>OY992531.1:116162398-116663477 GCA_963921185.1 Dasysyrphus tricinctus | reverse complement strand
GACGGATGTTTGACGGATGTTTGACGGATGTTTGACGGATGTTTGATGGATGTTTGACGGATGTTTGACGGATGTTTAATGGATGTTTGACTGATGTTTGACAGATGTTTGACGGATGTTTGACGGATGTTTGACGGATGTTTGACGGATGTTTGACGGATGTTTGACGGATGTTTGACGGATGTTTGACGGATGTTTAATGGATGTTTGACGGATGTTTGACGGATGTTTGACGGATGTTTGACGGATGTTTGACGGATGTTTGATGGATGTTTGACGGATGTTTGACGGATGTTTGATGGATGTTTGACGGATGTTTGACGGATGTTTAATGGATGTTTGACGGATGTTTGACGGATGTTTAATGGATGTTTGACGGATGTTTGACGGATGTTTGACGGATGTTTAATGGATGTTTGACGGATGTTTGACGGATGTTTGACGGATGTTTGACGGATGTTTGATGGATGTTTGACGGATGTTTGACGGATGTTTGATGGATGTTTGACGGATGTTTGATGGATGTTTGACTGATGTTTGACAGATGTTTGACAGATGTTTGACAGATGTTTGACGCATGTTTGACGGATGTTTGACGGATGTTTGATGGATGTTTGACGCATGTTTGACGGATGTTTGATGGATGTTTGACGGATGTTTGATGGATGTTTGAGGGATGCTTGACGGATGTTTGACGGATGTTTGACGGATGTTTGATGGATGTTTGACGGATGTTTGACGGATGTTTGATGGATGTTTGACGGATGTTTGACGGATGTTTGACGGATGTTTAATGGATGTTTGACTGATGTTTGACAGATGTTTGACGGATGTTTGACGGATGTTTGATGGATGTTTGATGGATGTTTGACGGATGTTTGATGGATGTTTGACGGATGTTTGACGGATGTTTGACGGATGTTTGACGGATGTTTGACGGATGTTTGACGGATGTTTAATGGATGTTTGACTGATGTTTGACAGATGTTTGACGGATGTTTGACGGATGTTTGACGGATGTTTGACAGATGTTTGACGTATGTTTGATGGATGTTTGACGGATGTTTGACGGATGTTTGATGGATGTTTGACGGATGTTTGACGGATGTTTGATGGATGTTTGACGGATGTTTGATGGATGTTTGACTGATGTTTGACAGATGTTTGACAGATGTTTGACAGATGTTTGACGCATGTTTGACGGATGTTTGACGGATGTTTGATGGATGTTTGACGCATGTTTGACGGATGTTTGATGGATGTTTGATGGATGTTTGATGGATGTTTGATGGATGCTTGACGGATGTTTGACGGATGTTTGACGGATGTTGGATGGATGTTTGACGGATGTTTGATTGATGTTTGACGGATGATTGACGGATGTTTGACGGATGTTTGACGGATGTTTGACGGATGTTTGACGGATGTTTGACAGATGTTTGACGTATGTTTGATGGATGTTTGACGGATGTTTGACGGATGTTTGACGGATGTTTGACGGATGTTTGACGGATGTTTGACAGATGTTTGAGGTATGTTTGATGGATGTTTGACGGATGTTTGACGGATGTTTGATGGATGTTTGACGGATGTTTGACGGATGTTTGATGGATGTTTGACGGATGTTTGATGGATGTTTGACTGATGTTTGACAGATGTTTGACAGATGTTTGACAGATGTTTGACGCATGTTTGACGGATGTTTGACGGATGTTTGATGGATGTTTGACGCATGTTTGACGGATGTTTGATGGATGTTTGACGGATGTTTGATGGATGTTTGATGGATGCTTGACGGTTGTTTGACGGATGTTTGACGGATGTTTTATGGATGTTTGACGGATGTTTGACGGATGTTTGACGGATGTTTGACGGATGTTTAATGGATGTTTGACTGATGTTTGACAGATGTTTGACGGATGTTTGACGGATGTTTGATGGATGTTTGATGGATGTTTGACGGATGTTTGATGGATGTTTGACGGATGTTTGACGGATGTTTGACGGATTTTTGATGGATGTTTGACGGATGTTTGACGGATGTTTGACGGATGTTTGACGGATGTTTGATGGATGTTTGATGGATGTTTGATGGATGTTTGACGGATGTTTGACGGATGTTTGACGGATGTTTGATGGATGTTTGACGGATGTTTGACGGATGTTTGATGGATGTTTGACGGATGTTTGACGGATGTTTGACGGATGTTTGACGGATGTTTGATGGATGTTTGATGGATGTTTGACGGATGTTTGATTGATGTTTGACGGATGTTTGACGGATGTTTGATGGATGTTTGACGGATGTTTGACAGATGTTTGACGGATGTTTGACGGATGTTTGATGGATGTTTGACAGATGTTTGACTTTTGTTTGACGGATGTTTGATGGATGTTTGACGGATGTTTGATGGATGTTTGACGGATGTTTGACGGATGTTTGATGGATGTTTGACCGATGTTTGACGGATGTTTGACGGATGTTTGATGGATGTTTGATGGATGTTTGACGGATGTTTGATTGATGTTTGACGGATGTTTGACGGATGTTTGACGGATGTTTGACGGATGTTTGACGGATGTTTGACGGATGTTTGACAGATGTTTGACGTATGTTTGATGGATGTTTGACGGATGTTTGACGGATGTTTGATGGATGTTTGACGGATGTTTGACGGATGTTTGATGGATGTTTGACGGATGTTTGATGGATGTTTGACTGATGTTTGACAGATGTTTGAAAGATGTTTGACAGATGTTTGACGCATGTTTGACGGATGTTTGACGGATGTTTGATGGATGTTTGACTCATGTTTGACGGATGTTTGATGGATGTTTGACGGATGTTTGATGGATGTTTGATGGATGCTTGACGGATGTTTGACGGATGTTTGACGGATGTTTGATGGATGTTTGACGGATGTTTGACGGATGTTTGACGGATGTTTGACGGATGTTTGACGGATGTTTGACGGATGTTTAATGGATGTTTGACTGATGTTTGACAGGTGTTTGACGGATGTTTGACGGATGTTTGATGGATGTTTGATGGATGTTTGACGGATGTTTGATGGATGTTTGACGGATGTTTGACGGATGTTTGACGGATGTTTGACGGATGTTTGACGGATGTTTGACGGATGTTTGACGGATGTTTGATGGATGTTTGACAGATGTTTGACGGATGTTTGACGGATGTTTGACGGATGTTTGATGGATGTTTGATGGATGTTTGATGGATGTTTGACAGATGTTTGACGGATGTTTGACGGATGTTTGACGGATGTTTGATGGATGTTTGACGGATGTTTGACGGATGTTTGACGGATGTTTGACGGATGTTTGACGGATGTTTAATGGATGTATGACTGATGTTTGACAGATGTTTGACGGATGTTTGACGGATGTTTGATGGATGTTTGATGGATGTTTGACGGATGTTTGATGGATGTTTGACGGATGTTTGACGGATGTTTGACGGATGTTTGACGGATGTTTGACGGATGTTTGACGGATGTTTGATGGATGTTTGACAGATGTTTGACGGATGTTTGACGGATGTTTGACGGATGTTTGATGGATGTTTGACGGATGTTTGATGGATGTTTGACGGATGTTTGACGGATGTTTGACAGATGTTTGATGGATGTTTGACGGATGTTTGACGGAGGTTTGACGGATGTTTGATGCATGTTTAACGGATGTTTGACAGATGTTTGACGGATGTTTGACGGATGTTTGACGGATGTTTGACGGATGTTTGACGGATGTTTGACGGATGTTTGACGGATGTTTGACAGATGTTTGACGGATGTTTGACGGATGTTTGATGGATGTTTGACGGATGTTTGACGGATGTTTGACGAATGTTTGATGGATGTTTGACGGATGTTTGATGGATTTTTGACGAATGTTTGACGGATGTTTGACGGATGTTTGACGGTTGTTTAACGGAAGTTTGACGGATGCTTGACGGATGTTTGACGGATGTTTGACGGATGTTTGACAGATGTTTGACGGATGTTTGACGGATGTTTGACGGATGTTTGACGGATGTTTGATGGATGTTTGATGGATGTTTGATGGATGTGTGACGGATGTTTGACGGATGTTTGACGGATGTTTGATGGATGTTTGACGGATGTTTGACGGATGTTTGATGGATGTTTGACGGATGTTTGACGGATGTTTGACGGATGTTTGATGGATAATTAACGGATGTTTGACAGATGTTTGACGGATGTTTGACGGATGTTTGACGGATGTTTGACGGATGTTTGACGGATGTTTGACGAATATTTGATGGATGTTTGATGGATGTTTGATGGATGTTTGACGGATGTTTGATGGATGTTTGACGGATGTTTGACGGATGTTTGACGGATGTTTGATGGATGTTTGACGGATGTTTGACGGATGTTTGACGGATGTTTGACGGATGTTTGACGGATGTTTGATGGATGTTTGATGGATGTTTGGCGGATGTTTGATGGATGTTTGACGGATGTTTGACGGATGTTTGATGGATGTTCAATGGATGTTTGACGGATGTTTGATGGATGTTTGACGGATGTTTGACGGATGTTTGACGGATGTTTGATGCATGTTTAACGGATGTATGACAGATGTTTGACGGATGTTTGACGGATGTTTGACGGATGTTTGACGGATGTTTGATGGATGTTTGACGGATATTTGACGGATGTTTGACGGATGTTTGACAGATGTTTGACGGATGTTTGACGGATGTTTGATGGATGTTTGACGGATGTTTGTTGGATGTTTGACGGATGTTTGATGGATGTTTGACGGATGTTTGACGGATGTTTGACGGATGTTTGACGGATGTTTGACGGATGCTTGACGGATGTTTGACGGATGTTTGACGGATGTTTGAGAGATGTTTGACGGATGTTTGACGGATGTTTGACGGATGTTTGACGGATATTTGATGGATGTTTGATGGATGTTTGATGGATGTTTGACGGATGTTTGATGGATGTTTGACGGATGTTTGACGGATGTTTGACGGATGTTTGATGGATGTTTGACGGATATTTGATGGATGTTTGATGGATGTTTGATGGATGTTTGATGGATGTTTGACGGATGTTTGACGGATGTTTGACGGATGTTTGACGGATGTTTGACAGATGTTTGACGGATGTTTGACGGATGTTTGACGGATGTTTGACGGATATTTGATGGATGTTTGATGGATGTTTGATGGATGTTTGACGGATGTTTGATGGATGTTTGACGGATGTTTGACGGATGTTTGACGGATGTTTGATGGATGTTTGACGGATGTTTGATGGATGTTTGACGGATGTTTGACGGATGTTTGACGGATGTTTGATGGATGTTTGATGGATGTTTGGCGGATGTTTGATGGATGTTTGACGGATGTTTGACGGATGTTTGATGGATGTTCAATGGATGTTTGACGGATGTTTGATGGATGTTTGACGGATGTTTGACGGATGTTTGACGGATGTTTGATGCATGTTTAACGGATGTATGACAGATGTTTGACGGATGTTTGACGGATGTTTGACGGATGTTTGACGGATGTTTGATGGATGTTTGACGGATATTTGACGGATGTTTGACGGATGTTTGACAGATGTTTGACGGATGTTTGACGGATGTTTGATGGATGTTTGACGGATGTTTGTTGGATGTTTGACGGATGTTTGATGGATGTTTGACGGATGTTTGACGGATGTTTGACGGATGTTTGACGGTTGTTTGACGGATGTTTGACGGATGCTTGACGGATGTTTGACGGATGTTTGACGGATGTTTGACAGATGTTTGACGGATGTATGATGGATGTTTGACGGATGTTTGACGGATGTTTGATGGATGTTTGATGGATGTTTGATGGATGTTTGACGGATGTTTGACGGATGTTTGACGGATGTTTGATGGATGTTTGACGGATGTTTGACGGATGTTTGATGGATGTTTGACGAATATTTGACGGATGTTTGACGGATGTTTGATGGATAATTAACGGATGTTTGACAGATGTTTGACGGATGTTTGACGGATGTTTGACGGATGTTTGACGGATGTTTGACGGATATTTGATGGATGTTTGATGGATGTTTGACGGATGTTTGATGGATGTTTGACGGATGTTTGACGGATGTTTGACGGATGTTTGATGGATGTTTGACGGATGTTTGACGAATGTTTGACGGATGTTTGATGGATGTTTGATGGATGTTTGACGGATGTTTGATTGATGTTTGACGGATGTTTGACGGATGTTTGACGGATGTTTGACGGATGTTTGATGGATGTTTGACGGATGTTTGACGGATGTTTGACAGATGTTTGACGTATGTTTGATGGATGTTTGACGGATGTTTGACGGATGTTTGATGGATGTTTGACGGATGTTTGACGGATGTTTGATGGATGTTTGACGGATGTTTGATGGATGTTTGACGGATGTTTGATGGATGTTTGACTGATGTTTGACATATGTTTGACAGGTGTTTGACGGATGTTTGACGCATGTTTGACGGATGTTTGACGGATGTTCGATGGATGCTTGACGCATGTTTGACGGATGTTTGATGGATGTTTGACGGATGTTTGATGGATGTTTGATGGATGCTTGACGGATGTTTGATGGATGTTTGACGGATGTTTGACGGATGTTTGATGGATGTTTGACGGATGTTTGACGGATGTTTGACGGATGTTTGATGCATGTTTAACGGATGTTTGACAGATGTTTGACGGATGTTTGACGGATGTTTGACTGATGTTTGACGGATGTTTGACGGATGCTTGACGGATGTTTGACAGATGTTTGACGGATGTTTGACGGATGTTTGACAGATGTTTGACGGATGTTTGACGGATGTTTGACGGATGTTTGACGGATGTTTGACGGATGTTTGACGGATGTTTGATGGATGTTTGACAGATGTTTGACGGACGTTTGACGGATGTTTGACGGATGTTTGATGGATGTTTGATGGATGTTTGATGGATGTTTGACGGATGTTTGACGGATGTTTGACGGATGTTTGATGGATGTTTGACGGATGTTTGACGGATGTTTGACGGATGTTTGACGGATGTTTGACGGATGTTTAATGGATGTATGACTGATGTTTGACAGATGTTTGACGGATGTTTGACGGATGTTTGATGGATGTTTGATGGATGCTTGACGCATGTTTGACGGATGTTTGACGGATGTTTGACGCATGTTTGACGGATGTTTGACGGATGTTCGATGGATGCTTGACGCATGTTTGACGGATGTTTGATGGATGTTTGACGGATGTTTGATGGATGTTTGACGGATGTTTGACGGATGTTTGATGCATGTTTAACGGATGTTTGACAGATGTTTGACGGATGTTTGATGGATGTTTGACGGATGTTTGACGGATGTTTGACGGATGTTTGACGGATGTTTGATGGATGTTTGACAGATGTTTGACGGATGTTTGACGGATGTTTGACGGATGTTTGACGGATGTTTGACGGATGTTTGATGGATGTTTGACGGATGTTTGACGGATGTTTGACAGATGTTTGATGGATGTTTGACGGATGTTTGACGGAGGTTTGATGGATGTTTGATGCATGTTTAACGGATGTTTGACAGATGTTTGACGGATGTTTGACGGATGTTTGACGGATGTTTGACGGATGTTTGACGGATGTTTGACGGATGTTTGACGGATGTTTGACAGATGTTTGACGGATGTTTGACGGATGTTTGATGGATGTTTGACGGATGTTTGACGGATGTTTGACGAATGTTTGATGGATGTTTGACGGATGTTTGATGGATGTTTGACGAATGTTTGACGGATGTTTGACGGATGTTTGACGGATGTTTGACGGATGTTTGATGCATGTTTAACGGATGTTTGACAGATGTTTGACGGATGTTTGATGGATGTTTGACGGATGTTTGACGGATGTTTGACGGATGTTTGACGGATGTTTGATGGATGTTTGACAAATGTTTGACGGATGTTTGACGGATGTTTGACGGAGGTTTGACGGATGTTTGATGCATGTTTAACGGATGTTTGACAGATGTTTGACGGATGTTTGACGGATGTTTGACGGATGTTTGACGGATGTTTGACGGATGTTTGATGCATGTTTAACGGATGTTTGACAGATGTTTGACGGATGTTTGATGGATGTTTGACGGATGTTTGACGGAGGTTTGACGGATGTTTGATGCATGTTTAACGGATGTTTGACAGATGTTTGACGGATGTTTGACGGATGTTTGACGGATGTTTGACGGATGTTTGACGGATGTTTGATGCATGTTTAACGGATGTTTGACAGATGTTTGACGGATGTTTGATGGATGTTTGACGGATGTTTGACGGATGTTTGACGGATGTTTGACGGATGTTTGATGGATGTTTGACAAATGTTTGACGGATATTTGATGGATGTTTGACGGATGTTTGACGGATGTTTGACGGATGTTTGACGGATGTTTGATGGATGTTTGACGGATGTTTGACGGATGTTTGATGGATGTTTGACAAATGTTTGACGGATATTTGATGGATGTTTGATGGATGTTTGACGGATGTTTGACGGATGTTTGATGCATGTTTAACGGATGTTTGACAGATGTTTGACGGATGTTTGATGGATGTTTGACGGATGTTTGACGGATGTTTGACGGATGTTTGACGGATGTTTGATGGATGTTTGACAAATGTTTGACGGATGTTTGACGGATGTTTGACGGAGGTTTGACGGATGTTTGATGCATCTTTAACGGATGTTTGACAGATGTTTGACGGATGTTTGACGGATGTTTGACGGATGTTTGACGGATGTTTGACGGATGTTTGATGCATGTTTAACGGATGTTTGACAGATGTTTGACGGATGTTTGATGGATGTTTGACGGATGTTTGATGGATGTTTGATGGATGCTTGACGGATGTTTGACGGATGTTTGACGGAGGTTTGACGGATGTTTGATGCATGTTTAACGGATGTTTGACAGATGTTTGACGGATGTTTGACGGATGTTTGACGGATGTTTGACGGATATTTGACGGATGTTTGATGCATGTTTAACGGATGTTTGACAGATGTTTGACGGATGTTTGATGGATGTTTGACGGATGTTTGACGGATGTTTGATGGATGTTTGATGGATGCTTGACGCATGTTTGACGGATGTTTGACGGATGTTTGACGGATGTTTGACGAATGTTTGATGGATGTTTGACGGATGTTTGATGGATGTTTGACGAATGTTTGACGGATGTTTGACGGATGTTTGACGGATGTTTGACGGATGTTTGATGCATGTTTAACGGATGTTTGACAGATGTTTGACGGATGTTTGATGGATGTTTGACGGATGTTTGACGGATGTTTGACGGATGTTTGACGGATGTTTGATGGATGTTTGACAAATGTTTGACGGATGTTTGACGGATGTTTGACGGAGGTTTGACGGATGTTTGATGCATGTTTAACGGATGTTTGACAGATGTTTGACGGATGTTTGACGGATGTTTGACGGATGTTTGACGGATGTTTGACGGATGTTTGATGCATGTTTAACGGATGTTTGACAGATGTTTGACGGATGTTTGATGGATGTTTGACGGATGTTTGACGGATGTTTGACGGATGTTTGACGGATGTTTGATGGATGTTTGACAAATGTTTGACGGATATTTGATGGATGTTTGATGGATGTTTGATGGATGTTTGACGGATGTTTGATGGATGTTTGACGGATGTTTGACGGATGTTTGATGGATGTTCAATGGATGTTTGACGGATGTTTGATGGATGTTTGACGGATGTTTGACGGATGTTTGACGGATGTTTGACGGATGTTTGATGCATGTTTAACGGATGTTTGACAGATGTTTGACGGATGTTTGATGGATGTTTGACGGATGTTTGACGGATGTTTGACGGATGTTTGACGGATGTTTGATGGATGTTTGACAAATGTTTGACGGATGTTTGACGGATGTTTGACGGATGTTTGACGAATGTTTGATGGATGTTTGACGGATGTTTGATGGATGTTTGACGAATGTTTGACGGATGTTTGACGGATGTTTGACGGATGTTTGACGGATGTTTGATGCATGTTTAACGGATGTTTGACAGATGTTTGACGGATGTTTGATGGATGTTTGACGGATGTTTGACGGATGTTTGACGGATGTTTGACGGATGTTTGATGGATGTTTGACAAATGTTTGACGGATATTTGATGGATGTTTGATGGATGTTTGATGGATGTTTGACGGATGTTTGATGGATGTTTGACGGATGTTTGACGGATGTTTGATGGATGTTCAATGGATGTTTGACGGATGTTTGATGGATGTTTGACGGATGTTTGACGGATGTTTGACGGATGTTTGATGCATGTTTAACGGATGTATGACAGATGTTTGACGGATGTTTGACGGATGTTTGACGGATGTTTGACGGATGTTTGATGGATGTTTGACGGATATTTGACGGATGTTTGACGGATGTTTGACAGATGTTTGACGGATGTTTGACGGATGTTTGATGGATGTTTGATGGATGTTTGTTGGATGTTTGACGGATGTTTGATGGATGTTTGACGGATGTTTGACGGATGTTTGACGGATGTTTGACGGTTGTTTGACGGATGTTTGACGGATGCTTGACGGATGATTGACGGATGTTTGACGGATGTTTGACAGATGTTTGACGGATGTATGATGGATGTTTGACGGATGTTTGACGGATGTTTGATGGATGTTTGATGGATGTTTGATGGATGTTTGACGGATGTTTGACGGATGTTTGACGGATGTTTGATGGATGTTTGACGGATGTTTGACGGATGTTTGATGGATGTTTGACGAATATTTGACGGATGTTTGACGGATGTTTGATGGATAATTAACGGATGTTTGACAGATGTTTGACGGATGTTTGACGGATGTTTGACGGATGTTTGACGGATGTTTGACGGATATTTGATGGATGTTTGATGGATGTTTGACGGATGTTTGATGGATGTTTGACGGATGTTTGACGGATGTTTGACGGATGTTTGATGGATGTTTGACGGATGTTTGACGAATGTTTGACGGATGTTTGATGGATGTTTGATGGATGTTTGACGGATGTTTGATTGATGTTTGACGGATGTTTGACGGATGTTTGACGGATGTTTGACGGATGTTTGATGGATGTTTGACGGATGTTTGACGGATGTTTGACAGATGTTTGACGTATGTTTGATGGATGTTTGACGGATGTTTGACGGATGTTTGATGGGTGTTTGACGGATGTTTGACGGATGTTTGATGGATGTTTGACGGATGTTTGATGGATGTTTGACTGATGTTTGACATATGTTTGACAGGTGTTTGACGGATGTTTGACGCATGTTTGACGGATGTTTGACGGATGTTCGATGGATGCTTGACGCATGTTTGACGGATGTTTGATGGATGTTTGACGGATGTTTGATGGATGTTTGATGGATGCTTGACGGATGTTTGATGGATGTTTGACGGATGTTTGACGGATGTTTGACGGATGTTTGACGGATGTTTGACGGATGTTTGATGCATGTTTAACGGATGTTTGACAGATGTTTGACGGATGTTTGACGGATGTTTGACTGATGTTTGACGGATGTTTGACGGATGCTTGACGGATGTTTGACAGATGTTTGACGGATGTTTGACGGATGTTTGACAGATGTTTGACGGATGTTTGACGGATGTTTGACGGATGTTTGACGGATGTTTGACGGATGTTTGACGGATGTTTGATGGATGTTTGACGGATGTTTGATGGATGTTTGATGGATGCTTGACGGACGTTTGACGGATGTTTGACGGATGTTTGATGGATGTTTGATGGATGTTTGATGGATGTTTGACGGATGTTTGACGGATGTTTGACGGATGTTTGATGGATGTTTGACGGATGTTTGACGGATGTTTGACGGATGTTTGACGGATGTTTGACGGATGTTTAATGGATGTATGACTGATGTTTGACAGATGTTTGACGGATGTTTGACGGATGTTTGATGGATGTTTGATGGATGCTTGACGGACGTTTGACGGATGTTTGACGGATGTTTGATGGATGTTTGATGGATGTTTGATGGATGTTTGACGGATGTTTGACGGATGTTTGACGGATGTTTGATGGATGTTTGACGGATGTTTGACGGATGTTTGACGGATGTTTGACGGATGTTTGACGGATGTTTAATGGATGTATGACTGATGTTTGACAGATGTTTGACGGATGTTTGACGGATGTTTGATGGATGTTTGATGGATGCTTGACGCATGTTTGACGGATGTTTGACGGATGTTTGACGCATGTTTGACGGATGTTTGACAGATGTTTGACGGATGTTTAATGGATGTATGACTGATGTTTGACAGGTGTTTGACGGATGTTTGACGCATGTTTGACGGATGTTTGACGGATGTTCGATGGATGCTTGACGCATGTTTGACGGATGTTTGATGGATGTTTGACGGATGTTTGATGGATGTTTGATGGATGCTTGACGGACGTTTGACGGATGTTTGACGGATGTTTGATGGATGTTTGATGGATGTTTGATGGATGTTTGACGGATGTTTGACGGATGTTTGACGGATGTTTGATGGATGTTTGACGGATGTTTGACGGATGTTTGACGGATGTTTGACGGATGTTTGACGGATGTTTAATGGATGTATGACTGATGTTTGACAGATGTTTGACGGATGTTTGACGGATGTTTGATGGATGTTTGATGGATGCTTGACGCATGTTTGACGGATGTTTGACGGATGTTTGACGCATGTTTGACGGATGTTTGACGGATGTTCGATGGATGCTTGACGCATGTTTGACGGATGTTTGATGGATGTTTGACGGATGTTTGATGGATGTTTGACGGATGTTTGACGGATGTTTGATGCATGTTTAACGGATGTTTGACAGATGTTTGACGGATGTTTGATGGATGTTTGACGGATGTTTGACGGATGATTGACGGATGTTTGACGGATGTTTGATGGATGTTTGACAGATGTTTGACGGATGTTTGACGGATGTTTGACGGATGTTTGACGGATGTTTGACGGATGTTTGATGGATGTTTGACGGATGTTTGACGGATGTTTGACAGATGTTTGATGGATGTTTGACGGATGTTTGACGGAGGTTTGACGGATGTTTGATGCATGTTTAACGGATGTTTGACAGATGTTTGACGGATGTTTGACGGATGTTTGACGGATGTTTGACGGATGTTTGACGGATGTTTGACGGATGTTTGACAGATGTTTGATGGATGTTTGACGGATGTTTGATGGATGTTTGATGGATGTTTGACGGATGTTTGACGAATGTTTGATGGATGTTTGACGGATGTTTGATGGATGTTTGACGAATGTTTGACGGATGTTTGACGGATGTTTGACGGTTGTTTGACGGAAGTTTGACGGATGCTTGACGGATGTTTGACGGATGTTTGACGGATGTTTGACAGATGTTTGACGGATGTTTGACGGATGTTTGACGGATGTTTGACGGATGTTTGATGGATGTTTGATGGATGTTTGATGGATGTTTGACGGATGTTTGACGGATGTTTGACGGATGTTTGATGGATGTTTGACGGATGTTTGACGGATGTTTGATGGATGTTTGACGGATGTTTGACGGATGTTTGACGGATGTTTGATGGATAATTAACGGATGTTTGACAGATGTTTGACGGATGTTTGACGGATGTTTGACGGATGTTTGACGGATGTTTGACGGATGTTTGACGGATATTTAATGGATGTTTGATGGATGTTTGATGGATGTTTGACGGATGTTTGATGGATGTTTGACGGATGTTTGACGGATGTTTGACGGATGTTTGATGGATGTTTGACGGATGTTTGACGGATTTTTGACGGATGTTTGATGGATGTTTGATTTATGTTTGGCGGATGTTTGATGGATGTTTGACGGATGTTTGACGGATGTTTGATGGATGTTCAATGGATGTTTGACGGATGTTTGATGGATGTTTGACGGATGTTTGACGGATGTTTGACGGATGTTTGATGCATGTTTAACGGATGTATGACAGATGTTTGACGGATGTTTGACGGATGTTTGACGGATGTTTGACGGATGTTTGATGGATGTTTGACGGATATTTGACGGATGTTTGACGGATGTTTGACAGATGTTTGACGGATGTTTGACGGATGTTTGATGGATGTTTGACGGATGTTTGTTGGATGTTTGACGGATGTTTGATGGATGTTTGACGGATGTTTGACGGATGTTTGACGGATGTTTGACGGTTGTTTGACGGATGTTTGACGGATGTTTGACGGATGTTTGACGGATGTTTGATGGATGTTTGACGGATGTTTGACGGATGTTTGATGGATGTTTGACGAATATTTGACGGATGTTTGACGGATGTTTGATGGATAATTAACGGATGTTTGACAGATGTTTGACGGATGTTTGACGGATGTTTGACGGATGTTTGACGGATGTTTGACGGATATTTGATGGATGTTTGATGGATGTTTGACGGATGTTTGACGGATGTTTGATGGATGTTTGACGGATGTTTGACGGATGTTTGACAGATGTTTGACGTATGTTTGATGGATGTTTGACGGATGTTTGACGGATGTTTGACGGATGTTTGACGGATGTTTGACAGATGTTTGACGGATGTATGATGGATGTTTGACGGATGTTTGACGGATGTTTGATGGATGTTTGATGGATGTTTGATGGATGTTTGACGGATGTTTGACGGATGTTTGACGGATGTTTGATGGATGTTTGACGGATGTTTGACGGATGTTTGATGGATGTTTGACGAATATTTGACGGATGTTTGACGGATGTTTGATGGATAATTAACGGATGTTTGACAGATGTTTGACGGATGTTTGACGGATGTTTGACGGATGTTTGACGGATGTTTGACGGATATTTGATGGATGTTTGATGGATGTTTGACGGATGTTTGACGGATGTTTGACGGATGTTTGATGGATGTTTGACGGATGTTTGACGGATGTTTGACAGATGTTTGACGTATGTTTGATGGATGTTTGACGGATGTTTGACGGATGTTTGATGGATGTTTGACGGATGTTTGACGGATGTTTGATGGATGTTTGACGGATGTTTGATGGATGTTTGACTGATGTTTGACATATGTTTGACAGGTGTTTGACGGATGTTTGACGCATGTTTGACGGATGTTTGACGGATGTTCGATGGATGCTTGACGCATGTTTGACGGATGTTTGATGGATGTTTGACGGATGTTTGATGGATGTTTGATGGATGCTTGACGGATGTTTGTTGGATGTTTGACGGATGTTTGACGGATGTTTGATGGATGTTTGACGGATGTTTGACGGATGTTTGACGGATGTTTGATGCATGTTTAACGGATGTTTGACAGATGTTTGACGGATGTTTGACGGATGTTTGACGGATGTTTGACGGATGTTTGACGGATGCTTGACGGATGTTTGACAGATGTTTGACGGATGTTTGACGGATGTTTGACAGATGTTTGACGGATGTTTGACGGATGTTTGATGGATGTTTGACGGATGTTTGACGGATCTTTGACGGATGTTTGATTGATGTTTGACGGATTTTTGACGGATGTTTGATGGATGTTTGACGGATGTTTGACAGATGTTTGACGGATGTTTGACGGATGTTTGATGGATGTTTGACAGATGTTTGATGGATCTTTGACGGATGTTTGATTGATGTTTGACGGATTTTTGACGGATGTTTGATGGATGTTTGACGGATGTTTGACAGATGTTTGACGGATGTTTGACGGATGTTTGATGGATGTTTGACAGATGTTTGACGTTTGTTTGACGGATGTTTGATGGATGTTTGACGGATGTTTGATGGATGTTTGACAGATGTTTGACGTTTGTTTGACGGATGTTTGATGCATGTTTAACGGATGTTTGACAGATGTTTGACGGATGTTTGACGGATGTTTGACGGATGTTTGACGGATGTTTGACGGATGCTTGACGGATGTTTGACAGATGTTTGACGGATGTTTGACGGATGTTTGACAGATGTTTGACGGATGTTTGACGGATGTTTGATGGATGTTTGACGGATGTTTGACGGATCTTTGACGGATGTTTGATTGATGTTTGACGGATTTTTGACGGATGTTTGATGGATGTTTGACGGATGTTTGACGGATGTTTGATGGATGTTTGACGGATGTTTGACGGATGTTTGATGGATGTTTGACGGATGTTTGATGGATGTTTGACTGATGTTTGACATATGTTTGACAGGTGTTTGACGGATGTTTGACGCATGTTTGACGGATGTTTGACGGATGTTCGATGGATGCTTGACGCATGTTTGACGGATGTTTGATGGATGTTTGACGGATGTTTGATGGATGTTTGATGGATGCTTGACGGATGTTTGTTGGATGTTTGACGGATGTTTGACGGATGTTTGATGGATGTTTGACGGATGTTTGACGGATGTTTGACGGATGTTTGATGCATGTTTAACGGATGTTTGACAGATGTTTGACGGATGTTTGACGGATGTTTGACGGATGTTTGACGGATGTTTGACGGATGCTTGACGGATGTTTGACAGATGTTTGACGGATGTTTGACGGATGTTTGACAGATGTTTGACGGATGTTTGACGGATGTTTGATGGATGTTTGACGGATGTTTGACGGATCTTTGACGGATGTTTGATTGATGTTTGACGGATTTTTGACGGATGTTTGATGGATGTTTGACGGATGTTTGACAGATGTTTGACGGATGTTTGACGGATGTTTGATGGATGTTTGACAGATGTTTGATGGATCTTTGACGGATGTTTGATTGATGTTTGACGGATTTTTGACGGATGTTTGATGGATGTTTGACGGATGTTTGACAGATGTTTGACGGATGTTTGACGGATGTTTGATGGATGTTTGACAGATGTTTGACGTTTGTTTGACGGATGTTTGATGGATGTTTGACGGATGTTTGATGGATGTTTGACAGATGTTTGACGTTTGTTTGACGGATGTTTGATGCATGTTTAACGGATGTTTGACAGATGTTTGACGGATGTTTGACGGATGTTTGACGGATGTTTGACGGATGTTTGACGGATGTTTGACGGATGCTTGACGGATGTTTGACAGATGTTTGACGGATGTTTGACGGATGTTTGACAGATGTTTGACGGATGTTTGACGGATGTTTGATGGATGTTTGACGGATGTTTGACGGATCTTTGACGGATGTTTGATTGATGTTTGACGGATTTTTGACGGATGTTTGATGGATGTTTGACGGATGTTTGACAGATGTTTGACGGATGTTTGACGGATGTTTGATGGATGTTTGACAGATGTTTGACGTTTGTTTGACGGATGTTTGATGGATGTTTGACGGATGTTTGATGGATGTTTGACGGATGTTTGACGGATGTTTGATGGATGTTTGACCGATGTTTGACGGATGTTTGACGGATGTTTGACGGTTGTTTGACGGATGTTTGATGGTTGTTTGACGGATGTTTGACGGATGCTTGACGGATGTTTGACGGAAGTTTGACGGATGTTTGATGGATGTTTGACGGATGTTTGACGGATGTTTGACGGATGTTTGATGGATGTTTGACGGATGTTTGACGGATGTTTGACGGATGTTTGACGGATGTTTGACGGATGTTTGACGGTTGTTTGACGGATAATTGACGGTTGTTTGACGGATGTTTGACGGATGCTTGTTGGATGTTTGACGGATAATTGACGGTTGTTTGACGGATGTTTGACGGATGCTTGACGGATGTTTGACGGATGTTTGACGGATGTTTGACAGATGTTTGACGGATGTTTGACGGATGTTTGACGGATGTTTGATGGATGTTTGATGGATGTTTGATGGATGTTTGATGGCTGTTTGACGGATGTTTGACGGATGTTTGACGGATGTTTGATGGATGTTCGACGGATGTTTGACGGATGTTTGACGGATGTTTGACGGATGTTTGACGGATGTTTGACGGTTGTTGGCCGGATAATTGACGGTTGTTTGACGGATGTTTGACGGATGCTTGACGGATGTTTGACGGATGTTTGACGGATGTTTGACGGATGTTTGACGGATGTTTGACGGATGTTTGACGGATGTTTGACGGATGTTTGACGGATGTTTGATGGATAATTAACGGATGTTTGACAGATGTTTGACGGATGTTTGACGGATGTTTGACGGATGTTTGACGGATGTTTGACGGATGTTTGACGGATGATTGACGGATGTTTCATGGATGTTTGACGGATGTTTGACGGATGTTTGACGGATGTTTGATGCATGTATAACGGATGTTTGGCAGATGTTTGACGGATGTTTGACGGATGTTTGATGGATGTTTGACGAATATTTGACGGATGTTTGACGGATGTTTGATGGATAATTAACGGATGTTTGACAGATGTTTGACGGATGTTTGACGGATGTTTGACGGATGTTTGACGGATGTTTGACGGATATTTGATGGATGTTTGATGGATGTTTGACGGATGTTTGACGGATGTTTGACGGATGTTTGATGGATGTTTGACGGATGTTTGACGGATGTTTGACAGATGTTTGACGTATGTTTGATGGATGTTTGACGGATGTTTGACGGATGTTTGATGGATGTTTGACGGATGTTTGACGGATGTTTGATGGATGTTTGACGGATGTTTGATGGATGTTTGACTGATGTTTGACATATGTTTGACAGGTGTTTGACGGATGTTTGACGCATGTTTGACGGATGTTTGACGGATGTTCGATGGATGCTTGACGCATGTTTGACGGATGTTTGATGGATGTTTGACGGATGTTTGATGGATGTTTGATGGATGCTTGACGGATGTTTGTTGGATGTTTGACGGATGTTTGACGGATGTTTGATGGATGTTTGACGGATGTTTGACGGATGTTTGACGGATGTTTGATGCATGTTTAACGGATGTTTGACAGATGTTTGACGGATGTTTGACGGATGTTTGACGGATGTTTGACGGATGTTTGACGGATGCTTGACGGATGTTTGACAGATGTTTGACGGATGTTTGACGGATGTTTGACAGATGTTTGACGGATGTTTGACGGATGTTTGATGGATGTTTGACGGATGTTTGACGGATCTTTGACGGATGTTTGATTGATGTTTGACGGATTTTTGACGGATGTTTGATGGATGTTTGACGGATGTTTGACAGATGTTTGACGGATGTTTGACGGATGTTTGATGGATGTTTGACAGATGTTTGATGGATCTTTGACGGATGTTTGATTGATGTTTGACGGATTTTTGACGGATGTTTGATGGATGTTTGACGGATGTTTGACAGATGTTTGACGGATGTTTGACGGATGTTTGATGGATGTTTGACAGATGTTTGACGTTTGTTTGACGGATGTTTGATGGATGTTTGACGGATGTTTGATGGATGTTTGACAGATGTTTGACGTTTGTTTGACGGATGTTTGATGCATGTTTAACGGATGTTTGACAGATGTTTGACGGATGTTTGACGGATGTTTGACGGATGTTTGACGGATGTTTGACGGATGCTTGACGGATGTTTGACAGATGTTTGACGGATGTTTGACGGATGTTTGATGGATGTTTGACGGATGTTTGACGGATGTTTGACGGATGTTTGATGCATGTTTAACGGATGTTTGACAGATGTTTGACGGATGTTTGACAGATGTTTGACGGATGTTTGACGGATGTTTGATGGATGTTTGACAGATGTTTGATGGATCTTTGACGGATGTTTGATTGATGTTTGACGGATTTTTGACGGATGTTTGATGGATGTTTGACGGATGTTTGACAGATGTTTGACGGATGTTTGACGGATGTTTGATGGATGTTTGACAGATGTTTGACGTTTGTTTGACGGATGTTTGATGGATGTTTGACGGATGTTTGATGGATGTTTGACAGATGTTTGACGTTTGTTTGACGGATGTTTGATGCATGTTTAACGGATGTTTGACAGATGTTTGACGGATGTTTGACGGATGTTTGACGGATGTTTGACGGATGTTTGACGGATGCTTGACGGATGTTTGACAGATGTTTGACGGATGTTTGACGGATGTTTGACAGATGTTTGACGGATGTTTGACGGATGTTTGATGGATGTTTGACGGATGTTTGACGGATCTTTGACGGATGTTTGATTGATGTTTGACGGATTTTTGACGGATGTTTGATGGATGTTTGACGGATGTTTGACAGATGTTTGACGGATGTTTGACGGATGTTTGATGGATGTTTGACAGATGTTTGACGTTTGTTTGACGGATGTTTGATGGATGTTTGACGGATGTTTGATGGATGTTTGACGGATGTTTGACGGATGTTTGATGGATGTTTGACGGATGTTTGACGGATGTTTGACGGATGTTTGATGGATGTTTGACGGATGTTTGACGGATGTTTAATGGATGTTTGACGAATATTTGACGGATGTTTGACGGATGTTTGATGGATAATTAACGGATGTTTGACAGATGTTTGACGGATGTTTGACGGATGTTTGACGGATGTTTGACGGATGTTTGACGGATATTTGATGGATGTTTGATGGATGTTTGACGGATGTTTGACGGATGTTCGACGGATGTTTGATGGATGTTTGACGGATGTTTGACGGATGTTTGACAGATGTTTGACGTATGTTTGATGGATGTTTGACGGATGTTTGACGGATGTTTGATGGATGTTTGACGGATGTTTGACGGATGTTTGATGGATGTTTGACGGATGTTTGATGGATGTTTGACTGATGTTTGACATATGTTTGACAGGTGTTTGACGGATGTTTGACGCATGTTTGACGGATGTTTGACGGATGTTCGATGGATGCTTGATGCATGTTTGACGGATGTTTGATGGATGTTTGACGGATGTTTGATGGATGTTTGATGGATGCTTGACGGATGTTTGTTGGATGTTTGACGGATGGTTGACGGATGTTTGATGGATGTTTGACGGATGTTTGACGGATGTTTGACGGATGTTTGATGCATGTTTAACGGATGTTTGACAGATGTTTGACGGATGTTTGACGGATGTTTGACGGATGTTTGACGGATGTTTGATGGATGCTTGACGGATGTTTGACAGATGTTTGACGGATGTTTGACGGATGTTTGACAGATGTTTGACGGATGTTTGACGGATGTTTGATGGATGTTTGACGGATGTTTGACGGATCTTTGACGGATGTTTGATTGATGTTTGACGGATTTTTGACGGATGTTTGATGGATGTTTGACGGATGTTTGACAGATGTTTGACGGATGTTTGACGGATGTTTGATGGATGTTTGACAGATGTTTGATGGATCTTTGACGGATGTTTGATTGATGTTTGACGGATTTTTGACGGATGTTTGATGGATGTTTGACGGATGTTTGACAGATGTTTGACGGATGTTTGACGGATGTTTGATGGATGTTTGACAGATGTTTGACGTTTGTTTGACGGATGTTTGATGGATGTTTGACGGATGTTTGATGGATGTTTGACAGATGTTTGACGTTTGTTTGACGGATGTTTGATGCATGTTTAACGGATGTTTGACAGATGTTTGACGGATGTTTGACGGATGTTTGACGGATGTTTGACGGATGTTTGACGGATGCTTGACGGATGTTTGACAGATGTTTGACGGATGTTTGACGGATGTTTGACAGATGTTTGACGGATGTTTGACGGATGTTTGATGGATGTTTGACGGATGTTTGACGGATCTTTGACGGATGTTTGATTGATGTTTGACGGATTTTTGACGGATGTTTGATGGATGTTTGACGGATGTTTGACGGATGTTTGATGGATGTTTGACGGATGTTTGACGGATGTTTGATGGATGTTTGACGGATGTTTGATGGATGTTTGACTGATGTTTGACATATGTTTGACAGGTGTTTGACGGATGTTTGACGCATGTTTGACGGATGTTTGACGGATGTTCGATGGATGCTTGACGCATGTTTGACGGATGTTTGATGGATGTTTGACGGATGTTTGATGGATGTTTGATGGATGCTTGACGGATGTTTGTTGGATGTTTGACGGATGTTTGACGGATGTTTGATGGATGTTTGACGGATGTTTGACGGATGTTTGACGGATGTTTGATGCATGTTTAACGGATGTTTGACAGATGTTTGACGGATGTTTGACGGATGTTTGACGGATGTTTGACGGATGTTTGACGGATGCTTGACGGATGTTTGACAGATGTTTGACGGATGTTTGACGGATGTTTGACAGATGTTTGACGGATGTTTGACGGATGTTTGATGGATGTTTGACGGATGTTTGACGGATCTTTGACGGATGTTTGATTGATGTTTGACGGATTTTTGACGGATGTTTGATGGATGTTTGACGGATGTTTGACAGATGTTTGACGGATGTTTGACGGATGTTTGATGGATGTTTGACAGATGTTTGATGGATCTTTGACGGATGTTTGATTGATGTTTGACGGATTTTTGACGGATGTTTGATGGATGTTTGACGGATGTTTGACAGATGTTTGACGGATGTTTGACGGATGTTTGATGGATGTTTGACAGATGTTTGACGTTTGTTTGACGGATGTTTGATGGATGTTTGACGGATGTTTGATGGATGTTTGACAGATGTTTGACGTTTGTTTGACGGATGTTTGATGCATGTTTAACGGATGTTTGACAAATGTTTGACGGATGTTTGACGGATGTTTGACGGATGTTTGACGGATGTTTGACGGATGCTTGACGGATGTTTGACAGATGTTTGACGGATGTTTGACGGATGTTTGACAGATGTTTGACGGATGTTTGACGGATGTTTGATGGATGTTTGACGGATGTTTGACGGATCTTTGACGGATGTTTGATTGATGATTGACGGATTTTTGACGGATGTTTGATGGATGTTTGACGGATGTTTGACAGATGTTTGACGGATGTTTGACGGATGTTTGATGGATGTTTGACAGATGTTTGACGTTTGTTTGACGGATGTTTGATGGATGTTTGACGGATGTTTGATGGATGTTTGACGGATGTTTGACGGATGTTTGATGGATGTTTGACCGATGTTTGACGGATGTTTGACGGATGTTTGACGGTTGTTTGACGGATGTTTGATGGTTGTTTGACGGATGTTTGACGGATGCTTGACGGATGTTTGACGGAAGTTTGACGGATGTTTGATGGATGTTTGACGGATGTTTGACGGATGTTTGACGGATGTTTGATGGATGTTTGACGGATGTTTGACGGATGTTTGACGGATGTTTGACGGATGTTTGACGGATGTTTGACGGTTGTTTGACGGATAATTGACGGTTGTTTGACGGATGTTTGACGGATGCTTGTTGGATGTTTGACGGATAATTGACGGTTGTTTGACGGATGTTTGACGGATGCTTGACGGATGTTTGACGGATGTTTGACGGATGTTTGACAGATGTTTGACGGATGTTTGACGGATGTTTGACGGATGTTTGATGGATGTTTGATGGATGTTTGATGGATGTTTGATGGCTGTTTGACGGATGTTTGACGGATGTTTGACGGATGTTTGATGGATGTTCGACGGATGTTTGACGGATGTTTGACGGATGTTTGACGGATGTTTGACGGATGTTTGACGGTTGTTGGCCGGATAATTGACGGTTGTTTGACGGATGTTTGACGGATGCTTGACGGATGTTTGACGGATGTTTGACGGATGTTTGACGGATGTTTGACGGATGTTTGACGGATGTTTGACGGATGTTTGACGGATGTTTGACGGATGTTTGATGGATAATTAACGGATGTTTGACAGATGTTTGACGGATGTTTGACGGATGTTTGACGGATGTTTGACGGATGTTTGACGGATGTTTGACGGATGATTGACGGATGTTTCATGGATGTTTGACGGATGTTTGACGGATGTTTGACGGATGTTTGATGCATGTATAACGGATGTTTGGCAGATGTTTGACGGATGTTTGACGGATTTTTGACGGATGTTTGACGGATGTTTGACGGATGTTTGACGGATATTTGATGGATGTTTGACGGATGTTTGATGGATGTTTGACGGATGTTTGACGGATGTTTGACGGATGTTTGATGCATGTTTAACGGATGTTTGACAGATGTTTGACGGATGTTTGACAGATGTTTGACAGATGTTTGACGGATGTTTGACGGATGTTTGATGGATGTTTGACGGATGTTTGATGGATGTTTGACGGATGTTTGACGGATGTTTGACGGATGTTTGACGGATGTTTGATGGATGTTTGACAGATGTTTGACGGATGTTTGATGGATGTTTGATGGATGTTTGACGGATGTTTGACGGATGTTTGACGGATGTTTGACAGATGTTTGATGGATGTTTGGTGGCTGTTTGACGGATGTTTGACGGATGTTTGACGGATTTTTGACAGATGTTTGATGGATGTTTGACGGATGATTGATGGATGTTTGTTGGATGTTTGACGGATGTTTGACGGATGTTTGACGGATGTTTGACAGATGTTTGATGGGTGTTTGATGGCTGTTTGACGGATGTTTGACGGATGTTTGATGCATGTTTAACGGATGTTTGACAGATGTTTGACGGATGTTTGATGGATGTTTGATGGATGTTTGACGGATGTTTGACGGATGTTTGACAGATGTTTGATGGATGTTTGGTGGCTGTTTGACGGATGTTTGACGGATGTTTGACGGATTTTTGACAGATGTTTGATGGATGTTTGATGGATGTTTGACGGATGTTTGACGGATGTTTGACGGATGTTTGATGGATGTTTGATGGATGTTTGATGGATATTTGACGGATGTTTGACGGATGTTTGATGGATGTTTGACAGATGTTTGACGGATGTTTGATGGATGTTTGATGGATGTTTGACGGATGTTTGACGGATGTTTGACGGATGTTTGACGGATGTTTGACAGATGTTTGATGGATGTTTGGTGGCTGTTTGACGGATGTTTGACGGATGTTTGACGGATTTTTGACAGATGTTTGATGGATGTTTGACGGATGATTGATGGATGTTTGATGGATGTTTGACGGATGTTTGACGGATGTTTGACGGATGTTTGACAGATGTTTGATGGGTGTTTGATGGCTGTTTGACGGATGTTTGACGGATGTTTGATGCATGTTTAACGGATGTTTGACAGATGTTTGACGGATGTTTGATGGATGTTTGATGGATGTTTGATGGATGTTTGACGGATGTTTGATGGATGTTTGACGGATGTTTGACGGATGTTTGACAGATGTTTGACGGATGTTTGACGGATGTTTGACGGATGTTTGATGGATGTTTGATGGATGTTTGACGGATGTTTGACGGATGTTTGATGGATGTTTGACGGATGTTTGATGGATGTTTGACAGATGTTTGACAGATGTTTGACGGATGTTTGACGGATGTTTGGCGGATGTTTGACGGATGTTTGACGGATGTTTTACGGATATTTGATGGATGTTTGACGGATGTTTGATGGATGTTTGACGGATGTTTGACGGATGTTTGACGGATGTTTGATGCATGTTTAACGGATGTTTGACAGATGTTTGACGGATGTTTGACGGATGTTTGACGGATGTTTGACGGATGTTTGACGGATGCTTTACGGATGTTTGATGATGTTTGACGGATGTTTGACAGATGTTTGACGGATGTATGATGGATGTTTGACGGATGTTTGACGGATGTTTGATGGATGTTTGATGGATGTTTGATGGATGTTTGACGGATGTTTGACGGATGTTTGACAGATGTTTGACGGATGTTTGATGGATGTTTGACGGATGTTTGATGGATGTTTGACGGATGTTTGACGGATGTTTGACGGATGTTTGACGGATGTTTGATGGATGTTTGATGGATGTTTAACGGATGTTTGATAGATGTTTGACGGATGTTTGACGGATGTTTGACGGATGTTTGACAGATGTTTGACGGATATTTGATGGATGTTTGATGGATGTTTGACGGATGTTTGATGGATGTTTGACGGATGTTTGACGGATGTTTGACGGATGTTTCATGGATGTTTGATAGATGTTTGACGGATGCTTTACGGATGTTTGACGGATGTTTGACGGATGTTTGACGGATGCTTTACGGATGTTTGACGGATGTTTGACGGATGTTTGACGGATGTTTGACAGATGTTTGACAGATGTTTGACGGATGCTTTACGGATGTTTGACGGATGTTTGACGGATTTTTGACGGATGCTTTACGGATGTTTGACGGATGCTTGACGGATGTTTGACAGATGTTTGACGGATGTATGATGGATGTTTGACGGATGTTTGACGGATGTTTGATGGATGTTTGACGGATGTTTGATGGATGTTTGACAGATGTTTGACGGATGTTTGACGGATGTTTGACGGATGCTTGACAGATGTTTGACGTATGTTTGATGGATGTTTGACGGATGTTTGACGGATGTTTGATGGATGTTTGACGGATGTTTGACGGATGTTTGATGGATGTTTGACGCATGTTTGTTGATGGATGTTTGATGGATGTTTGACGGATGTTTGATGGATGTTTGACGGATGTTTGACGGATGTTTGACGGATGTTTGATGGATGTTTGACGGATGTTTGACGGATGTTTGACGGATGTTTGACGGACGTTTGATGGATGTTTTATGGATGTTTGACGGATGTTTGATTGATGTTTGACGGATGTTTGACGGATGTTTGATGGATGTTTGACGGATGTTTGACAGATGTTTGACAGATGTTTGACGGATGTTTGACGGATGTTTGATGGATGTTTGACAGATGTTTGACGTTTGTTTGACGGATGTTTGATGGATGTTTGATGGATGTTTGACGGATGTTTGACGGATGTTTGACGGATGTTTGACAGATGTTTGACGGATGTTTGACGGATGTTTGACGGATGTTTGACGGATGTTTGACAGATGTTTGACAGATGTTTGACGGATGTTTGACGGATGTTTGACGGATGTTTGACGGATGTTTGACGGATGTTTGACGGATGTTTGACGGATGTTTGATGGATAATTAACGGATGTTTGACAGATGTTTGACGGATGTTTGACGGATGTTTGACGGATGTTTGACGGATGTTTGACGGATGTTTGACGGATGATTGACGGATGTTTCATGGATGTTTGACGGATGTTTGACGGATGTTTGACGGATGTTTGATGCATGTATAACGGATGTTTGGCAGATGTTTGACGGATGTTTGACGGATGTTTGACGGATGTTTGACGGATGTTTGACGGATGTTTGACGGATATTTGATGGATGTTTGACGGATGTTTGATGGATGTTTGACGGATGTTTGACGGATGTTTGACGGATGTTTGATGCATGTTTAACGGATGTTTGACAGATGTTTGACGGATGTTTGACAGATGTTTGACAGATGTTTGACGGATGTTTGACGGATGTTTGATGGATGTTTGACGGATGTTTGATGGATGTTTGACGGATGTTTGACGGATGTTTGACGGATGTTTGACAGATGTCTGATGGATGTTTGACAGATGTTTGACGGATGTTTGATGGATGTTTGATGGATGTTTGACGGATGTTTGACGGATGTTTGACGGATGTTTGACAGATGTTTGATGGATGTTTGGTGGCTGTTTGACGGATGTTTGACGGATGTTTGACGGATTTTTGACAGATGTTTGATGGATGTTTGACGGATGATTGATGGATGTTTGATGGATGTTTGACGGATGTTTGACGGATGTTTGACGGATGTTTGACAGATGTTTGATGGGTGTTTGATGGCTGTTTGACGGATGTTTGACGGATGTTTGATGCATGTTTAACGGATGTTTGACAGATGTTTGACGGATGTTTGATGGATGTTTGATGGATGTTTGATGGATGTTTGACGGCTGTTTGATGGATGTTTGACGGATGTTTGACGGATGTTTGACAGATGTTTGACGGATGTTTGACGGATGTTTGACGGATGTTTGATGGATGTTTGATGGATGTTTGACGGATGTTTGACGGATGTTTGACGGATGTTTGATGGATGTTTGATGGATGTTTGATGGATATTTGACGGATGTTTGACGGATGTTTGATGGATGTTTGACAGATGTTTGACGGATGTTTGATGGATGTTTGATGGATGTTTGACGGATGTTTGACGGATGTTTGACGGATGTTTGACAGATGTTTGATGGATGTTTGGTGGCTGTTTGACGGATGTTTGACGGATGTTTGACGGATTTTTGACAGATGTTTGATGGATGTTTGACGGATGATTGATGGATGTTTGATGGATGTTTGACGGATGTTTGACGGATGTTTGACGGATGTTTGACAGATGTTTGATGGGTGTTTGATGGCTGTTTGACGGATGTTTGACGGATGTTTGATGCATGTTTAACGGATGTTTGACAGATGTTTGACGGATGTTTGATGGATGTTTGATGGATGTTTGATGGATGTTTGACGGATGTTTGATGGATGTTTGACGGATGTTTGACGGATGTTTGACAGATGTTTGACGGATGTTTGACGGATGTTTGACGGATGTTTGATGGATGTTTGATGGATGTTTGACGGATGTTTGACGGATGTTTGATGGATGTTTGACGGATGTTTGATGGATGTTTGACAGATGTTTGACAGATGTTTGACGGATGTTTGACGGATGTTTGGCGGATGTTTGACGGATGTTTGACGGATGTTTGACGGATATTTGATGGATGTTTGACGGATGTTTGATGGATGTTTGACGGATGTTTGACGGATGTTTGACGGATGTTTGATGCATATTTAACGGATGTTTGACAGATGTTTGACGGATGTTTGACGGATGTTTGACGGATGTTTGACGGATGTTTGACGGATGCTTTACGGATGTTTGATGATAATTGACGGATGTTTGACAGATGTTTGACGGATGTATGATGGATGTTTGACGGATGTTTGACGGATGTTTGATGGATGTTTGATGGATGTTTGATGGATGTTTGACGGATGTTTGACGGATGTTTGACAGATGTTTGACGGATGTTTGATGGATGTTTGACGGATGTTTGACGGATGTTTGACGGATGTTTGACGGATGTTTGACGGATGTTTGACGGATGTTTGATGGATGTTTGATGGATGTTTAACGGATGTTTGATAGATGTTTGACGGATGTTTGACGGATGTTTGACGGATGTTTGACAGATGTTTGACGGATATTTGATGGATGTTTGATGGATGTTTGACGGATGTTTGATGGATGTTTGACAGATGTTTGACGGATGTTTGATGGATGTTTGACGGATGTTTGACTGATGTTTGACGGATGTTTGATGCATGTATAACGGATGTTTGGCAGATGTTTGACGGATGTTTGACGGATGTTTGACGGATGTTTGACGGATGTTTGACGGATGTTTGACGGATATTTGATGGATGTTTGACGGATGTTTGATGGATGTTTGACGGATGTTTGACGGATGTTTGACGGATGTTTGATGCATGTTTAACGGATGTTTGACAGATGTTTGACGGATGTTTGACAGATGTTTGACAGATGTTTGACGGATGTTTGACGGATGTTTGATGGATGTTTGACGGATGTTTGATGGATGTTTGACGGATGTTTGATGGATGTTTGACGGATGTTTGACGGATGTTTGATGGATGTTTGACAGATGTTTGACGGATGTTTGATGGATGTTTGATGGATGTTTGACGGATGTTTGACGGATGTTTGACGGATGTTTGACAGATGTTTGATGGATGTTTGGTGGCTGTTTGACGGATGTTTGACGGATGTTTGACGGATTTTTGACAGATGTTTGATGGATGTTTGACGGATGATTGATGGATGTTTGATGGATGTTTGACGGATGTTTGACGGATGTTTGACGGATGTTTGACAGATGTTTGATGGGTGTTTGATGGCTGTTTGACGGATGTTTGACGGATGTTTGATGCATGTTTAACGGATGTTTGACAGATGTTTGACGGATGTTTGATGGATGTTTGATGGATGTTTGATGGATGTTTGACGGCTGTTTGATGGATGTTTGACGGATGTTTGACGGATGTTTGACAGATGTTTGACGGATGTTTGACGGATGTTTGACGGATGTTTGATGGATGTTTGATGGATGTTTGACGGATGTTTGACGGATGTTTGACGGATGTTTGATGGATGTTTGATGGATGTTTGATGGATATTTGACGGATGTTTGACGGATGTTTGATGGATGTTTGACAGATGTTTGACGGATGTTTGATGGATGTTTGATGGATGTTTGACGGATGTTTGACGGATGTTTGACGGATGTTTGACAGATGTTTGATGGATGTTTGGTGGCTGTTTGACGGATGTTTGACGGATGTTTGACGGATTTTTGACAGATGTTTGATGGATGTTTGACGGATGATTGATGGATGTTTGATGGATGTTTGACGGATGTTTGACGGATGTTTGACGGATGTTTGACAGATGTTTGATGGGTGTTTGATGGCTGTTTGACGGATGTTTGACGGATGTTTGATGCATGTTTAACGGATGTTTGACAGATGTTTGACGGATGTTTGATGGATGTTTGGTGGCTGTTTGACGGATGTTTGACGGATGTTTGACGGATTTTTGACAGATGTTTGATGGATGTTTGACGGATGATTGATGGATGTTTGATGGATGTTTGACGGATGTTTGACGGATGTTTGACGGATGTTTGACAGATGTTTGATGGGTGTTTGATGGCTGTTTGACGGATGTTTGACGGATGTTTGATGCATGTTTAACGGATGTTTGACAGATGTTTGACGGATGTTTGATGGATGTTTGATGGATGTTTGATGGATGTTTGACGGATGTTTGATGGATGTTTGACGGATGTTTGACGGATGTTTGACAGATGTTTGACGGATGTTTGACGGATGTTTGACGGATGTTTGATGGATGTTTGATGGATGTTTGACGGATGTTTGACGGATGTTTGATGGATGTTTGACGGATGTTTGATGGATGTTTGACAGATGTTTGACAGATGTTTGACGGATGTTTGACGGATGTTTGGCGGATGTTTGACGGATGTTTGACGGATGTTTGACGGATATTTGATGGATGTTTGACGGATGTTTGATGGATGTTTGACGGATGTTTGACGGATGTTTGACGGATGTTTGACGGATGTTTGATGCATGTTTAACGGATGTTTGGCAGATGTTTGACGGATGTTTGACAGATGTTTGATGGATGTTTGGTGGCTGTTTGACGGATGTTTGACGGATGTTTGACGGATATTTGATGGATATTTGATGGATGTTTGACGGATGTTTGATGGATGTTTGACGGATGTTTGACGGATGTTTGACGGATGTTTGATGCATGTTTAACGGATGTTTGGCAGATGTTTGACGGATGTTTGACAGATGTTTGATGGATGTTTGGTGGCTGTTTGACGGATGTTTGACGGATGTTTGACGGATGTTTGACAGATGTTTGATGGATGTTTGGTGGCTGTTTGACGGAGATGTTTGACGGATGTTTGACGGATTTTTGACAGATGTTTGATGGATGTTTGACGGATGATTGATGGATGTTTGATGGATGTTTGACGGATGTTTGACGGATGTTTGACGGATTTTTGACAGATGTTTGATGGATGTTTGACGGATGTTTGATGGATGTTTGACGGATGTTTGACGGATGTTTGATGGATGTTTGACAGATGTTTGACGGATGTTTGATGGATGTTTGATGGATGTTTGACGGATGTTTGACGGATGTTTGACGGATGTTTGACAGATGTTTGATGGATGTTTGGTGGCTGTTTGACGGATGTTTGACGGATGTTTGACGGATTTTTGACAGATGTTTGATGGATGTTTGACGGATGATTGATGGATGTTTGATGGATGTTTGACGGATGTTTGACGGATGTTTGACGGATGTTTGACAGATGTTTGATGGGTGTTTGATGGCTGTTTGACGGATGTTTGACGGATGTTTGATGCATGTTTAACGGATGTTTGACAGATGTTTGACGGATGTTTGATGGATGTTTGATGGATGTTTGATGGATGTTTGACGGCTGTTTGATGGATGTTTGACGGATGTTTGACGGATGTTTGACAGATGTTTGACGGATGTTTGACGGATGTTTGACGGATGTTTGATGGATGTTTGATGGATGTTTGACGGATGTTTGACGGATGTTTGACGGATGTTTGATGGATGTTTGATGGATGTTTGATGGATATTTGACGGATGTTTGACGGATGTTTGATGGATGTTTGACAGATGTTTGACGGATGTTTGATGGATGTTTGATGGATGTTTGACGGATGTTTGACGGATGTTTGACGGATGTTTGACAGATGTTTGATGGATGTTTGGTGGCTGTTTGACGGATGTTTGACGGATGTTTGACGGATTTTTGACAGATGTTTGATGGATGTTTGACGGATGATTGATGGATGTTTGATGGATGTTTGACGGATGTTTGACGGATGTTTGACGGATGTTTGACAGATGTTTGATGGGTGTTTGATGGCTGTTTGACGGATGTTTGACGGATGTTTGATGCATGTTTAACGGATGTTTGACAGATGTTTGACGGATGTTTGATGGATGTTTGATGGATGTTTGATGGATGTTTGACGGATGTTTGATGGATGTTTGACGGATGTTTGACGGATGTTTGACAGATGTTTGACGGATGTTTGACGGATGTTTGACGGATGTTTGATGGATGTTTGATGGATGTTTGACGGATGTTTGACGGATGTTTGATGGATGTTTGACGGATGTTTGATGGATGTTTGACAGATGTTTGACAGATGTTTGACGGATGTTTGACGGATGTTTGGCGGATGTTTGACGGATGTTTGACGGATGTTTGACGGATATTTGATGGATGTTTGACGGATGTTTGATGGATGTTTGACGGATGTTTGACGGATGTTTGACGGATGTTTGATGCATATTTAACGGATGTTTGACAGATGTTTGACGGATGTTTGACGGATGTTTGACGGATGTTTGACGGATGTTTGACGGATGCTTTACGGATGTTTGATGATAATTGACGGATGTTTGACAGATGTTTGACGGATGTATGATGGATGTTTGACGGATGTTTGACGGATGTTTGATGGATGTTTGATGGATGTTTGATGGATGTTTGACGGATGTTTGACGGATGTTTGACAGATGTTTGACGGATGTTTGATGGATGTTTGACGGATGTTTGACGGATGTTTGACGGATGTTTGACGGATGTTTGACGGATGTTTGACGGATGTTTGATGGATGTTTGATGGATGTTTAACGGATGTTTGATAGATGTTTGACGGATGTTTGACGGATGTTTGACGGATGTTTGACAGATGTTTGACGGATATTTGATGGATGTTTGATGGATGTTTGACGTATGTTTGATGGATGTTTGACGGATGTTTGACGGATGTTTGACGGATGTTTCATGGATGTTTGATAGATGTTTGACGGATGCTTTACGGATGTTTGACGGATGTTTGACGGATGTTTGACGGATGCTTTACGGATGTTTGACGGATGTTTGACGGATGTTTGACGGATGTTTGACAGATGTTTGACAGATGTTTGACGGATGCTTTACTGATGTTTGACGGATGTTTGACGGATTTTTGACGGATGCTTTACGGATGTTTGACGGATGTTTGACGCATGTTTGACAGATGTTTGACGGATGTATGATGGATGTTTGACGGATGTTTGACGGATGTTTGATGGATGTTTGACGGATGTTTGATGGATGTTTGACAGATGTTTGACGGATGTTTGACGGATGTTTGACGGATGCTTGACAGATGTTTGACGTATGTTTGATGGATGTTTGACGGATGTTTGACGGATGTTTGATGGATGTTTGACGGATGTTTGACGGATGTTTGATGGATGTTTGACGCATGTTTGTTGATGGATGTTTGATGGATGTTTGACGGATGTTTGATGGATGTTTGACGGATGTTTGACGGATGTTTGACGGATGTTTGATGCATGTTTAACGGATGTTTGACAGATGTTTGACGGATGTTTGACAGATGTTTGACAGATGTTTGACGGATGTTTGACGGATGTTTGATGGATGTTTGACGGATGTTTGATGGATGTTTGACGGATGTTTGACGGATGTTTGACGGATGTTTGACGGATGTTTGATGGATGTTTGACAGATGTTTGACGGATGTTTGATGGATGTTTGACGGATGTTTGACGGATGTTTGACGGATGTTTGATGCATGTATAACGGATGTTTGGCAGATGTTTGACGGATGTTTGACGGATGTTTGACGGATGTTTGACGGATGTTTGACGGATGTTTGACGGATATTTGATGGATGTTTGATGGATGTTTGACGGATGTTTGATGGATGTTTGACAGATGTTTGACGGATGTTTGATGCATGTTTAACGGATGTTTGACAGATATTTGACGGATGTTTGACAGATGTTTGACAGATGTTTGACGGATGTTTGACGGATGTTTGATGGATGTTTGACGGATGTTTGATGGATGTTTGACGGATGTTTGACGGATGTTTGACGGATGTTTGACGGATGTTTGATGGATGTTTGACAGATGTTTGACGGATGTTTGATGGATGTTTGATGGATGTTTGACGGATGTTTGACGGATGTTTGACGGATGTTTGACAGATGTTTGATGGATGTTTGGTGGCTGTTTGACGGATGTTTGACGGATGTTTGACGGATTTTTGACAGATGTTTGATGGATGTTTGACGGATGATTGATGGATGTTTGATGGATGTTTGACGGATGTTTGACGGATGTTTGACGGATGTTTGACAGATGTTTGATGGGTGTTTGATGGCTGTTTGACGGATGTTTGACGGATGTTTGATGCATGTTTAACGGATGTTTGACAGATGTTTGACGGATGTTTGATGGATGTTTGATGGATGTTTGATGGATGTTTGACGGCTGTTTGATGGATGTTTGACGGATGTTTGACGGATGTTTGACAGATGTTTGACGGATGTTTGACGGATGTTTGACGGATGTTTGATGGATGTTTGATGGATGTTTGACGGATGTTTGACGGATGTTTGACGGATGTTTGATGGATGTTTGATGGATGTTTGATGGATATTTGACGGATGTTTGACGGATGTTTGATGGATGTTTGACAGATGTTTGACGGATGTTTGATGGATGTTTGATGGATGTTTGACGGATGTTTGACGGATGTTTGACGGATGTTTGACAGATGTTTGACAGATGTTTGATGGATGTTTGGTGGCTGTTTGACGGATGTTTGACGGATGTTTGACGGATTTTTGACAGATGTTTGATGGATGTTTGACGGATGATTGATGGATGTTTGATGGATGTTTGACGGATGTTTGACGGATGTTTGACGGATGTTTGACAGATGTTTGATGGGTGTTTGATGGCTGTTTGACGGATGTTTGACGGATGTTTGATGCATGTTTAACGGATGTTTGACAGATGTTTGACGGATGTTTGATGGATGTTTGATGGATGTTTGATGGATGTTTGACGGATGTTTGATGGATGTTTGACGGATGTTTGACGGATGTTTGACAGATGTTTGACGGATGTTTGACGGATGTTTGACGGATGTTTGATGGATGTTTGATGGATGTTTGACGGATGTTTGACGGATGTTTGATGGATGTTTGACGGATGTTTGATGGATGTTTGACAGATGTTTGACAGATGTTTGACGGATGTTTGACGGATGTTTGGCGGATGTTTGACGGATGTTTGACGGATGTTTGACGGATATTTGATGGATGTTTGACGGATGTTTGATGGATGTTTGACGGATGTTTGACGGATGTTTGACGGATGTTTGATGCATATTTAACGGATGTTTGACAGATGTTTGACGGATGTTTGACGGATGTTTGACGGATGTTTGACGGATGTTTGACGGATGCTTTACGGATGTTTGATGATAATTGACGGATGTTTGACAGATGTTTGACGGATGTATGATGGATGTTTGACGGATGTTTGACGGATGTTTGATGGATGTTTGATGGATGTTTGATGGATGTTTGACGGATGTTTGACGGATGTTTGACAGATGTTTGACGGATGTTTGATGGATGTTTGACGGATGTTTGACGGATGTTTGACGGATGTTTGACGGATGTTTGACGGATGTTTGACGGATGTTTGATGGATGTTTGATGGATGTTTAACGGATGTTTGATAGATGTTTGACGGATGTTTGACGGATGTTTGACGGATGTTTGACAGATGTTTGACGGATATTTGATGGATGTTTGATGGATGTTTGACGTATGTTTGATGGATGTTTGACGGATGTTTGACGGATGTTTGACGGATGTTTCATGGATGTTTGATAGATGTTTGACGGATGCTTTACGGATGTTTGACGGATGTTTGACGGATGTTTGACGGATGCTTTACGGATGTTTGACGGATGTTTGACGGATGTTTGACGGATGTTTGACAGATGTTTGACAGATGTTTGACGGATGCTTTACTGATGTTTGACGGATGTTTGACGGATTTTTGACGGATGCTTTACGGATGTTTGACGGATGTTTGACGGATGTTTGACAGATGTTTGACGGATGTATGATGGATGTTTGACGGATGTTTGACGGATGTTTGATGGATGTTTGACGGATGTTTGATGGATGTTTGACAGATGTTTGACGGATGTTTGACGGATGTTTGACGGATGCTTGACAGATGTTTGACGTATGTTTGATGGATGTTTGACGGATGTTTGACGGATGTTTGATGGATGTTTGACGGATGTTTGACGGATGTTTGACGGATGTTTGACAGATGTTTGACGGATGTTTGACGGATGTTTGATGGATGTTTGATGGATGTTTGACGGATGTTTGATTGATGTTTGACGGATGTTTGACGGATGTTTGATGGATGTTTGACGGATGTTTGACAGATGTTTGACAGATGTTTGACGGATGTTTGACGGATGTTTGATGGATGTTTGACAGATGTTTGACGTTTGTTTGACGGATGTTTGATGGATGTTTGATGGATGTTTGACGGATGTTTGACGGATGTTTGACGGATGTTTGACAGATGTTTGACAGATGTTTGACGGATGTATGATGGATGTTTGACGGATGTTTGACGGATGTTTGATGGATGTTTGATGGATGTTTGATGGATGTTTGACGGATGTTTGATGGATGTTTGACGGATGTTTGACGGATGTTTGATGGATGTTTGACAGATGTTTGACGGATGTTTGATGGATGTTTGATGGATGTTTGACGGATGTTTGACGGATGTTTGACGGATGTTTGACAGATGTTTGATGGATGTTTGCTGACTGTTTGATGGATGTTTGACGCATGTTTGACGGATGTTTGACGGATATTTGATGGATGTTTGATGGATGTTTGACGGATGTTTGATGGATGTTTGACGGATGTTTGACGGATGTTTGATGGATGTTTGATGGATGTTTGATGGATGTTTGACAGATGTTTGACGGATGCTTGACGGATGTTTGATGGATGTTTGACGGATGTTTGACAGATGTTTGACGGATGTTTGACGGATGTTTGATGGATGTTTGACGGATTTTTGACAGATGTTTGACGGATGTTTGACGGTTGTTTGACGGATGTTTGACGGATGCTTGACGGATGTTTGACGGATGTTTGACGGATGTTTGACAGATGTTTGACGGATGTTTGATGGATGTTTGACGGATGTTTGACGGATGTTTGATGGATGTTTGAGGGATGTTTGACGGATGTTTGATGGATGTTTGATGGATTTTTGATGGATGTTTGATGGATGTTTGACGGATGTTTGACAGATGTTTGACGGATGTTTGACGGATGTTTGACAGATGTCTGACGGATGTTTGACGGATGTTTGACGGATGTTTGAGGGATGTTTGACAGATGTTTGACGGAAGTTTGACGGATGTTTGATGGATGTTTGACGGATGTTTGACGGATGTTTGACGGATGTTTGATGGATGTTTGACAGATGTTTGACGGATGTTTGACGGATTTTTGACAGATGTTTGACGGATGTTTGACGGTTGTTTGACGGATGTTTGACGGATGTTTGACGGATGTTTGACGGATGTTTGATGCATGTTTAACGGATGTTTGACAGATGTTTGACGGATGTTTGACAGATGTCTGACGGATGTTTGACGGATGTTTGACGGATGTTTGATGGATGTTTGACGGATGTTTGATGGAACTTTGATGGATGCTTGATGGATGTCTGACGGATGTTTGACGGATGTCTGACGGATGTTTGACGGATGTTTGACGGATGTTTGACGGATGTTTGATGGATGTTTGATGGATGTTTGATGGATGTTTGACGGATGTTTGATTGATGTTTGACGGATGTTTGACGGATGTTTGATGGATGTTTGACGGATGTTTGACAGATGTTTGACAGATGTTTGGCGGATGTTTGACGGATGTTTGACGGATGTTTGATGGATGTTTGACAGATGTTTGACGTTTGTTTGACGGATGTTTGATGGATGTTTGACGGATGTTTGATGGATGTTTGACGGATGTTTGACGGATGTTTGATGGATGTTTGACCGATGTTTGACGGATTTTTGACGGATGTTTGATGGATGTTTGATGGATGTTTGACGGATGTTTGATTGATGTTTGACGGATGTTTGACGGATGTTTGACGGATGTTTGACGGATGTTTGACGGATGTTTGACAGATGTTTGACGTATGTTTGATGGATGTTTGACGGATGTTTGACGGATGTTTGATGGATGTTTGACGGATGTTTGACGGATGTTTGATGGATGTTTGACGGATGTTTGATGGATGTTTGACTGATGTTTGACAGATGTTTGACAGATGTTTGACAGATGTTTGACGCATGTTTGACGGATGTTTGATGGATGTTTGACGGATGTTTGATGGATGTTTGACGGATGTTTGATTGATGTTTGACGGATGTTTGACGGATGTTTGACGGATGTTTGACGGATGTTTGACGGATGTTTGACGGATGTTTGACAGATGTTTGACGTATGTTTGATGGATGTTTGACGGATGTTTGACGGATGTTTGATGGATGTTTGACGGATGTTTGACGGATGTTTGATGGATGTTTGACGCATGTTTGACGGATGTTTGATGGATGTTTGACGGATGTTTGATGGATGTTTGATGGATGTTTGACGGATGTTTGACGGATGTTTGACGGATGTTTGACGGATGTTTGACGGATATTTGATGGATGTTTGACGGATGTTTGATGGATGTTTGACGGATGTTTGACGGATGTTTGACGGATGTTTGACGGATGTTTGACGGATGTTTGACGGATGTTTGATGGATGTTTGACGGATGTTTGACGGATGTTTGACGGATGTTTGACAGATGTTTGACGGATGTTTGACGGATGTTTGATGGATGTTTGATGGATGTTTGACGGATGTTTGATTGATGTTTGACGGATGTTTGACGGATGTTTGATGGATGTTTGACGGATGTTTGACAGATGTTTGACAGATGTTTGACGGATGTTTGACGGATGTTTGATGGATGTTTGACAGATGTTTGACGTTTGTTTGACGGATGTTTGATGGATGTTTGATGGATGTTTGACGGATGTTTGACGGATGTTTGACGGATGTTTGACAGATGTTTGACAGATGTTTGACGGATGTATGATGGATGTTTGACGGATGTTTGACGGATGTTTGATGGATGTTTGATGGATGTTTGATGGATGTTTGACGGATGTTTGATGGATGTTTGACGGATGTTTGACGGATGTTTGATGGATGTTTGACAGATGTTTGACGGATGTTTGATGGATGTTTGATGGATGTTTGACGGATGTTTGACGGATGTTTGACGGATGTTTGACAGATGTTTGATGGATGTTTGCTGACTGTTTGACGGATGTTTGACGCATGTTTGACGGATGTTTGACGGATATTTGATGGATGTTTGATGGATGTTTGACGGATGTTTGATGGATGTTTGACGGATGTTTGACGGATGTTTGATGGATGTTTGATGGATGTTTGATGGATGTTTGACAGATGTTTGACGGATGCTTGACGGATGTTTGATGGATGTTTGACGGATGTTTGACAGATGTTTGACGGATGTTTGACGGATGTTTGATGGATGTTTGACGGATTTTTGACAGATGTTTGACGGATGTTTGACGGTTGTTTGACGGATGTTTGACGGATGCTTGACGGATGTTTGACGGATGTTTGACGGATGTTTGACAGATGTTTGACGGATGTTTGATGGATGTTTGACGGATGTTTGACGGATGTTTGATGGATGTTTGAGGGATGTTTGACGGATGTTTGATGGATGTTTGATGGATTTTTGATGGATGTTTGATGGATGTTTGACGGATGTTTGACAGATGTTTGACGGATGTTTGACGGATGTTTGACAGATGTCTGACGGATGTTTGACGGATGTTTGACGGATGTTTGAGGGATGTTTGACAGATGTTTGACGGAAGTTTGACGGATGTTTGATGGATGTTTGACGGATGTTTGACGGATGTTTGACGGATGTTTGATGGATGTTTGACAGATGTTTGACGGATGTTTGACGGATTTTTGACAGATGTTTGACGGATGTTTGACGGTTGTTTGACGGATGTTTGACGGATGTTTGACGGATGTTTGACGGATGTTTGATGCATGTTTAACGGATGTTTGACAGATGTTTGACGGATGTTTGACAGATGTCTGACGGATGTTTGACGGATGTTTGACGGATGTTTGATGGATGTTTGACGGATGTTTGATGGAACTTTGATGGATGCTTGATGGATGTCTGACGGATGTTTGACGGATGTCTGACGGATGTTTGACGGATGTTTGACGGATGTTTGACGGATGTTTGATGGATGTTTGATGGATGTCTGACGGATGTTTGACGGATGTTTGACGGATGTTTGATGGATGTTTGACAGATGTTTGACGGAAGTTTGACGGATGTTTGATGGATGTTTGACGGATGTTTGACGGATGTTTGACGGATGTTTGATGCATGTTTAACGGATGTTTGACAGATGTTTGACGGATGTTTGACAGATGTTTGATGGATGTTTGACAGATGTTTGACGGAAGTTTGACGGATGTTTGATGGATGTTTGACGGATGTTTGACGGAAGTTTGACGGATGTTTGATGGATGTTTGACGGATGTTTGACGGATGTTTGACGGATGTTTGACAGATGTCTGACGGATGTTTGACGGATGTTTGACGGATGTTTGATGAATGTTTGACAGATGTTTGACGGAAGTTTGACGGATGTTTGATGGATGTTTGACGGATGTTTGACGGATGTTTAATGGATGTTTGACGGATGTTTGACGGATGTTTGATGGATGTTTGAGGGATGTTTGACGGATGTTTGATGGATGTTTGATGGATTTTTGATGGATGTTTGATGGATGTTTGACGGATGTTTGACGGATGTTTGACGGATGTTTGACGGATGTTTGACAGATGTCTGACGGATGTTTGACGGATGTTTGACGGATGTTTGATGGATGTTTGACAGATGTTTGACGGAAGTTTGACGGATGTTTGATGGATGTTTGACGGATGTTTGACGGATGTTTGACGGATGTTTGATGGATGTTTGACAGATGTTTGACGGATGTTTGACGGATTTTTGACAGATGTTTGACGGATGTTTGACGGTTGTTTGACGGATGTTTGACGGATGTTTGACGGATGTTTGACGGATGTTTGACGGATGTTTGATGGATGTTTGAGGGATGTTTGACGGATGTTTGATGGATGTTTGATGGATTTTTGATGGATGTTTGATGGATGTTTGACGGATGTTTGACGGATGTTTGATGGATGTTTGACAGATGTTTGACGGAAGTTTGACGGATGTTTGATGGATGTTTGACGGATGTTTGACGGATGTTTGACAGATGTCTGACGGATGTTTGACGGATGTTTGACGGGTGTTTGATGGATGTTTGACGGATGTTTGATGGAACTTTGATGGATGCTTGACGGATGTCTGACGGATGTTTGACGGATGTCTGACGGATGTTTGACGGATGTTTGACAGATGTTTGACGGAAGTTTGACGGATGTTTGATGGATGTCTGACGGATGTTTGACGGATGTTTGACGGATGTTTGATGGATGTTTGATGGATGTTTGATGGATGTTTAACGGATGTTTGATAGATGTTTGACGGATGTTTGACGGATGTTTGACGGATGTTTGACAGATGTTTGACGGATATTTGATGGATGTTTGATGGATGTTTGACGGATGTTTGATGGATGTTTGACGGATGTTTGACGGATGTCTGACGGATGTTTGACGGATGTCTGACGGATGTTTGACGGATGTTTGATGGATGTTTGACGGATGTTTGATGGAACTTTGATGGATGCTTGACGGATGTCTGACGGATGTTTGACGGATGTTTGACGGATGTTTGATGGATGTTTGACAGATGTTTGACGGAAGTTTGACGGATGTTTGATGGATGTTTGACGGATGTTTGACGGATGTTTGATGCATGTTTAACGGATGTTTGACAGATGTTTGACGGATGTTTGACAGATGTTTGACGGATGTTTGACTGATGTTTGACGGATGTTTGATGGATGTTTGACAGATGTTTGACGGATGTTTGACGGATTTTTGACAGATGTTTGACGGATGTTTGACGGTTGTTTGACGGATGTTTGACGGATGCTTGACGGATGTTTGACGGATGTTTGACGGATGTTTGACAGATGTTTGACGGATGTTTGATGGATGTTTGACGGATGTTTGACGGATGTTTGATGGATGTTTGAGGGATGTTTGACGGATGTTTGATGGATGTTTGATGGATTTTTGATGGATGTTTGATGGATGTTTGACGGATGTTTGACGGATGTTTGACGGATGTTTGACAGATGTTTGATGGATGTTTGACGGATGTTTGACGGATGTTAGATGGATGTTTGACGGATGTTTGACGGATGTTTGATGGATGTTTGATGGATGTTTAACGGATGTTTGATAGATGTTTGACGGATGTTTGACGGATGTTTGACGGATGTTTGACAGATGTTTGACGGATATTTGATGGATGTTTGATGGATGTTTGACGGATGTTTGATGGATGTTTGACGGATGTTTGACGGATGTTTGACGGATGTTTGATGGATGTTTGACGGATGTTTGACGGATGTTTGACGGATGTTTGATGGATGTTTGATGGATTTTTGATGGATGTTTGATGGATGTTTGACGGATGTTTGACGGATGTTTGACGGATGTTTGATGGATGTTTGATGGATGTTTGACGGATGTTTGATGGATGTTTGACGGATGTTTGACGGATGTCTGACGGATGTTTGACGGATGTCTGACAGATGTTTGACGGATGTTTGATGGATGTTTGACGGATGTTTGATGGAACTTTGATGGATGCTTGACGGATGTCTGACGGATGTTTGACGGATGTTTGACGGATGTTTGATGGATGTTTGACAGATGTTTGACGGAAGTTTGACGGATGTTTGATGGATGTTTGACGGATGTTTGACGGATGTTTGATGCATGTTTAACGGATGTTTGACAGATGTTTGACGGATGTTTGACAGATGTTTGACGGATGTTTGACGGATGTTTGATGGATGTTTGATGGATGTTTGACGGATGCTTGACGGATGTTTGACGGATGTTTGACGGATGTTTGACAGATGTTTGACGGATGTTTGATGGATGTTTGACGGATGTTTGACGGTTGTTTGACGGATGTTTGACGGATGCTTGACGGATGTTTGACGGATGTTTGACGGATGTTTGACGCATGTTTGACGGATGTTTGACGGATGTTTGACGGATATTTGATGGATGTTTGATGGATGTTTGACGGATGTTTGATGGATGTTTGACGGATGTTTGACGGATGTTTGATGGATGTTTGATGGATGTTTGATGGATGTTTGACAGATGTTTGACGGACGCTTGACGGATGTTTGATGGATGTTTGACGGATGTTTGATGGATGTTTGACGGATTTTTGACAGATGTTTGACGGATGTTTGACGGTTGTTTGACGGATGTTTGACGGTTGTTTGACGGATGTTTGACGGATGTTTGACGGATGTTTGACAGATGTTTGACGGATGTTTGATGGATGTTTGACGGATGCTTGACGGATGTTTGATGGATGTTTGACAGATGTTTGACGGATGTTTGACGGATTTTTGACAGATGTTTGACGGATGTTTGACGGTTGTTTGACGGATGTTTGACGGATGCTTGACGGATGTTTGACAGATGTTTGACGGATGTTTGACGGATGTTTGACGGATGTTTGATGGATGTTTGACGGATTTTTGACAGATGTTTGACGGATGTTTGACGGTTGTTTGACGGATGTTTGACGGATGCTTGACGGATGTTTGACGGATGTTTGACGGATGTTTGACAGATGTTTGACGGATGTTTGATGGATGTTTGACGGATGTTTGACGGATGTTTGATGGATGTTTGAGGGATGTTTGACGGATGTTTGATGGATGTTTGATGGATTTTTGATGGATGTTTGATGGATGTTTGACGGATGTTTGACGGATGTTTGACGGATGTTTGACGGATGTTTGACAGATGTCTGACGGATGTTTGACGGATGTTTGACGGATGTTTGAGGGATGTTTGACAGATGTTTGACGGAAGTTTGACGGATGTTTGATGGATGTTTGACGGATGTTTGACGGATGTTTGACGGATGTTTGATGGATGTTTGACAGATGTTTGACGGATGTTTGACGGATTTTTGACAGATGTTTGACGGATGTTTGACGGTTGTTTGACGGATGTTTGACGGATGTTTGACGGATGTTTGACGGATGTTTGATGCATGTTTAACGGATGTTTGACAGATGTTTGACGGATGTTTGACAGATGTCTGACGGATGTTTGACGGATGTTTGACGGATGTTTGATGGATGTTTGACGGATGTTTGATGGAACTTTGATGGATGCTTGATGGATGTCTGACGGATGTTTGACGGATGTCTGACGGATGTTTGACGGATGTTTGACGGATGTTTGACGGATGTTTGATGGATGTTTGATGGATGTCTGACGGATGTTTGAAGGATGTTTGACGGATGTTTGATGGATGTTTGACAGATGTTTGACGGAAGTTTGACGGATGTTTGATGGATGTTTGACGGATGTTTGACGGATGTTTGACGGATGTTTGATGCATGTTTAACGGATGTTTGACAGATGTTTGACGGATGTTTGACAGATGTTTGATGGATGTTTGACAGATGTTTGACGGAAGTTTGACGGATGTTTGATGGATGTTTGACGGATGTTTGACGGAAGTTTGACGGATGTTTGATGGATGTTTGACGGATGTTTGACGGATGTTTGACGGATGTTTGACAGATGTCTGACGGATGTTTGACGGATGTTTGACGGATGTTTGATGAATGTTTGACAGATGTTTGACGGAAGTTTGACGGATGTTTGATGGATGTTTGACGGATGTTTGACGGATGTTTAATGGATGTTTGACGGATGTTTGACGGATGTTTGATGGATGTTTGAGGGATGTTTGACGGATGTTTGATGGATGTTTGATGGATTTTTGATGGATGTTTGATGGATGTTTGACGGATGTTTGACGGATGTTTGACGGATGTTTGACGGATGTTTGACAGATGTCTGACGGATGTTTGACGGATGTTTGACGGATGTTTGATGGATGTTTGACAGATGTTTGACGGAAGTTTGACGGATGTTTGATGGATGTTTGACGGATGTTTGACGGATGTTTGACGGATGTTTGACGGATGTTTGATGGATGTTTGACAGATGTTTGACGGATGTTTGACGGATTTTTGACAGATGTTTGACGGATGTTTGACGGTTGTTTGACGGATGTTTGACGGATGTTTGACGGATGTTTGACGGATGTTTGACGGATGTTTGATGCATGTTTAACGGATGTTTGACAGATGTTTGACGGATGTTTGACAGATGTCTGACGGATGTTTGACGGATGTTTGAAGGATGTTTGATGGATGTTTGACGGATGTTTGATGGAACTTTGATGGATGCTTGACGGATGTCTGACGGATGTTTGACGGATGTCTGACGGATGTTTGACGGATGTTTGACAGATGTTTGACGGAAGTTTGACGGATGTTTGATGGATGTCTGACGGATGTTTGACGGATGTTTGACGGATGTTTGACGGATGTTTGATGGATGTTTGATGGATGTTTAACGGATGTTTGATAGATGTTTGACGGATGTTTGACGGATGTTTGACGGATGTTTGACAGATGTTTGACGGATATTTGATGGATGTTTGATGGATGTTTGACGGATGTTTGATGGATGTTTGACGGATGTTTGACGGATGTCTGACGGATGTTTGACGGATGTCTGACGGATGTTTGACGGATGTTTGATGGATGTTTGACGGATGTTTGATGGAACTTTGATGGATGCTTGACGGATGTCTGACGGATGTTTGACGGATGTTTGACGGATGTTTGATGGATGCTTGACAGATGTTTGACGGAAGTTTGACGGATGTTTGATGGATGTTTGACGGATGTTTGACGGATGTTTGATGCATGTTTAACGGATGTTTGACAGATGTTTGACGGATGTTTGACAGATGTTTGACGGATGTTTGACGGATGTTTGACGGATGTTTGATGGATGTTTGACAGATGTTTGACGGATGTTTGACGGATTTTTGACAGATGTTTGACGGATGTTTGACGGTTGTTTGACGGATGTTTGACGGATGCTTGACGGATGTTTGACGGATGTTTGACGGATGTTTGACAGATGTTTGACGGATGTTTGATGGATGTTTGACGGATGTTTGACGGATGTTTGATGGATGTTTGAGGGATGTTTGACGGATGTTTGATGGATGTTTGATGGATTTTTGATGGATGTTTGATGGATGTTTGACGGATGTTTGACGGATGTTTGACGGATGTTTGACAGATGTTTGATGGATGTTTGACGTATGTTTGACGGATGTTAGATGGATGTTTGACGGATGTTTGACGGATGTTTGATGGATGTTTGATGGATGTTTAACGGATGTTTGATAGATGTTTGACGGATGTTTGACGGATGTTTGACGGATGTTTGACAGATGTTTGACGGATATTTGATGGATGTTTGACGGATGTTTGACGGATGTTTGACGGATGTTTGATGGATGTTTGACGGATGTTTGACGGATGTTTGACGGATGTTAATGGATGTTTGATGGATTTTTGATGGATGTTTGATGGATGTTTGACGGATGTTTGACGGATGTTTGACGGATGTTTGATGGATGTTTGATGGATGTTTGACGGATGTTTGATGGATGTTTGACGGATGTTTGACGGATGTCTGACAGATGTTTGACGGATGTCTGACGGATGTTTGACGGATGTTTGATGGATGTTTGACGGATGTTTGATGGAACTTTGATGGATGCTTGACGGATGTCTGACGGATGTTTGACGGATGTTTGACGGATGTTTGATGGATGTTTGACAGATGTTTGACGGAAGTTTGACGGATGTTTGATGGATGTTTGACGGATGTTTGACGGATGTTTGATGCATGTTTAACGGATGTTTGACAGATGTTTGACGGATGTTTGACAGATGTTTGACGGATGTTTGACGGATGTTTGACGGATGTTTGATGGATGTTTGACAGATGTTTGACGGATGTTTGACGGATTTTTGACAGATGTTTGACGGATGTTTGACGGTTGTTTGACGGATGTTTGACGGATGCTTGACGGATGTTTGACGGATGTTTGACGGATGTTTGACAGATGTTTGACGGATGTTTGATGGATGTTTGACGGATGTTTGACGGATGTTTGATGGATGTTTGAGGGATGTTTGACGGATGTTTGATGGATGTTTGATGGATTTTTGATGGATGTTTGATGGATGTTTGACGGATGTTTGACGGATGTTTGACGGATGTTTGACAGATGATTGATGGATGTTTGACGGATGTTTGACGGATGTTAGATGGATGTTTGACGGATGTTTGACGGATGTTTGATGGATGTTTGATGGATGTTTAACGGATGTTTGATAGATGTTTGACGGATGTTTGACGGATGTTTGACGGATGTTTGACAGATGTTTGACGGATATTTGATGGATGTTTGATGGATGTTTGACGGATGTTTGATGGATGTTTGACGGATGTTTGACGGATGTTTGACGGATGTTTGATGGATGTTTGACGGATGTTTGACGGATGTTTGACGGATGTTTGATGGATGTTTGATGGATGTTTGATGGATGTTTGACAGATGTTTGACGGATGTTTGACGGATTTTTGACAGATGTTTGACGGATGTTTGACGGTTGTTTGACGGATGTTTGACGGATGCTTGACGGATGTTTGACGGATGTTTGACGGATGTTTGACAGATGTTTGACGGATGTTTGATGGATGTTTGACGGATGTTTGACGGATGTTTGATGGATGTTTGAGGGATGTTTGACGGATGTTTGATGGATGTTTGATGGATTTTTGATGGATGTTTGATGGATGTTTGACGGATGTTTGACGGATGTTTGACGGATGTTTGACGGATGTTTGACGGATGTTTGACGGATGTTTGATGGATGTTTGCTGACTGTTTGACGGATGTTTGACGCATGTTTGACGGATGTTTGACGGATGTTTGACGGATATTTGATGGATGTTTGATGGATGTTTGACGGATGTTTGATGGATGTTTGACGGATGTTTGATGGATGTTTGATGGATGTTTGACGGATGTTTGATTGATGTTTGACGGATGTTTGACGGATGTTTGATGGATGTTTGACGGATGTTTGACAGATGTTTGACAGATGTTTGACGGATGTTTGACGGATGTTTGATGGATGTTTGACAGATGTTTGACGTTTGTTTGACGGATGTTTGATGGATGTTTGATGGATGTTTGACGGATGTTTGACGGATGTTTGACGGATGTTTGACAGATGTTTGACAGATGTTTCACGGATGTATGATGGATGTTTGACGGATGTTTGACGGATGTTTGATGGATGTTTGATGGATGTTTGATGGATGTTTGACGGATGCTTGACGGATGTTTGACGGATGTTTGACGGTTGTTTGACGGATGTTTGACGGATGCTTGACGGATGTTTGACGGATGTTTGACGGATTTTTGACAGATGTTTGACGGATGTTTGACGGTTGTTTGACGGATGTTTGACGGATGCTTGACGGATGTTTGACGGATGTTTGACGGATGTTTGACAGATGTTTGACGGATGTTTGATGGATGTTTGACGGATGTTTGATGGATGTTTGACGGATGTTTGATGGATGTTTGACGGATGTTTGACGGATGTTTGACGGATGTTTGACAGATGTTTGACAGATGTTTGACGGATGTATGATGGATGTTTGACGGATGTTTGACGGATGTTTGATGGATGTTTGATGGATGTTTGATGGATGTTTGACGGATGCTTGACGGATGTTTGACGGATGTTTGACGGTTGTTTGACGGATGTTTGACGGATGCTTGACGGATGTTTGACGGATGTTTGATGGATGTTTGACGGATGTTTGATGGATGTTTGACGGATGTTTGACGGATGTTTGACAGATGTTTGACGGATGTTTGATGGATGTTTGACGGATGTTTGACGGATGTTTGATGGATGTTTGAGGGATGTTTGACGGATGTTTGATGGATGTTTGACGGATTTTTGACAGATGTTTGACGGATGTTTGACGGTTGTTTGACGGATGTTTGACGGATGCTTGACGGATGTTTGACGGATGTTTGACGGATGTTTGACAGATGTTTGACGGATGTTTGATGGATGTTTGACGGATGTTTGACGGATGTTTGATGGATGTTTGAGGGATGTTTGACGGATGTTTGATGGATGTTTGATGGATGTTTGACGGATGTTTAATGGATGTTTGACGGATGTTTGACGGATGTTTGATGGATGTTTGACGGATGCTTGACGGATGTTTGATGGATGTTTGACAGATGTTTGACGGATGTTTGACGGATTTTTGACAGATGTTTGACGGATGTTTGACGGTTGTTTGACGGATGTTTGACGGATGCTTGACGGATGTTTGACAGATGTTTGACGGATGTTTGACGGATGTTTGATGGATGTTTGACGGATTTTTGACAGATGTTTGACGGATGTTTGACGGTTGTTTGACGGATGTTTGACGGATGCTTGACGGATGTTTGACGGATGTTTGACGGATGTTTGACAGATGTTTGACGGATGTTTGATGGATGTTTGACGGATGTTTGACGGATGTTTGATGGATGTTTGAGGGATGTTTGACGGATGTTTGATGGATGTTTGATGGATTTTTGATGGATGTTTGATGGATGTTTGACGGATGTTTGACGGATGTTTGACGGATGTTTGACGGATGTTTGACAGATGTCTGACGGATGTTTGACGGATGTTTGAAGGATGTTTGAGGGATGTTTGACAGATGTTTGACGGAAGTTTGACGGATGTTTGATGGATGTTTGACGGATGTTTGACGGATGTTTGACGGATGTTTGATGGATGTTTGACAGATGTTTGACGGATGTTTGACGGATTTTTGACAGATGTTTGACGGATGTTTGACGGTTGTTTGACGGATGTTTGACGGATGTTTGACGGATGTTTGACGGATGTTTGATGCATGTTTAACGGATGTTTGACAGATGTTTGACGGATGTTTGACAGATGTCTGACGGATGTTTGACGGATGTTTGACGGATGTTTGATGGATGTTTGACGGATGTTTGATGGAACTTTGATGGATGCTTGATGGATGTCTGACGGATGTTTGACGGATGTCTGACGGATGTTTGACGGATGTTTGACGGATGTTTGACGGATGTTTGATGGATGTTTGATGGATGTCTGACGGATGTTTGAAGGATGTTTGACGGATGTTTGATGGATGTTTGACAGATGTTTGACGGAAGTTTGACGGATGTTTGATGGATGTTTGACGGATGTTTGACGGATGTTTGACGGATGTTTGATGCATGTTTAACGGATGTTTGACAGATGTTTGACGGATGTTTGACAGATGTTTGATGGATGTTTGACAGATGTTTGACGGAAGTTTGACGGATGTTTGATGGATGTTTGACGGATGTTTGACGGAAGTTTGACGGATGTTTGATGGATGTTTGACGGATGTTTGACGGATGTTTGACGGATGTTTGACAGATGTCTGACGGATGTTTGACGGATGTTTGACGGATGTTTGATGAATGTTTGACAGATGTTTGACGGAAGTTTGACGGATGTTTGATGGATGTTTGACGGATGTTTGACGGATGTTTAATGGATGTTTGACGGATGTTTGACGGATGTTTGATGGATGTTTGAGGGATGTTTGACGGATGTTTGATGGATGTTTGATGGATTTTTGATGGATGTTTGATGGATGTTTGACGGATGTTTGACGGATGTTTGACGGATGTTTGACGGATGTTTGACAGATGTCTGACGGATGTTTGACGGATGTTTGACGGATGTTTGATGGATGTTTGACAGATGTTTGACGGAAGTTTGACGGATGTTTGATGGATGTTTGACGGATGTTTGACGGATGTTTGACGGATGTTTGACGGATGTTTGATGGATGTTTGACAGATGTTTGACGGATGTTTGACGGATTTTTGACAGATGTTTGACGGATGTTTGACGGTTGTTTGACGGATGTTTGACGGATGTTTGACGGATGTTTGACGGATGTTTGACGGATGTTTGATGCATGTTTAACGGATGTTTGACGGATGTTTGATGGATGTTTGATGGATGTTTGACGGATGTTTGATGGATGTTTGACGGATGTTTGACGGATGTCTGACAGATGTTTGACGGATGTCTGACGGATGTTTGACGGATGTTTGATGGATGTTTGACGGATGTTTGATGGAAGTTTGATGGATGCTTGACGGATGTCTGACGGATGTTTGACGGATGTTTGACGGATGTTTGATGGATGTTTGACAGATGTTTGACGGAAGTTTGACGGATGTTTGATGGATGTTTGACGGATGTTTGACGGATGTTTGATGCATGTTTAACGGATGTTTGACAGATGTTTGACGGATGTTTGACAGATGTTTGACGGATGTTTGACGGATGTTTGACGGATGTTTGATGGATGTTTGACAGATGTTTGACGGATGTTTGACGGATTTTTGACAGATGTTTGACGGATGTTTGACGGTTGTTTGACGGATGTTTGACGGATGCTTGACGGATGTTTGACGGATGTTTGACGGATGTTTGACAGATGTTTGACGGATGTTTGATGGATGTTTGACGGATGTTTGACGGATGTTTGATGGATGTTTGAGGGATGTTTGACGGATGTTTGATGGATGTTTGATGGATTTTTGATGGATGTTTGATGGATGTTTGACGGATGTTTGACGGATGTTTGACGGATGTTTGACAGATGATTGATGGATGTTTGACGGATGTTTGACGGATGTTAGATGGATGTTTGACAGATGTTTGACGGATGTTTGATGGATGTTTGATGGATGTTTAACGGATGTTTGATAGATGTTTGACGGATGTTTGACGGATGTTTGACGGATGTTTGACAGATGTTTGACGGATATTTGATGGATGTTTGATGGATGTTTGACGGATGTTTGATGGATGTTTGACGGATGTTTGACGGATGTTTGACGGATGTTTGATGGATGTTTGACGGATGTTTGACGGATGTTTGACGGATGTTTGATGGATGTTTGATGTATGTTTGATGGATGTTTGACAGATGTTTGACGGATGTTTGACGGATTTTTGACAGATGTTTGACGGATGTTTGACGGTTGTTTGACGGATGTTTGACGGATGCTTGACGGATGTTTGACGGATGTTTGACGGATGTTTGACAGATGTTTGACGGATGTTTGATGGATGTTTGACGGATGTTTGACGGATGTTTGATGGATGTTTGAGGGATGTTTGACGGATGTTTGATGGATGTTTGATGGATTTTTGATGGATGTTTGATGGATGTTTGACGGATGTTTGACGGATGTTTGACGGATGTTTGACGGATGTTTGACGGATGTTTGACGGATGTTTGATGGATGTTTGCTGACTGTTTGACGGATGTTTGACGCATGTTTGACGGATGTTTGACGGATGTTTGACGGATATTTGATGGATGTTTGATGGATGTTTGACGGATGTTTGATGGATGTTTGACGGATGTTTGATGGATGTTTGATGGATGTTTGACGGATGTTTGATTGATGTTTGACGGATGTTTGACGGATGTTTGATGGATGTTTGACGGATGTTTGACAGATGTTTGACAGATGTTTGACGGATGTTTGACGGATGTTTGATGGATGTTTGACAGATGTTTGACGTTTGTTTGACGGATGTTTGATGGATGTTTGATGGATGTTTGACGGATGTTTGACGGATGTTTGACGGATGTTTGACAGATGTTTGACAGATGTTTGACGGATGTATGATGGATGTTTGACGGATGTTTGACGGATGTTTGATGGATGTTTGATGGATGTTTGATGGATGTTTGACGGATGTTTAATGGATGTTTGACGGATGTTTGACGGATGTTTGATGGATGTTTGACAGATGTTTGACGGATGTTTGATGGATGTTTGATGGATGTTTGACGGATGTTTGACGGATGTTTGACGGATGTTTGACAGATGTTTGATGGATGTTTGCTGACTGTTTGACGGATGTTTGACGCATGTTTGACGGATGTTTGACGGATGTTTGACGGATATTTGATGGATGTTTGATGGATGTTTGACGGATGTTTGATGGATGTTTGACGGATGTTTGACGGATGTTTGATGGATGTTTGATGGATGTTTGATGGATGTTTGACAGATGTTTGACGGATGCTTGACGGATATTTGACGGATGTTTGACGGATGTTTGACAGATGTTTGACGGATGTTTGACGGATGTTTGATGGATGTTTGACGGATTTTTGACAGATGTTTGACGGATGTTTGACGGTTGTTTGACGGATGTTTGACGGATGCTTGACGGATGTTTGACGGATGTTTGACGGATGTTTGACAGATGTTTGACGGATGTTTGATGGATGTTTGACGGATGTTTGACGGATGTTTGATGGATGTTTGAGGGATGTTTGACGGATGTTTGATGGATGTTTGATGGATTTTTGATGGATGTTTGATGGATGTTTGACGGATGTTTGACGGATGTTTGACGGATGTTTGACGGATGTTTGACAGATGTCTGACGGATGTTTGACGGATGTTTGACGGATGTTTGAGGGATGTTTGACAGATGTTTGACGGAAGTTTGACGGATGTTTGATGGATGTTTGACGGATGTTTGACGGATGTTTGACGGATGTTTGATGGATGTTTGACAGATGTTTGACGGATGTTTGACGGATTTTTGACAGATGTTTGACGGATGTTTGACGGTTGTTTGACGGATGTTTGACGGATGTTTGACGGATGTTTGACGGATGTTTGATGCATGTTTAACGGATGTTTGACAGATGTTTGACGGATGTTTGACAGATGTCTGACGGATGTTTGACGGATGTTTGACGGATGTTTGATGGATGTTTGACGGATGTTTGATGGAACTTTGATGGATGCTTGATGGATGTCTGACGGATGTTTGACGGATGTCTGACGGATGTTTGACGGATGTTTGACGGATGTTTGACGGATGTTTGATGGATGTTTGATGGATGTCTGACGGATGTTTGACGGATGTTTGACGGATGTTTGATGGATGTTTGACAGATGTTTGACGGAAGTTTGACGGATGTTTGATGGATGTTTGACGGATGTTTGACGGATGTTTGACGGATGTTTGATGCATGTTTAACGGATGTTTGACAGATGTTTGACGGATGTTTGACAGATGTTTGATGGATGTTTGACAGATGTTTGACGGAAGTTTGACGGATGTTTGATGGATGTTTGACGGATGTTTGACGGAAGTTTGACGGATGTTTGATGGATGTTTGACGGATGTTTGACGGATGTTTGACGGATGTTTGACAGATGTCTGACGGATGTTTGACGGATGTTTGACGGATGTTTGATGGATGTTTGACAGATGTTTGACGGAAGTTTGACGGATGTTTGATGGATGTTTGACGGATGTTTGACGGATGTTTAATGGATGTTTGACGGATGTTTGACGGATGTTTGATGGATGTTTGAGGGATGTTTGACGGATGTTTGATGGATGTTTGATGGATTTTTGATGGATGTTTGATGGATGTTTGACGGATGTTTGACGGATGTTTGACGGATGTTTGACGGATGTTTGACAGATGTCTGACGGATGTTTGACGGATGTTTGACGGATGTTTGATGGATGTTTGACAGATGTTTGACGGAAGTTTGACGGATGTTTGATGGATGTTTGACGGATGTTTGACGGATGTTTGACGGATGTTTGATGGATGTTTGACAGATGTTTGACGGATGTTTGACGGATTTTTGACAGATGTTTGACGGATGTTTGACGGTTGTTTGACGGATGTTTGACGGATGTTTGACGGATGTTTGACGGATGTTTGACGGATGTTTGATGCATGTTTAACGGATGTTTGACAGATGTTTGACGGATGTTTGACAGATGTCTGACGGATGTTTGACGGATGTTTGACGGATGTTTGATGGATGTTTGACGGATGTTTGATGGAACTTTGATGGATGCTTGACGGATGTCTGACGGATGTTTGACGGATGTCTGACGGATGTTTGACGGATGTTTGACAGATGTTTGACGGATGTTTGACAGATGTTTGACGGATGTTTGACGGATGTTTGATGGATGTTTGACGGATGTTTGACGGATGTTTGACGGATGTTTGACAGATGTCTGACGGATGTTTGACGGATGTTTGACGGATGTTTGATGGATGTTTGACAGATGTTTGACGGAAGTTTGACGGATGTTTGATGGATGTTTGACGGATGTTTGACGGATGTTTAATGGATGTTTGACGGATGTTTGACGGATGTCTGACGGATGTTTGACGGATGTTTGACGGATGTTTGACGGATGTTTGATGGATGTTTGATGGATGTCTGACGGATGTTTGAAGGATGTTTGACGGATGTTTGATGGATGTTTGACAGATGTTTGACGGAAGTTTGACGGATGTTTGATGGATGTTTGACGGATGTTTGACGGATGTTTGACGGATGTTTGATGCATGTTTAACGGATGTTTGACAGATGTTTGACGGATGTTTGACAGATGTTTGATGGATGTTTGACAGATGTTTGACGGAAGTTTGACGGATGTTTGATGGATGTTTGACGGATGTTTGACGGAAGTTTGACGGATGTTTGATGGATGTTTGACGGATGTTTGACGGATGTTTGACGGATGTTTGACAGATGTCTGACGGATGTTTGACGGATGTTTGACGGATGTTTGATGAATGTTTGACAGATGTTTGACGGAAGTTTGACGGATGTTTGATGGATGTTTGACGGATGTTTGACGGATGTTTAATGGATGTTTGACGGATGTTTGACGGATGTTTGATGGATGTTTGAGGGATGTTTGACGGATGTTTGATGGATGTTTGATGGATTTTTGATGGATGTTTGATGGATGTTTGACGGATGTTTGACGGATGTTTGACGGATGTTTGACGGATGTTTGACAGATGTCTGACGGATGTTTGACGGATGTTTGACGGATGTTTGATGGATGTTTGACAGATGTTTGACGGAAGTTTGACGGATGTTTGATGGATGTTTGACGGATGTTTGACGGATGTTTGACGGATGTTTGACGGATGTTTGATGGATGTTTGACAGATGTTTGACGGATGTTTGACGGATTTTTGACAGATGTTTGACGGATGTTTGACGGTTGTTTGACGGATGTTTGACGGATGTTTGACGGATGTTTGACGGATGTTTGACGGATGTTTGATGCATGTTTAACGGATGTTTGACGGATGTTTGATGGATGTTTGATGGATGTTTGACGGATGTTTGATGGATGTTTGACGGATGTTTGACGGATGTCTGACAGATGTTTGACGGATGTCTGACGGATGTTTGACGGATGTTTGATGGATGTTTGACGGATGTTTGATGGAAGTTTGATGGATGCTTGACGGATGTCTTGACGGATGTTTGACGGATGTTGAGGATGTTTGATGGATGTTTGACAGATGTTTGAACGAAGTTTGACGGATGTTTGATGGATGTTTGACGGATGTTTGACGGATGTTTGATGCATGTTTAACGGATGTTTGACAGATGTTTGACGGATGTTTGACAGATGTTTGACGGATGTTTTGACGGATGTTTGACGGATGTTTGATGGATGTTTGACAGATGTTTGACGGATGTTTGACGGATTTTTGACAGATGTTTGACGGATGTTTGACGGTTGTTTGACGGATGTTTGACGGATGCTTGACGGATGTTTGACGGATGTTTGACGGATGTTTGACAGATGTTTGACGGATGTATGATGGATGTTTGACGGATGTTTGACGGATGTTTGATGGATGTTTGAGGGATGTTTGACGGATGTTTGATGGATGTTTGATGGATTTTTGATGGATGTTTGATGGATGTTTGACGGATGTTTGACGGATGTTTGACGGATGTTTGACAGATGATTGATGGATGTTTGACGGATGTTTGACGGATGTTAGATGGATGTTTGACAGATGTTTGACGGATGTTTGATGGATGTTTGATGGATGTTTAACGGATGTTTGATAGATGTTTGACGGATGTTTGACGGATGTTTGACGGATGTTTGACAGATGTTTGACGGATATTTGATGGATGTTTGATGGATGTTTGACGGATGTTTGATGGATGTTTGACGGATGTTTGACGGATGTTTGACGGATGTTTGATGGATGTTTGACGGATGTTTGACGGATGTTTGACGGATGTTTGATGGATGTTTGATGTATGTTTGATGGATGTTTGACAGATGTTTGACGGATGTTTGACGGATTTTTGACAGATGTTTGACGGATGTTTGACGGTTGTTTGACGGATGTTTGACGGATGCTTGACGGATGTTTGACGGATGTTTGACGGATGTTTGACAGATGTTTGACGGATGTTTGATGGATGTTTGACGGATGTTTGACGGATGTTTGATGGATGTTTGAGGGATGTTTGACGGATGTTTGATGGATGTTTGATGGATTTTTGATGGATGTTTGATGGATGTTTGACGGATGTTTGACGGATGTTTGACGGATGTTTGACGGATGTTTGACGGATGTTTGACGGATGTTTGATGGATGTTTGCTGACTGTTTGACGGATGTTTGACGCATGTTTGACGGATGTTTGACGGATGTTTGACGGATATTTGATGGATGTTTGATGGATGTTTGACGGATGTTTGATGGATGTTTGACGGATGTTTGATGGATGTTTGATGGATGTTTGACGGATGTTTGATTGATGTTTGACGGATGTTTGACGGATGTTTGATGGATGTTTGACGGATGTTTGACAGATGTTTGACAGATGTTTGACGGATGTTTGACGGATGTTTGATGGATGTTTGACAGATGTTTGACGTTTGTTTGACGGATGTTTGATGGATGTTTGATGGATGTTTGACGGATGTTTGACGGATGTTTGACGGATGTTTGACAGATGTTTGGACAGATGTTTGACGGATGTATGATGGATGTTTGACGGATGTTTGACGGATGTTTGATGGATGTTTGATGGATGTTTGATGGATGTTTGACGGATGTTTAATGGATGTTTGACGGATGTTTGACGGATGTTTGATGGATGTTTGACAGATGTTTGACGGATGTTTGATGGATGTTTGATGGATGTTTGACGGATGTTTGACGGATGTTTGACGGATGTTTGACAGATGTTTGATGGATGTTTGCTGACTGTTTGACGGATGTTTGACGCATGTTTGACGGATGTTTGACGGATGTTTGACGGATATTTGATGGATGTTTGATGGATGTTTGACGGATGTTTGATGGATGTTTGACGGATGTTTGACGGATGTTTGATGGATGTTTGATGGATGTTTGATGGATGTTTGACAGATGTTTGACGGATGCTTGACGGATATTTGACGGATGTTTGACGGATGTTTGACAGATGTTTGACGGATGTTTGACGGATGTTTGATGGATGTTTGACGGATTTTTGACAGATGTTTGACGGATGTTTGACGGTTGTTTGACGGATGTTTGACGGATGCTTGACGGATGTTTGACGGATGTTTGACGGATGTTTGACAGATGTTTGACGGATGTTTGATGGATGTTTGACGGATGTTTGACGGATGTTTGATGGATGTTTGAGGGATGTTTGACGGATGTTTGATGGATGTTTGATGGAATTTTGATGGATGTTTGATGGATGTTTGACGGATGTTTGACGGATGTTTGACGGATGTTTGACGGATGTTGACAGATGTCTGACGGATGTTTGACGGATGTTTGACGGATGTTTGAGGGATGTTTGACAGATGTTTGACGGAAGTTTGACGGATGTTTGATGGATGTTTGACGGATGTTTGACGGATGTTTGACGGATGTTTGATGGATGTTTGACAGATGTTTGACGGATGTTTGACGGATTTTTGACAGATGTTTGACGGATGTTTGACGGTTGTTTGACGGATGTTTGACGGATGTTTGACGGATGTTTGACGGATGTTTGATGCATGTTTAACGGATGTTTGACAGATGTTTGACGGATGTTTGACAGATGTCTGACGGATGTTTGACGGATGTTTGACGGATGTTTGATGGATGTTTGACGGATGTTTGATGGAACTTTGATGGATGCTTGATGGATGTCTGACGGATGTTTGACGGATGTCTGACGGATGTTTGACGGATGTTTGACGGATGTTTGACGGATGTTTGATGGATGTTTGATGGATGTCTGACGGATGTTTGACGGATGTTTGACGGATGTTTGATGGATGTTTGACAGATGTTTGACGGAAGTTTGACGGATGTTTGATGGATGTTTGACGGATGTTTGACGGATGTTTGACGGATGTTTGATGCATGTTTAACGGATGTTTGACAGATGTTTGACGGATGTTTGACAGATGTTTGATGGATGTTTGACAGATGTTTGACGGAAGTTTGACGGATGTTTGATGGATGTTTGACGGATGTTTGACGGAAGTTTGACGGATGTTTGATGGATGTTTGACGGATGTTTGACGGATGTTTGACGGATGTTTGACAGATGTCTGACGGATGTTTGACGGATGTTTGACGGATGTTTGATGGATGTTTGACAGATGTTTGACGGAAGTTTTGACGGATGTTTGATGGATGTTTGACGGATGTTTGACGGATGTTTAATGGATGTTTGACGGATGTTTGACGGATGTTTGATGGATGTTGAGGGATGTTTGACGGATGTTTGATGGATGTTTGATGGATTTTTGATGGATGTTTGATGGATGTTTGACGGATGTTTGACGGATGTTTGACGGATGTTTGACGGATGTTTGACAGATGTCTGACGGATGTTTGACGGATGTTTGACGGATGTTTGATGGATGTTTGACAGATGTTTGACGGAAGTTTGACGGATGTTTGATGGATGTTTGACGGATGTTTGACGGATGTTTGACGGATGTTTGATGGATGTTTGACAGATGTTTGACGGATGTTTGACGGATTTTTGACAGATGTTTGACGGATGTTTTGACGGTTGTTTGACGGATGTTTGACGGATGTTTGACGGATGTTTGACGGATGTTTGACGGATGTTTGATGCATGTTTAACGGATGTTTGACAGATGTTTGACGGATGTTTGACAGATGTCTGACGGATGTTTGACGGATGTTTGACGGATGTTTGATGGATGTTTGACGGATGTTTGATGGAACTTTGATGGATGCTTGACGGATGTCTGACGGATGTTTGACGGATGTCTGACGGATGTTTGACGGATGTTTGACAGATGTTTGACGGAAGTTTGACGGATGTTTGATGGATGTCTGACGGATGTTTGACGGATGTTTGACGGATGTTTGACGGATGTTTGATGGATGTTTGATGGATGTTTAACGAATGTTTGATAGATGTTTGACGGATGTTTGACGGATGTTTGACGGATGTTTGACAGATGTTTGACGGATATTTGATGGATGTTTGATGGATGTTTGACGGATGTTTGATGGATGTTTGACGGATGTTTGACGGATGTCTGACGGATGTTTGACGGATGTCTGACGGATGTTTGACGGATGTTTGATGGATGTTTGACGGATGTTTGATGGAACTTTGATGGATGCTTGACGGATGTCTGACGGATGTTTGACGGATGTTTGACGGATGTTTGATGGATGTTTGACAAATGTTTGACGGAAGTTTGACGGATGTTTGATGGATGTTTGACGGATGTTTGACGGATGTTTGATGCATGTTTAACGGATGTTTGACAGATGTTTGACGGATGTTTGACAGATGTTTGACGGATGTTTGACGGATGTTTGACGGATGTTTGATGGATGTTTGACAGATGTTTGACGGATGTTTGACGGATTTTTGACAGATGTTTGACGGATGTTTGACGGTTGTTTGACGGATGTTTGACGGATGCTTGACGGATGTTTGACGGATGTTTGACGGATGTTTGACAGATGTTTGACGGATGTTTGATGGATGTTTGACGGATGTTTGACGGATGTTTGATGGATGTTTGAGGGATGTTTGACGGATGTTTGATGGATGTTTGATGGATTTTTGATGGATGTTTGATGGATGTTTGACGGATGTTTGACGGATGTTTGACGGATGTTTGACAGATGTTTGATGGATGTTTGACGGATGTTTGACGGATGTTAGATGGATGTTTGACGGATGTTTGACGGATGTTTGATGGATGTTTGATGGATGTTTAACGGATGTTTGATAGATGTTTGACGGATGTTTGACGGATGTTTGACGGATGTTTGACAGATGTTTGACGGATATTTGATGGATGTTTGATGGATGTTTGACGGATGTTTGATGGATGTTTGACGGATGTTTGACGGATGTTTGACGGATGTTTGATGGATGTTTGACGGATGTTTGACGGATGTTTGACGGATGTTTGATGGATGTTTGATGGATTTTTGATGGATGTTTGATGGATGTTTAACGGATGTTTGACGGATGTTTGACGGATGTTTGATGGATGTTTGATGGATGTTTGACGGATGTTTGATGGATGTTTGACGGATGTTTGACGGATGTCTGACGGATGTTTGACGGATGTCTGACGGATGTTTGACGGATGTTTGATGGATGTTTGACGGATGTTTGATGGAACTTTGATGGATGCTTGACGGATGTCTGACGGATGTTTGACGGATGTTTGACGGATGTTTGATGGATGTTTGACAGATGTTTGACGGAAGTTTGACGGATGTTTGATGGATGTTTGACGGATGTTTGACGGATGTTTGATGCATGTTTAACGGATGTTTGACAGATGTTTGACGGATGTTTGACAGATGTTTGACGGATGTTTGACGGATGTTTGACGGATGTTTGATGGATGTTTGACAGATGTTTGACGGATGTTTGACGGATTTTTGACAGATGTTTGACGGATGTTTGACGGTTGTTTGACGGATGTTTGACGGATGCTTGACGGATGTTTGACGGATGTTTGACGGATGTTTGACAGATGTTTGACGGATGTTTGATGGATGTTTGACGGATGTTTGACGGATGTTTGATGGATGTTTGAGGGATGTTTGACGGATGTTTGATGGATGTTTGATGGATTTTTGATGGATGTTTATTGGATGTTTGACGGATGTTTGACGGATGTTTGACGGATGTTTGACAGATGTTTGATGGATGTTTGACGGATGTTTGACGGATGTTAGATGGATGTTTGACGGATGTTTGACGGATGTTTGATGGATGTTTGATGGATGTTTAACGGATGTTTGATAGATGTTTGACGGATGTTTGACGGATGTTTGACGGATGTTTGACAGATGTTTGACGGATATTTGATGGATGTTTGATGGATGTTTGACGGATGTTTGATGGATGTTTGACGGATGTTTGACGGATGTTTGACGGATGTTTGATGGATGTTTGACGGATGTTTGACGGATGTTTGACGGATGTTTGATGGATGTTTGATGGATGTTTGATGGATGTTTGACAGATGTTTGACGGATGTTTGACGGATTTTTGACAGATGTTTGACGGATGTTTGACGGTTGTTTGACGGATGTTTGACGGATGCTTGACGGATGTTTGACGGATGTTTGACGGATGTTTGACAGATGTTTGACGGATGTTTGATGGATGTTTGACGGATGTTTGACGGATGTTTGATGGATGTTTGAGGGATGTTTGACGGATGTTTGATGGATGTTTGAAGGATTTTTGATGGATGTTTGATGGATGTTTGACGGATGTTTGACGGATGTTTGACGGATGTTTGAAGGATGTTTGACGGATGTTTGACGGATGTTTGACGGATGTTTGATGGATGTTTGCTGACTGTTTGACGGATGTTTGACGCATGTTTGACGGATGTTTGACGGATGTTTGACGGATATTTGATGGATGTTTGATGGATGTTTGACGGATGTTTGATGGATGTTTGACGGATGTTTGACGGATGTTTGATGGATGTTTGATGGATGTTTGATGGATGTTTGACAGATGTTTGACGGATGTTTGACGGATTTTTGACAGATGTTTGACGGATGTTTGACGGTTGTTTGACGGATGTTTGACGGATGCTTGACGGATGTTTGACGGATGTTTGACGGATGTTTGACAGATGTTTGACGGATGTTTGATGGATGTTTGACGGATGTTTGACGGATGTTTGATGGATGTTTGAGGGATGTTTGACGGATGTTTGATGGATGTTTGATGGATTTTTGATGGATGTTTGATGGATGTTTGACGGATGTTTGACGGATGTTTGACGGATGTTTGACGGATGTTTGACGGATGTTTGACAGATGTTTGACGGATGTTTGATGGATGTTTGATGGATGTTTGACGGATGTTTGACGGATGTTTGACGGATGTTTGACAGATGTTTGATGGATGTTTGCTGACTGTTTGACGGATGTTTGACGCATGTTTGACGGATTTTTGACGGATGTTTGACGGATATTTGATGGATGTTTGATGGATTTTTGACGGATGTTTGATGGATGTTTGACGGATGTTTGACGGATGTTTGATGGATGTTTGATGGATGTTTGATGGATGTTTGACAGATGTTTGACGGATGTTTGACGGGTTTTTGACAGATGTTTGACGGATGTTTGACGGTTGTTTGACGGATGTTTGACGGATGCTTGACGGATGTTTGACGGATGTTTGACGGATGTTTGACAGATGTTTGACGGATGTTTGATGGATGTTTGACGGATGTTTGACGGATGTTTGATGGATGTTTGAGGGATGTTTGACGGATGTTTGATGGATGTTTGATGGATTTTTGATGGATGTTTGATGGATGTTTGACGGATGTTTGACGGATGTTTGATGGATGTTTGACGGATGTTTGACAGATGTCTGACGGATGTTTGACGGATGTTTGACGGATGTTTGAGGGATGTTTGACAGATGTTTGACGGAAGTTTGACGGATGTTTGATGGATGTTTGACGGATGTTTGACGGATGTTTGACGGATGTTTGATGGATGTTTGACAGATGTTTGACGGATGTTTGACGGATTTTTGACAGATGTTTGACGGATGTTTGACGGTTGTTTGACGGATGTTTGACGGATGTTTGACGGATGTTTGACGGATGATTGATGCATGTTTAACGGATGTTTGACAGATGTTTGACGGATGTTTGACAGATGTCTGACGGATGTTTGACGGATGTTTGACGGATGTTTGATGGATGTTTGACGGATGTTTGATGGAACTTTGATGGATGCTTGATGGATGTCTGACGGATGTTTGACGGATGTCTGACGGATGTTTGACGGATGTTTGACGGATGTTTGACGGATGTTTGATGGATGTTTGATGGATGTCTGACGGATGTTTGACGGATGTTTGACGGATGTTTGATGGATGTTTGACAGATGTTTGACGGAAGTTTGACGGATGTTTGATGGATGTTTGACGGATGTTTGACGGATGTTTGACGGATGTTTGATGCATGTTTAACGGATGTTTGACAGATGTTTGACGGATGTTTGACAGATGTTTGATGGATGTTTGACAGATGTTTGACGGAAGTTTGATGGATGTTTGACGGATGTTTGACGGATGTTTGACGGATGTTTGATGGATGTTTGATGGATTTTTGATGGATGTTTGATGGATGTTTGACGGATGTTTGACGGATGTTTGACGGATGTTTGATGGATGTTTGATGGATGTTTGACGGATGTTTGATGGATGTTTGACGGATGTTTGACGAATGTCTGACGGATGTTTGACGGATGTCTGACGGATGTTTGACGGATGTTTGATGGATGTTTGACGGATGTTTGATGGAACTTTGATGGATGCTTGACGGATGTCTGACGGATGTTTGACGGATGTTTGACGGATGTTTGATGGATGTTTGACAGATGTTTGACGGAAGTTTGACGGATGTTTGATGGATGTTTGACGGATGTTTGACGGATGTTTGATGCATGTTTAACGGATGTTTGACAGATGTTTGACGGATGTTTGACAGATGTTTGACGGATGTTTGACGGATGTTTGACGGATGTTTGATGGATGTTTGACAGATGTTTGACGGATGTTTGACGGATTTTTGACAGATGTTTGACGGATGTTTGACGGTTGTTTGACGGATGTTTGACGGATGCTTGACGGATGTTTGACGGATGTTTGACGGATGTTTGACAGATGTTTGACGGATGTTTGATGGATGTTTGACGGATGTTTGACGGATGTTTGATGGATGTTTGAGGGATGTTTGACGGATGTTTGATGGATGTTTGATGGATTTTTGATGGATGTTTGATGGATGTTTGACGGATGTTTGACGGATGTTTGACGGATGTTTGACAGATGTTTGATGGATGTTTGACGGATGTTTGACGGATGTTAGATGGATGTTTGACGGATGTTTGACGGATGTTTGATGGATGTTTGATGGATGTTTAACGGATGTTTGATAGATGTTTGACGGATGTTTGACGGATGTTTGACGGATGTTTGACAGATGTTTGACGGATATTGATGGATGTTTGATGGATGTTTGACGGATGTTTGATGGATGTTTGACGGATGTTTGACGGATGTTTGATGGATGTTTGACGGATGTTTGACGGATGTTTGACGGATGTTTGATGGATGTTTTGATGGATGTTTGATGGATGTTTGACAGATGTTTTGACGGATGTTTGACGGATTTTTGACAGATGTTTGACGGATGTTTGACGGTTGTTTGACGGATGTTTCACGGATGCTTGACGGATGTTTGACGGATGTTTGACGGATGTTTGACAGATGTTTGACGGATGTTTGATGATGTTTGACGGATGTTTGACGGATGTTTGATGGATGTTTGAGGGATGTTTGACGGATGTTTGATGGATGTTTGATGGATTTTTGATGGATGTTTGATGGATGTTTGACGGATGTTTGACGGATGTTTGACGGATGTTTGACGGATGTTTGACGGATGTTTGACGGATGTTTGTACGGATGTTTGATGGATGTTTGCTGACTGTTTGACGGATGTTTGACGCATGTTTGACGGATGTTTGACGGATGTTTGACGGATATTTGATGGATGTTTGATGGATGTTTGACGGATGTTTGATGGATGTTTGACGGATGTTTGACGGATGTTTGATGGATGTTGATGGATGTTTGATGGATGTTTGACAGATGTTTGACGGATGTTTGACGGATTTTTGACAGATGTTTGACGGATGTTTGACGGTTGTTTGACGGATGTTTGACGGATGCTTGACGGATGTTTGACGGATGTTTGACGGATGTTTGACAGATGTTTGACGGATGTTTGATGGATGTTTGACGGATGTTTGACGGATGTTTGATGGATGTTTGAGGGATGTTTGACGGATGTTTGATGGATGTTTGATGGATTTTTGATGGATGTTTGATGGATGTTTGACGGATGTTTGACGGATGTTTGACGGATGTTTGACGGATGTTTGACGGATGTTTGACAGATGTTTGACGGATGTTTGATGGATGTTTGATGGATGTTTGACGGATGTTTGACGGATGTTTGACGGATGTTTGACAGATGTTTGATGGATGTTGCTGACTGTTTTGACGGATGTTTGACGCATGTTTGACGGATGTTTGACGGATGTTTGACGGATATTTGATGGATGTTTGATGGATGTTTGACGGATGTTTGATGGATGTTTGACGGATGTTTGACGGATGTTTGATGGATGTTTGATGGATGTTTGATGGATGTTTGACAGATGTTTGACGATGTTTGACGGGTTTTTGACAGATGTTTGACGGATGTTTGACGGTTGTTTGACGGATGTTTGACGGATGCTTGACGGATGTTTGACGGATGTTTGACGGATGTTTGACGGATGTTTGACGGATGTTTGACAGATGTTTGACGGATGTTTGATGGATGTTTGACGGATGTTTGACGGATGTTTGATGGATGTTTGAGGGATGTTTGACGGATGTTTGATGGATGTTTGAATGGATTTTGATGGATGTTTGATGGATGTTTGACGGATGTTTGACGGATGTTTGACGGATGTTTGACGGATGTTTGACAGATGTCTGACGGATGTTTGACGGATGTTTGACGGTGTTTGAGGGATGTTTGACAGATGTTTGACGGAAGTTTGACGGATGTTTGATGGATGTTGACGGATGTTTGACGGATATTTGACGGATGTTTGATGGATGTTTGACAGATGTTTGACGGATGTTTGACGGATTTTTGACAGATGTTTGACGGATGTTTGACGGTTGTTTGACGGATGTTTGACGGATGTTTGACGGATGTTTGACGGATGTTTGATGCATGTTTACGGATGTTTGACAGATGTTTGACGGATGTTTGACAGATGTCTGACGGATGTTTGACGGATGTTTGACGGATGTTTGATGGATGTTTGACGGATGTTTGATGGAACTTTGATGGATGCTTGATGGATGTCTGACGGATGTTTGACGGATGTCTGACGGATGTTTGACGGATGTTTGACGGATGTTTGACGGATGTTTGATGGATGTTTGATGGATGTCTGACGGATGTTGACGGATGTTTGACGGATGTTTGATGGATGTTTGACAGATGTTTGACGGAAGTTTGACGGATGTTTGATGGATGTTTGACGGATGTTTGACGGATGTTTGACGGATGTTTGATGCATGTTTAACGGATGTTTGACAGATGTTTGACGGATGTTTGACAGATGTTTGATGGATGATTGACAGATGTTTGACGGAAATTTAACGGATGTTTGATGGATGTTTGACGGATGTTTGACGGAAGTTTGACGGATGTTTGATGGATGTTTGACGGATGTTTGACGGATGTTTGACGGATGTTTGACAGATGTCTGACGGATGTTTGACGGATGTTTGACGGATGTTTGATGGATGTTTGACAGATGTTTGACGGAAGTTTGACGGATGTTTGATGGATGTTTGACGGATGTTTGACGGATGTTTAATGGATGTTTGACGGATGTTTGACGGATGTTTGATGGATGTTTGAGGGATGTTTGACGGATGTTTGATGGATTTTTGATGGATTTTGATGGATGTTTGATGGATGTTTGACGGATGTTTGACGGATGTTTGACGGATGTTTGACGGATGTTTGACAGATGTCTGACGGATGTTTGACGGATGTTTGACGGATGTTTGATGGATGTTTGACAGATGTTTGACGAAGTTTGACGGATGTTTGATGGATGTTTGACGGATGTTTGACGGATGATTGACGGATGTTTGATGGATGTTTGACAGATGTTTGACGGATGTTTTGACGGATTTTTGACAGATGTTTGACGGATGTTTGACGGTTGTTTGACGGATGTTTGACGGATGTTTGACGGATGTTTGACGGATGTTTGATGCATGTTTTACGGATGTTTGACAGATGTTTGACGGATGTTTGACAGATGTCTGACGGATGTTTGACGGATGTTTGACGGATGTTTGATGATGTTTGACGGATGTTTGATGGAACTTTGATGGATGCTTGACGGATGTCTGACGGATGTTTGACGGATGTCTGACGGATGTTTGACGGATGTTTGACAGATGTTTGACGGAAGTTTGACGGATGTTTGATGGATGTCTGACGGATGTTTGACGGATGTTTGACGGATGTTTGACGGATGTTTGATGGATGTTTGATGGATGTTTAACGGATGTTTGATAGATGTTTGACGGATGTTTGACGGATGTTTGACGGATGTTTGACAGATGTTTGACGGATATTTGATGGATTTTTGATGGATGTTTGATGGATGTTTAACGGATGTTTGACGGATGTTTGGACGGATGTTTGATGGATGTTTGATGGATGTTTGGACGGATGTTTGATGGATGTTTGACGGATGTTTGACGGATGTCTGACGGATGTTTGACGGATGTCTGACGGATGTTTGACGGATGTTTGATGGATGTTAGACGGATGTTTGATGGAACTTTGATGGATGCTTGACGGATGTCTGACGATGTTTGACGGATGTTTGACGGATGTTTGATGGATGTTTGACAGATGTTTGACGGAAGTTTGACGGATGTTTGATGGATGTTTGACGGATGTTTGACGGATGTTTGATGCATGTTTAACGGATGTTTGACAGATGTTTGACGGATGTTTGACAGATGTTTGACGGATGTTTGACGGATGTTTGACGGATGTTTGATGGATGTTTGACAGATGTTTGACGGATGTTTGACGGATTTTTGACAGATGTTTGACGGATGTTTGACGGTTGTTTGACGGATGTTTGACGGATGCTTGACGGATGTTTGACGGATGTTTGACGGATGTTTGACAGATGTTTTGACGGATGTTTGATGGATGTTTGACGGATGTTTGACGGATGTTTGATGGATGTTTGAGGGATGTTTGACGGATGTTTGATGGATGTTTGATGGATTTTTGATGGATGTTTATTGGATGTTTGACGGATGTTTGACGGATGTTTGACGGATGTTTGACAGATGTTTGATGGATGTTTGACGGATGTTTGACGGATGTTAGATGGATGTTTGACGGATGTTTGACGGATGTTTGATGGATGTTTGATGGATGTTTAACGGATGTTTGATAGATGTTTGACGGATGTTTGACGGATGTTTGACGGATGTTTGACAGATGTTTGACGGATATTTGATGGATGTTTGATGGATGTTTGACGGATGTTTGATGGATGTTTGACGGATGTTTGACGGATGTTTGACGGATGTTTGATGGATGTTTGACGGATGTTTGACGGATGTTTGACGGATGTTTGATGGATGTTTGATGGATGTTTGATGGATGTTTGACAGATGTTTGACGGATGTTTGACGGATTTTTGACAGATGTTTGACGGATGTTTGACGGTTGTTTGACGGATGTTTGACGGATGCTTGACGGATGTTTGACGGATGTTTGACGGATGTTTGACAGATGTTTGACGGATGTTTGATGGATGTTTGACGGATGTTTGACGGATGTTTGATGGATGTTTGAGGGATGTTTGACGGATGTTTGATGGATGTTTGAAGGATTTTTGATGGATGTTTGATGGATGTTTGACGGATGTTTGACGGATGTTTGACGGATGTTTGAAGGATGTTTGACGGATGTTTGACGGATGTTTGACGGATGTTTGATGGATGTTTGCTGACTGTTTGACGGATGTTTGACGCATGTTTGACGGATGTTTGACGGATGTTTGACGGATATTTGATGGATGTTTGATGGATGTTTGACGGATGTTTGATGGATGTTTGACGGATGTTTGACGGATGTTTGATGGATGTTTGATGGATGTTTGATGGATGTTTGACAGATGTTTGACGGATGTTTGACGGATTTTTGACAGATGTTTGACGGATGTTTGACGGTTGTTTGACGGATGTTTGACGGATGCTTGACGGATGTTTGACGGATGTTTGACGGATGTTTGACAGATGTTTGACGGATGTTTGATGGATGTTTGACGGATGTTTGACGGATGTTTGATGGATGTTTGAGGGATGTTTGACGGATGTTTGATGGATGTTTGATGGATTTTTGATGGATGTTTGATGGATGTTTGACGGATGTTTGACGGATGTTTGACGGATGTTTGACGGATGTTTGACGGATGTTTGACAGATGTTTGACGGATGTTTGATGGATGTTTGATGGATGTTTGACGGATGTTTGACGGATGTTTGACGGATGTTTGACAGATGTTTGATGGATGTTTGCTGACTGTTTGACGGATGTTTGACGCATGTTTGACGGATTTTTGACGGATGTTTGACGGATATTTGATGGATGTTTGATGGATTTTTGACGGATGTTTGATGGATGTTTGACGGATGTTTGACGGATGTTTGATGGATGTTTGATGGATGTTTGATGGATGTTTGACAGATGTTTGACGGATGTTTGACGGGTTTTTGACAGATGTTTGACGGATGTTTGACGGTTGTTTGACGGATGTTTGACGGATGCTTGACGGATGTTTGACGGATGTTTGACGGATGTTTGACAGATGTTTGACGGATGTTTGATGGATGTTTGACGGATGTTTGACGGATGTTTGATGGATGTTTGAGGGATGTTTGACGGATGTTTGATGGATGTTTGATGGATTTTTGATGGATGTTTGATGGATGTTTGACGGATGTTTGACGGATGTTTGATGGATGTTTGACGGATGTTTGACAGATGTCTGACGGATGTTTGACGGATGTTTGACGGATGTTTGAGGGATGTTTGACAGATGTTTGACGGAAGTTTGACGGATGTTTGATGGATGTTTGACGGATGTTTGACGGATGTTTGACGGATGTTTGATGGATGTTTGACAGATGTTTGACGGATGTTTGACGGATTTTTGACAGATGTTTGACGGATGTTTGACGGTTGTTTGACGGATGTTTGACGGATGTTTGACGGATGTTTGACGGATGATTGATGCATGTTTAACGGATGTTTGACAGATGTTTGACGGATGTTTGACAGATGTCTGACGGATGTTTGACGGATGTTTGACGGATGTTTGATGGATGTTTGACGGATGTTTGATGGAACTTTGATGGATGCTTGATGGATGTCTGACGGATGTTTGACGGATGTCTGACGGATGTTTGACGGATGTTTGACGGATGTTTGACGGATGTTTGATGGATGTTTGATGGATGTCTGACGGATGTTTGACGGATGTTTGACGGATGTTTGATGGATGTTTGACAGATGTTTGACGGAAGTTTGACGGATGTTTGATGGATGTTTGACGGATGTTTGACGGATGTTTGACGGATGTTTGATGCATGTTTAACGGATGTTTGACAGATGTTTGACGGATGTTTGACAGATGTTTGATGGATGTTTGACAGATGTTTGACGGAAGTTTGATGGATGTTTGACGGATGTTTGACGGATGTTTGACGGATGTTTGATGGATGTTTGATGGATTTTTGATGGATGTTTGATGGATGTTTGACGGATGTTTGACGGATGTTTGACGGATGTTTGATGGATGTTTGATGGATGTTTGACGGATGTTTGATGGATGTTTGACGGATGTTTGACGAATGTCTGACGGATGTTTGACGGATGTCTGACGGATGTTTGACGGATGTTTGATGGATGTTTGACGGATGTTTGATGGAACTTTGATGGATGCTTGACGGATGTCTGACGGATGTTTGACGGATGTTTGACGGATGTTTGATGGATGTTTGACAGATGTTTGACGGAAGTTTGACGGATGTTTGATGGATGTTTGACGGATGTTTGACGGATGTTTGATGCATGTTTAACGGATGTTTGACAGATGTTTGACGGATGTTTGACAGATGTTTGACGGATGTTTGACGGATGTTTGACGGATGTTTGATGGATGTTTGACAGATGTTTGACGGATGTTTGACGGATTTTTGACAGATGTTTGACGGATGTTTGACGGTTGTTTGACGGATGTTTGACGGATGCTTGACGGATGTTTGACGGATGTTTGACGGATGTTTGACAGATGTTTGACGGATGTTTGATGGATGTTTGACGGATGTTTGACGGATGTTTGATGGATGTTTGAGGGATGTTTGACGGATGTTTGATGGATGTTTGATGGATTTTTGATGGATGTTTGATGGATGTTTGACGGATGTTTGACGGATGTTTGACGGATGTTTGACAGATGTTTGATGGATGTTTGACGGATGTTTGACGGATGTTAGATGGATGTTTGACGGATGTTTGACGGATGTTTGATGGATGTTTGATGGATGTTTAACGGATGTTTGATAGATGTTTGACGGATGTTTGACGGATGTTTGACGGATGTTTGACAGATGTTTGACGGATATTTGATGGATGTTTGATGGATGTTTGACGGATGTTTGATGGATGTTTGACGGATGTTTGACGGATGTTTGATGGATGTTTGACGGATGTTTGACGGATGTTTGACGGATGTTTGATGGATGTTTGATGGATGTTTGATGGATGTTTGACAGATGTTTGACGGATGTTTGACGGATTTTTGACAGATGTTTGACGGATGTTTGACGGTTGTTTGACGGATGTTTCACGGATGCTTGACGGATGTTTGACGGATGTTTGACGGATGTTTGACAGATGTTTGACGGATGTTTGATGGATGTTTGACGGATGTTTGACGGATGTTTGATGGATGTTTGAGGGATGTTTGACGGATGTTTGATGGATGTTTGATGGATTTTTGATGGATGTTTGATGGATGTTTGACGGATGTTTGACGGATGTTTGACGGATGTTTGACGGATGTTTGACGGATGTTTGACGGATGTTTGACGGATGTTTGATGGATGTTTGCTGACTGTTTGACGGATGTTTGACGCATGTTTGACGGATGTTTGACGGATGTTTGACGGATATTTGATGGATGTTTGATGGATGTTTGACGGATGTTTGATGGATGTTTGACGGATGTTTGACGGATGTTTGATGGATGTTTGATGGATGTTTGATGGATGTTTGACAGATGTTTGACGGATGTTTGACGGATTTTTGACAGATGTTTGACGGATGTTTGACGGTTGTTTGACGGATGTTTGACGGATGCTTGACGGATGTTTGACGGATGTTTGACGGATGTTTGACAGATGTTTGACGGATGTTTGATGGATGTTTGACGGATGTTTGACGGATGTTTGATGGATGTTTGAGGGATGTTTGACGGATGTTTGATGGATGTTTGATGGATTTTTGATGGATGTTTGATGGATGTTTGACGGATGTTTGACGGATGTTTGACGGATGTTTGACGGATGTTTGACGGATGTTTGACAGATGTTTGACGGATGTTTGATGGATGTTTGATGGATGTTTGACGGATGTTTGACGGATGTTTGACGGATGTTTGACAGATGTTTGATGGATGTTTGCTGACTGTTTGACGGATGTTTGACGCATGTTTGACGGATGTTTGACGGATGTTTGACGGATATTTGATGGATGTTTGATGGATGTTTGACGGATGTTTGATGGATGTTTGACGGATGTTTGACGGATGTTTGATGGATGTTTGATGGATGTTTGATGGATGTTTGACAGATGTTTGACGGATGTTTGACGGGTTTTTGACAGATGTTTGACGGATGTTTGACGGTTGTTTGACGGATGTTTGACGGATGCTTGACGGATGTTTGACGGATGTTTGACGGATGTTTGACGGATGTTTGACGGATGTTTGACAGATGTTTGACGGATGTTTGATGGATGTTTGACGGATGTTTGACGGATGTTTGATGGATGTTTGAGGGATGTTTGACGGATGTTTGATGGATGTTTGATGGATTTTTGATGGATGTTTGATGGATGTTTGACGGATGTTTGACGGATGTTTGACGGATGTTTGACGGATGTTTGACAGATGTCTGACGGATGTTTGACGGATGTTTGACGGATGTTTGAGGGATGTTTGACAGATGTTTGACGGAAGTTTGACGGATGTTTGATGGATGTTTGACGGATGTTTGACGGATATTTGACGGATGTTTGATGGATGTTTGACAGATGTTTGACGGATGTTTGACGGATTTTTGACAGATGTTTGACGGATGTTTGACGGTTGTTTGACGGATGTTTGACGGATGTTTGACGGATGTTTGACGGATGTTTGATGCATGTTTAACGGATGTTTGACAGATGTTTGACGGATGTTTGACAGATGTCTGACGGATGTTTGACGGATGTTTGACGGATGTTTGATGGATGTTTGACGGATGTTTGATGGAACTTTGATGGATGCTTGATGGATGTCTGACGGATGTTTGACGGATGTCTGACGGATGTTTGACGGATGTTTGACGGATGTTTGACGGATGTTTGATGGATGTTTGATGGATGTCTGACGGATGTTTGACGGATGTTTGACGGATGTTTGATGGATGTTTGACAGATGTTTGACGGAAGTTTGACGGATGTTTGATGGATGTTTGACGGATGTTTGACGGATGTTTGACGGATGTTTGATGCATGTTTAACGGATGTTTGACAGATGTTTGACGGATGTTTGACAGATGTTTGATGGATGATTGACAGATGTTTGACGGAAATTTAACGGATGTTTGATGGATGTTTGACGGATGTTTGACGGAAGTTTGACGGATGTTTGATGGATGTTTGACGGATGTTTGACGGATGTTTGACGGATGTTTGACAGATGTCTGACGGATGTTTGACGGATGTTTGACGGATGTTTGATGGATGTTTGACAGATGTTTGACGGAAGTTTGACGGATGTTTGATGGATGTTTGACGGATGTTTGACGGATGTTTAATGGATGTTTGACGGATGTTTGACGGATGTTTGATGGATGTTTGAGGGATGTTTGACGGATGTTTGATGGATTTTTGATGGATTTTTGATGGATGTTTGATGGATGTTTGACGGATGTTTGACGGATGTTTGACGGATGTTTGACGGATGTTTGACAGATGTCTGACGGATGTTTGACGGATGTTTGACGGATGTTTGATGGATGTTTGACAGATGTTTGACGGAAGTTTGACGGATGTTTGATGGATGTTTGACGGATGTTTGACGGATGATTGACGGATGTTTGATGGATGTTTGACAGATGTTTGACGGATGTTTGACGGATTTTTGACAGATGTTTGACGGATGTTTGACGGTTGTTTGACGGATGTTTGACGGATGTTTGACGGATGTTTGACGGATGTTTGATGCATGTTTTACGGATGTTTGACAGATGTTTGACGGATGTTTGACAGATGTCTGACGGATGTTTGACGGATGTTTGACGGATGTTTGATGGATGTTTGACGGATGTTTGATGGAACTTTGATGGATGCTTGACGGATGTCTGACGGATGTTTGACGGATGTCTGACGGATGTTTGACGGATGTTTGACAGATGTTTGACGGAAGTTTGACGGATGTTTGATGGATGTCTGACGGATGTTTGACGGATGTTTGACGGATGTTTGACGGATGTTTGATGGATGTTTGATGGATGTTTAACGGATGTTTGATAGATGTTTGACGGATGTTTGACGGATGTTTGACGGATGTTTGACAGATGTTTGACGGATATTTGATGGATGTTTGATGGATGTTTGACGGATGTTTGATGGATGTTTGACGGATGTTTGACGGATGTCTGACGGATGTTTGACGGATGTCTGACGGATGTTTGACGGATGTTTGATGGATGTTTGACGGATGTTTGATGGAACTTTGATGGATGCTTGACGGATGTCTGACGGATGTTTGACGGATGTTTGACGGATGTTTGATGGATGTTTGACAGATGTTTGACGGAAGTTTGACGGATGTTTGATGGATGTTTGACGGATGTTTGACGGATGTTTGATGCATGTTTAACGGATGTTTGACAGATGTTTGACGGATGTTTGACAGATGTTTGACGGATGTTTGACGGATGTTTTACGGATGTTTGATGGATGTTTGACAGATGTTTGACGGATGTTTGACGGATTTTTGACAGATGTTTGACGGATGTTTGACGGTTGTTTGACGGATGTTTGACGGATGCTTGACGGATGTTTGACGGATGTTTGACAGATGTTTGACGGATGTTTGATGGATGTTTGACGGATGTTTGACGGATGTTTGATGGATGTTTGATGGATGTTTGACGGATGTTTGATGGATGTTTGATGGATTTTTGATGGATGTTTGATGGATGTTTGACGGATGTTTGACGGATGTTTGACGGATGTTTGACAGATGTTTGATGGATGTTTGACGGATGTTTGACGGATGTTAGATGGATGTTTGACGGATGTTTGACGGATGTTTGATGGATGTTTGATGGATGTTTAACGGATGTTTGATAGATGTTTGACGGATGTTTGACGGATGTTTGACGGATGTTTGACAGATGTTTGACGGATATTTGATGGATGTTTGATGGATGTTTGAAGGATGTTTGATGGATGTTTGACGGATGTTTGACGGATGTTTGACGGATGTTTGATGGATGTTTGACGGATGTTTGACGGATGTTTGACGGATGTTTGATGGATGTTTGACGGATGTTTGACGGATGTTTGACGGATGTTTGATGGATGTTTGACAATTGTTTGGCGGATGTTTGACGGATGTTTGACGGATGTTTGATGGATGTTTGACGGATGTTTGACGGATGTTTGATGGATGTTTGATGGATGTTTGATGGATGTTTGACGGATGTTTGACGGATGTTTGACGGATGTTTGACGGATGTTTGACGGATGTTTGACGGATTTTTGACGGATGTTTGACAGATGTTTGACGGATGTTTGACGGATGTTTGATGGATGTTTGACGGATGTTTGACGGATGTTTGATGGATGTTTGACGGATGTTTGATGGAACTTTGATGGATGCTTGACGGATGTCTGACGGATGTTTGACGGATGTCTGACGGATGTTTGACGGATGTTTGACGGATGTTTGATGGATGTCTTACAGATGTTTGACGGATGTTTGACGGATGTTTGATGGATGTTTGATGGATGTTTGACAGATGTTTGACGGATGTTTGACGGATGTTTGACAGATGTTTGATGGATGTTTGCTGACTGTTTGACGAATGTTTGACGGATGTTTGACGGATGTTTGATGGATTGATGACGGATGTTTGACAGATGTTTGACAGATGTTTGACGGATGTTTGACGGATGTTTGACGGATGTTTGATGGATGTTTGACAGATGTTTGACGTTTGTTTGACGGATGTTTGATGGATGTTTGACGGATGTTTGATGGATGTTTGACGGATGTTTGACGGATGTTTGATGGATGTTTGACCGATGTTTGACGGATTTTTGACGGATGTTTGATGGATGTTTGATGGATGTTTGACGGATGTTTGATTGATGTTTGACGGATGTTTGACGGATGTTTGACGGATGTTTGACGGATGTTTGACGGATGTTTGACAGATGTTTGACGTATGTTTGATGGATGTTTGACGGATGTTTGACGGATGTTTGATGGATGTTTGACGGATGTTTGACGGATGTTTGATGGATGTTTGACGGATGTTTGATGGATGTTTGACTGATGTTTGACAGATGTTTGACAGATGTTTGACAGATGTTTGACGCATGTTTGACGGATGTTTGATGGATGTTTGACGGATGTTTGATGGATGTTTGACGGATGTTTGATTGATGTTTGACGGATGTTTGACGGATGTTTGACGGATGTTTGACGGATGTTTGACGGATGTTTGACGGATGTTTGACAGATGTTTGACGTATGTTTGACGGATGTTTGACGGATGTTTGACGGATGTTTGACGGATGTTTGACGGATGTTTGATGGATGTTTGACTGATGTTTGACTGATGTTTGACAGATGTTTGACAGATGTTTGACGCATGTTTGACGGATGTTTGATGGATGTTTGACGGATGTTTGATGGATGTTTGACGGATGTTTGACAGATGTCTGACGGATGTTTGACGGATGTTTGACGGATGTTTGAGGGATGTTTGACAGATGTTTGACGGAAGTTTGACGGATGTTTGATGGATGTTTGACGGATGTTTGACGGATATTTGACGGATGTTTGATGGATGTTTGACAGATGTTTGACGGATGTTTGACGGATTTTTGACAGATGTTTGACGGATGTTTGACGGTTGTTTGACGGATGTTTGACGGATGTTTGACGGATGTTTGACGGATGTTTGATGCATGTTTAACGGATGTTTGACAGATGTTTGACGGATGTTTGACAGATGTCTGACGGATGTTTGACGGATGTTTGACGGATGTTTGATGGATGTTTGACGGATGTTTGATGGAACTTTGATGGATGCTTGATGGATGTCTGACGGATGTTTGACGGATGTCTGACGGATGTTTGATGGATGTTTGACGGATGTTTGACGGATGTTTGATGGATGTTTGATGGATGTCTGACGGATGTTTGACGGATGTTTGACGGATGTTTGATGGATGTTTGACAGATGTTTGACGGAAGTTTGACGGATGTTTGATGGATGTTTGACGGATGTTTGACGGATGTTTGACGGATGTTTGATGCATGTTTAACGGATGTTTGACAGATGTTTGACGGATGTTTGACAGATGTTTGATGGATGATTGACAGATGTTTGACGGAAGTTTAACGGATGTTTGATGGATGTTTGACGGATGTTTGACGGAAGTTTGACGGATGTTTGATGGATGTTTGACGGATGTTTGACGGATGTTTGACGGATGTTTGACAGATGTCTGACGGATGTTTGACGGATGTTTGACGGATGTTTGATGGATGTTTGACAGATGTTTGACGGAAGTTTGACGGATGTTTGATGGATGTTTGACGGATGTTTGACGGATGTTTAATGGATGTTTGACGGATGTTTGACGGATGTTTGATGGATGTTTGAGGGATGTTTGACGGATGTTTGATGGATGTTTGATGGATTTTTGATGGATGTTTGATGGATGTTTGACGGATGTTTGACGGATGTTTGACGGATGTTTGACGGATGTTTGACAGATGTCTGACGGATGTTTGACGGATGTTTGACGGATGTTTGATGGATGTTTGACAGATGTTTGACGGAAGTTTGACGGATGTTTGATGGATGTTTGACGGATGTTTGACGGATGTTTGACGGATGTTTGATGGATGTTTGACAGATGTTTGACGGATGTTTGACGGATTTTTGACAGATGTTTGACGGATGTTTGACGGTTGTTTGACGGATGTTTGACGGATGTTTGACGGATGTTTGACGGATGTTTGATGCATGTTTTACGGATGTTTGACAGATGTTTGACGGATGTTTGACAGATGTCTGACGGATGTTTGACGGATGTTTGACGGATGTTTGATGGATGTTTGACGGATTTTGATGGAACTTTGATGGATGCTTGACGGATGTCTGACGGATGTTTGACGGATGTCTGACGGATGTTTGACGGATGTTTGACAGATGTTTGACGGAAGTTTGACGGATGTTTGATGGATGTCTGACGGATGTTTGACGGATGTTTGACGGATGTTTGACGGATGTTTGATGGATGTTTGATGGATGTTTAACGGATGTTTGATAGATGTTTGACGGATGTTTGACGGATGTTTGACGGATGTTTGACAGATGTTTGACGGATATTTGATGGATGTTTGATGGATGTTTGACGGATGTTTGATGGATGTTTGACGGATGTTTGACGGATGTCTGACGGATGTTTGACGGATGTCTGACGGATGTTTGACGGATGTTTGATGGATGTTTGACGGATGTTTGATGGAACTTTGATGGATGCTTGACGGATGTCTGACGGATGTTTGACGGATGTTTGACGGATGTTTGATGGATGTTTGACAGATGTTTGACGGAAGTTTGACGGATGTTTGATGGATGTTTGACGGATGTTTGACGGATGTTTGATGCATGTTTAACGGATGTTTGACAGATGTTTGACGGATGTTTGACAGATGTTTGACGGATGTTTGACGGATGTTTGACGGATGTTTGATGGATGTTTGACAGATGTTTGACGGATGTTTGACGGATTTTTGACAGATGTTTGACGGATGTTTGACGGTTGTTTGACGGATGTTTGACGGATGCTTGACGGATGTTTGACGGATGTTTGACAGATGTTTGACGGATGTTTGATGGATGTTTGACGGATGTTTGACGGATGTTTGATGGATGTTTGAGGGATGTTTGACGGATGTTTGATGGATGTTTGATGGATTTTTGATGGATGTTTGATGGATGTTTGACGGATGTTTGACGGATGTTTGACGGATGTTTGACAGATGTTTGATGGATGTTTGACGGATGTTTGACGGATGTTAGATGGATGTTTGACGGATGTTTGACGGATGTTTGATGGATGTTTGATGGATGTTTAACGTATGTTTGATAGATGTTTGACGGATGTTTGACGGATGTTTGACGGATGTTTGACAGATGTTTGACGGATATTTGATGGATGTTTGATGGATGTTTGACGGATGTTTGATGGATGTTTGACGGATGTTTGACGGATGTTTGACGGATGTTTGATGGATGTTTGACGGATGTTTGACGGATGTTTGACGGATGTTTGATGGATGTTTGACGGATGTTTGACGGATGTTTGACGGATGTTTGATGGATGTTTGACAATTGTTTGGCGGATGTATGACGGATGTTTGACGGATGTTTGATGGATGTTTGACGGATGTTTGACGGATGTTTGATGGATGTTTGATGGATGTTTGATGGATGTTTGACGGATGTTTGACGGATGTTTGACGGATGTTTGACGGATGTTTGACGGATGTTTGACGGATTTTTGACGGATGTTTGACAGATGTTTGACGGATGTTTGACGGATGTTTGATGGATGTTTGACGGATGTTTGACGGATGTTTGATGGATGTTTGACGGATGTTTGATGGAACTTTGATGGATGCTTGACGGATGTCTGACGGATGTTTGACGGATGTCTGACGGATGTTTGACGGATGTTTGATGGATGTTTGACGGATGTCTTACAGATGTTTGACGGATGTTTGACGGATGTTTGATGGATGTTTGATGGATGTTTGACAGATGTTTGACGGATGTTTGACGGATGTTTGACAGATGTTTGATGGATGTTTGCTGACTGTTTGACGAATGTTTGACGGATGTTTGACGGATGTTTGATGGATTGATGACGGATGTTTGACAGATGTTTGACAGATGTTTGACGGATGTTTGACGGATGTTTGACGGATGTTTGATGGATGTTTGACAGATGTTTGACGTTTGTTTGACGGATGTTTGATGGATGTTTGACGGATGTTTGATGGATGTTTGACGGATGTTTGACGGATGTTTGATGGATGTTTGACCGATGTTTGACGGATTTTTGACGGATGTTTGATGGATGTTTGATGGATGTTTGACGGATGTTTGATTGATGTTTGACGGATGTTTGACGGATGTTTGACGGATGTTTGACGGATGTTTGACGGATGTTTGACAGATGTTTGACGTATGTTTGATGGATGTTTGACGGATGTTTGACGGATGTTTGATGGATGTTTGACGGATGTTTGACGGATGTTTGATGGATGTTTGACGGATGTTTGATGGATGTTTGACTGATGTTTGACAGATGTTTGACAGATGTTTGACAGATGTTTGACGCATGTTTGACGGATGTTTGATGGATGTTTGACGGATGTTTGATGGATGTTTGACGGATGTTTGATTGATGTTTGACGGATGTTTGACGGATGTTTGACGGATGTTTGACGGATGTTTGACGGATGTTTGACGGATGTTTGACAGATGTTTGACGTATGTTTGATGGATGTTTGACGGATGTTTGACGGATGTTTGATGGATGTTTGACGGATGTTTGACGGATGTTTGATGGATGTTTGACGGATGTTTGACGGATGTTTGATGGATGTTTGACGGATGTTTGATGGATGTTTGATGGATGTTTGACGGATGTTTGACGGATGTTTGACGGATGTTTGACGGATGTTTGACGGATATTTGATGGATGTTTGACGGATGTTTGATGGATGTTTGACGGATGTTTGACGGATGTTTGACGGATGTTTGACGGATGTTTGATGCATGTTTAACGGATGTTTGACAGATGTTTGACGGATGTTTGACAGATGTCTGACGGATGTTTGACGGATGTTTGACGGATGTTTGATGGATGTTTGACAGATGTTTGACGGAAGTTTGACGGATGTTTGATGGATGTTTGACGGATGTTTCACGGATGTTTGACGGATGTTTGATGCATGTTTGACAGATGTTTGACGGATGTTTGACGGATTTTTGACAGATGTTTGACGGATGTTTGACGGTTGTTTGACGGATGTTTGACGGATGCTTGACGGATGTTTGACGGATGTTTGACGGATGTTTGACAGATGTTTGACGGATGTTTGATGGATGTTTGACGGATGTTTGACGGATGTTTGATGGATGTTTGAGGGATGTTTGACGGATGTTTGATGGATGTTTGATGGATTTTTGATGGATGTTTGATGGATGTTTGACGGATGTTTGACGGATGTTTGACGGATGTTTGACAGATGTTTGATGGATGTTTGACGGATGTTTGACGGATGTTAGATGGATGTTTGACGGATGTTTGACGGATGTTTGATGGATGTTTGATGGATGTTTAACGGATGTTTGATAGATGTTTGACGGATGTTTGACGGATGTTTGACGGATGTTTGACAGATGTTTGACGGATATTTGATGGATGTTTGATGGATGTTTGACGGATGTTTGATGGATGTTTGACGGATGTTTGACGGATGTTTGACGGATGTTTGATGGATGTTTGACAATTGTTTGGCGGATGTTTGACGGATGTTTGACGGATGTTTGATGGATGTTTGACGGATGTTTGACGGATGTTTGATGGATGTTTGATGGATGTTTGATGGATGTTTGACGGATGTTTGACGGATGTTTGACGGATGTTTGACGGATGTTTGACGGATGTTTGACGGATTTTTGACGGATGTTTGACAGATGTTTGACGGATGTTTGACGGATGTTTGATGGATGTTTGACGGATGTTTGACGGATGTTTGATGGATGTTTGACGGATGTTTGATGGAACTTTGATGGATGCTTGACGGATGTCTGACGGATGTTTGACGGATGTCTGACGGATGTTTGACGGATGTTTGACGGATGTTTGATGGATGTCTTACAGATGTTTGACGGATGTTTGACGGATGTTTGATGGATGTTTGATGGATGTTTGACAGATGTTTGACGGATGTTTGACGGATGTTTGACAGATGTTTGATGGATGTTTGCTGACTGTTTGACGAATGTTTGACGGATGTTTGACGGATGTTTGATGGATTGATGACGGATGTTTGACAGATGTTTGACAGATGTTTGACGGATGTTTGACGGATGTTTGACGGATGTTTGATGGATGTTTGACAGATGTTTGACGTTTGTTTGACGGATGTTTGATGGATGTTTGACGGATGTTTGATGGATGTTTGACGGATGTTTGACGGATGTTTGATGGATGTTTGACCGATGTTTGACGGATTTTTGACGGATGTTTGATGGATGTTTGATGGATGTTTGACGGATGTTTGATTGATGTTTGACGGATGTTTGACGGATGTTTGACGGATGTTTGACGGATGTTTGACGGATGTTTGACAGATGTTTGACGTATGTTTGATGGATGTTTGACGGATGTTTGACGGATGTTTGATGGATGTTTGACGGATGTTTGACGGATGTTTGATGGATGTTTGACGGATGTTTGATGGATGTTTGACTGATGTTTGACAGATGTTTGACAGATGTTTGACAGATGTTTGACGCATGTTTGACGGATGTTTGATGGATGTTTGACGGATGTTTGATGGATGTTTGACGGATGTTTGATTGATGTTTGACGGATGTTTGACGGATGTTTGACGGATGTTTGACGGATGTTTGACGGATGTTTGACGGATGTTTGACAGATGTTTGACGTATGTTTGACGGATGTTTGACGGATGTTTGACGGATGTTTGACGGATGTTTGACGGATGTTTGATGGATGTTTGACTGATGTTTGACTGATGTTTGACAGATGTTTGACAGATGTTTGACGCATGTTTGACGGATGTTTGATGGATGTTTGACGGATGTTTGATGGATGTTTGACGGATGTTTGACAGATGTCTGACGGATGTTTGACGGATGTTTGACGGATGTTTGAGGGATGTTTGACAGATGTTTGACGGAAGTTTGACGGATGTTTGATGGATGTTTGACGGATGTTTGACGGATATTTGACGGATGTTTGATGGATGTTTGACAGATGTTTGACGGATGTTTGACGGATTTTTGACAGATGTTTGACGGATGTTTGACGGTTGTTTGACGGATGTTTGACGGATGTTTGACGGATGTTTGACGGATGTTTGATGCATGTTTAACGGATGTTTGACAGATGTTTGACGGATGTTTGACAGATGTCTGACGGATGTTTGACGGATGTTTGACGGATGTTTGATGGATGTTTGACGGATGTTTGATGGAACTTTGATGGATGCTTGATGGATGTCTGACGGATGTTTGACGGATGTCTGACGGATGTTTGATGGATGTTTGACGGATGTTTGACGGATGTTTGATGGATGTTTGATGGATGTCTGACGGATGTTTGACGGATGTTTGACGGATGTTTGATGGATGTTTGACAGATGTTTGACGGAAGTTTGACGGATGTTTGATGGATGTTTGACGGATGTTTGACGGATGTTTGACGGATGTTTGATGCATGTTTAACGGATGTTTGACAGATGTTTGACGGATGTTTGACAGATGTTTGATGGATGATTGACAGATGTTTGACGGAAGTTTAACGGATGTTTGATGGATGTTTGACGGATGTTTGACGGAAGTTTGACGGATGTTTGATGGATGTTTGACGGATGTTTGACGGATGTTTGACGGATGTTTGACAGATGTCTGACGGATGTTTGACGGATGTTTGACGGATGTTTGATGGATGTTTGACAGATGTTTGACGGAAGTTTGACGGATGTTTGATGGATGTTTGACGGATGTTTGACGGATGTTTAATGGATGTTTGACGGATGTTTGACGGATGTTTGATGGATGTTTGAGGGATGTTTGACGGATGTTTGATGGATGTTTGATGGATTTTTGATGGATGTTTGATGGATGTTTGACGGATGTTTGACGGATGTTTGACGGATGTTTGACGGATGTTTGACAGATGTCTGACGGATGTTTGACGGATGTTTGACGGATGTTTGATGGATGTTTGACAGATGTTTGACGGAAGTTTGACGGATGTTTGATGGATGTTTGACGGATGTTTGACGGATGTTTGACGGATGTTTGATGGATGTTTGACAGATGTTTGACGGATGTTTGACGGATTTTTGACAGATGTTTGACGGATGTTTGACGGTTGTTTGACGGATGTTTGACGGATGTTTGACGGATGTTTGACGGATGTTTGATGCATGTTTTACGGATGTTTGACAGATGTTTGACGGATGTTTGACAGATGTCTGACGGATGTTTGACGGATGTTTGACGGATGTTTGATGGATGTTTGACGGATTTTGATGGAACTTTGATGGATGCTTGACGGATGTCTGACGGATGTTTGACGGATGTCTGACGGATGTTTGACGGATGTTTGACAGATGTTTGACGGAAGTTTGACGGATGTTTGATGGATGTCTGACGGATGTTTGACGGATGTTTGACGGATGTTTGACGGATGTTTGATGGATGTTTGATGGATGTTTAACGGATGTTTGATAGATGTTTGACGGATGTTTGACGGATGTTTGACGGATGTTTGACAGATGTTTGACGGATATTTGATGGATGTTTGATGGATGTTTGACGGATGTTTGATGGATGTTTGACGGATGTTTGACGGATGTCTGACGGATGTTTGACGGATGTCTGACGGATGTTTGACGGATGTTTGATGGATGTTTGACGGATGTTTGATGGAACTTTGATGGATGCTTGACGGATGTCTGACGGATGTTTGACGGATGTTTGACGGATGTTTGATGGATGTTTGACAGATGTTTGACGGAAGTTTGACGGATGTTTGATGGATGTTTGACGGATGTTTGACGGATGTTTGATGCATGTTTAACGGATGTTTGACAGATGTTTGACGGATGTTTGACAGATGTTTGACGGATGTTTGACGGATGTTTGACGGATGTTTGATGGATGTTTGACAGATGTTTGACGGATGTTTGACGGATTTTTGACAGATGTTTGACGGATGTTTGACGGTTGTTTGACGGATGTTTGACGGATGCTTGACGGATGTTTGACGGATGTTTGACAGATGTTTGACGGATGTTTGATGGATGTTTGACGGATGTTTGACGGATGTTTGATGGATGTTTGAGGGATGTTTGACGGATGTTTGATGGATGTTTGATGGATTTTTGATGGATGTTTGATGGATGTTTGACGGATGTTTGACGGATGTTTGACGGATGTTTGACAGATGTTTGATGGATGTTTGACGGATGTTTGACGGATGTTAGATGGATGTTTGACGGATGTTTGACGGATGTTTGATGGATGTTTGATGGATGTTTAACGTATGTTTGATAGATGTTTGACGGATGTTTGACGGATGTTTGACGGATGTTTGACAGATGTTTGACGGATATTTGATGGATGTTTGATGGATGTTTGACGGATGTTTGATGGATGTTTGACGGATGTTTGACGGATGTTTGACGGATGTTTGATGGATGTTTGACGGATGTTTGACGGATGTTTGACGGATGTTTGATGGATGTTTGACGGATGTTTGACGGATGTTTGACGGATGTTTGATGGATGTTTGACAATTGTTTGGCGGATGTATGACGGATGTTTGACGGATGTTTGATGGATGTTTGACGGATGTTTGACGGATGTTTGATGGATGTTTGATGGATGTTTGATGGATGTTTGACGGATGTTTGACGGATGTTTGACGGATGTTTGACGGATGTTTGACGGATGTTTGACGGATTTTTGACGGATGTTTGACAGATGTTTGACGGATGTTTGACGGATGTTTGATGGATGTTTGACGGATGTTTGACGGATGTTTGATGGATGTTTGACGGATGTTTGATGGAACTTTGATGGATGCTTGACGGATGTCTGACGGATGTTTGACGGATGTCTGACGGATGTTTGACGGATGTTTGATGGATGTTTGACGGATGTCTTACAGATGTTTGACGGATGTTTGACGGATGTTTGATGGATGTTTGATGGATGTTTGACAGATGTTTGACGGATGTTTGACGGATGTTTGACAGATGTTTGATGGATGTTTGCTGACTGTTTGACGAATGTTTGACGGATGTTTGACGGATGTTTGATGGATTGATGACGGATGTTTGACAGATGTTTGACAGATGTTTGACGGATGTTTGACGGATGTTTGACGGATGTTTGATGGATGTTTGACAGATGTTTGACGTTTGTTTGACGGATGTTTGATGGATGTTTGACGGATGTTTGATTGATGTTTGACGGATGTTTGACGGATGTTTGACGGATGTTTGACGGATGTTTGACGGATGTTTGACAGATGTTTGACGTATGTTTGATGGATGTTTGACGGATGTCTGACGGATGTTTGATGGATGTTTGACGGATGTTTGACGGATGTTTGAGGGATGTTTGACAGATGTTTGACGGAAGTTTGACGGATGTTTGATGGATGTTTGACGGATGTTTGACGGATATTTGACGGATGTTTGATGGATGTTTGACAGATGTTTGACGGATGTTTGACGGATGTTTGACGGATGTTTGATGGATGTTTGACAGATGTTTGACGTTTGTTTGATGGATGTTTGATGGATGTTTGACGGATGTTTGATTGATGTTTGACGGATGTTTGACGGATGTTTGACGGATGTTTGACGGATGTTTGACGGATGTTTGACAGATGTTTGACGTATGTTTGATGGATGTTTGACGGAAGTTTGACGGATGTTTGATGGATGTTTGACGGATGTTTGACGGATGTTTGATGGATGTTTGACGGATGTTTGACAGATGTCTGACGGATGTTTGACGGATGTTTGACGGATGTTTGAGGGATGTTTGACAGATGTTTGACGGAAGTTTGACGGATGTTTGATGGATGTTTGACGGATGTTTGACGGATATTTGACGGATGTTTGATGGATGTTTGACAGATGTTTGACGGATGTTTGACGGATGTTTGACGGATGTTTGATGGATGTTTGACAGATGTTTGACGTTTGTTTGATGGATGTTTGATGGATGTTTGACGGATGTTTGATTGATGTTTGACGGATGTTTGACGGATGTTTGACGGATGTTTGACGGATGTTTGACGGATGTTTGACAGATGTTTGACGTATGTTTGATGGATGTTTGACGGATGTCTGACGGATGTTTGATGGATGTTTGACGGATGTTTGACGGTTGTTTGACGGATGTTTGACGGATGCTTGACGGATGTTTGACGGATGTTTGACGGATGTTTGATGGATGTTTGACAATTGTTTGACGGATGTTTGACGGATGTTTGATGGATGTTTGACGGATTTTTGATGGATGTTTGACGGATGTTTGATGGATAATTAACGGATGTTTGACAGATGTTTGACAGATGTTTGACGGATGTTTGACGCATGTTTGACGGATGTTTGATGGATGTTTGACGGATATTTGATGGATGTTTGATGGATGTTTGACGGATGTTTGATGGATGTTTGACGGATGTTTGACGGATGTTTGACGGATGTTTGATGGATGTTTGACGGATGTTTGACGGATGTTTGACGGATTTTTGACGGATGTTTGACAGATGTTTGACGGATGTTTGACGGATGTTTGATGGATGTTTGACGGATGTTTGACGGATGTTTGATGGATGTTTGACGGATGTTTGATGGAACTTTGATGGATGCTTGACGGATGTCTGACGGATGTTTGACGGATGTCTGACGGATGTTTGACGGATGTTTGATGGATGTTTGACGGATGTCTTACAGATGTTTGACGGATGTTTGACGGATGTTTGATGGATGTTTGATGGATGTTTGACAGATGTTTGACGGATGTTTGACGGATGTTTGACAGATGTTTGATGGATGTTTGCTGACTGTTTGACGAATGTTTGACGGATGTTTGACGGATGTTTGATGGATTGATGACGGATGTTTGACAGATGTTTGACAGATGTTTGACGGATGTTTGACGGATGTTTGACGGATGTTTGATGGATGTTTGACAGATGTTTGACGTTTGTTTGACGGATGTTTGATGGATGTTTGACGGATGTTTGATGGATGTTTGACGGATGTTTGACGGATGTTTGATGGATGTTTGACCGATGTTTGACGGATTTTTGACGGATGTTTGATGGATGTTTGATGGATGTTTGACGGATGTTTGATTGATGTTTGACGGATGTTTGACGGATGTTTGACGGATGTTTGACGGATGTTTGACGGATGTTTGACAGATGTTTGACGTATGTTTGATGGATGTTTGACGGATGTTTGACGGATGTTTGATGGATGTTTGACGGATGTTTGACGGATGTTTGATGGATGTTTGACGGATGTTTGATGGATGTTTGACTGATGTTTGACAGATGTTTGACAGATGTTTGACAGATGTTTGACGCATGTTTGACGGATGTTTGATGGATGTTTGACGGATGTTTGATGGATGTTTGACGGATGTTTGATTGATGTTTGACGGATGTTTGACGGATGTTTGACGGATGTTTGACGGATGTTTGACGGATGTTTGACGGATGTTTGACAGATGTTTGACGTATGTTTGATGGATGTTTGACGGATGTTTGACGGATGTTTGATGGATGTTTGACGGATGTTTGACGGATGTTTGATGGATGTTTGACGGATGTTTGACGGATGTTTGATGGATGTTTGACGGATGTTTGATGGATGTTTGATGGATGTTTGACGGATGTTTGACGGATGTTTGACGGATGTTTGACGGATGTTTGACGGATATTTGATGGATGTTTGACGGATGTTTGATGGATGTTTGACGGATGTTTGACGGATGTTTGACGGATGTTTGACGGATGTTTGATGCATGTTTAACGGATGTTTGACAGATGTTTGACGGATGTTTGACAGATGTCTGACGGATGTTTGACGGATGTTTGACGGATGTTTGATGGATGTTTGACAGATGTTTGACGGAAGTTTGACGGATGTTTGATGGATGTTTGACGGATGTTTCACGGATGTTTGACGGATGTTTGATGCATGTTTGACAGATGTTTGACGGATGTTTGACGGATTTTTGACAGATGTTTGACGGATGTTTGACGGTTGTTTGACGGATGTTTGACGGATGCTTGACGGATGTTTGACGGATGTTTGACGGATGTTTGACAGATGTTTGACGGATGTTTGATGGATGTTTGACGGATGTTTGACGGATGTTTGATGGATGTTTGAGGGATGTTTGACGGATGTTTGATGGATGTTTGATGGATTTTTGATGGATGTTTGATGGATGTTTGACGGATGTTTGACGGATGTTTGACGGATGTTTGACAGATGTTTGATGGATGTTTGACGGATGTTTGACGGATGTTAGATGGATGTTTGACGGATGTTTGACGGATGTTTGATGGATGTTTGATGGATGTTTAACGGATGTTTGATAGATGTTTGACGGATGTTTGACGGATGTTTGACGGATGTTTGACAGATGTTTGACGGATATTTGATGGATGTTTGATGGATGTTTGACGGATGTTTGATGGATGTTTGACGGATGTTTGACGGATGTTTGACGGATGTTTGATGGATGTTTGACAATTGTTTGACGGATGTTTGACGGATGTTTGACGGATGTTTGATGGATGTTTGACGGATGTTTGATGGATGTTTGATGGATGTTTGATGGATGTTTGATGGATGTTTGACGGATGTTTGACGGATGTTTGACGGATGTTTGACGGATGTTTGACGGATGTTTGACGGATTTTTGACGGATGTTTGACAGATGTTTGACGGATGTTTGACGGATGTTTGATGGATGTTTGACGGATGTTTGACGGATGTTTGATGGATGTTTGACGGATGTTTGATGGAACTTTGATGGATGCTTGACGGATGTCTGACGGATGTTTGACGGATGTCTGACGGATGTTTGACGGATGTTTGACGGATGTTTGACGGATGTCTTACAGATGTTTGACGGATGTTTGACGGATGTTTGACGGATTTTTGATGGATGTTTGACGGATGTTTGATGGATAATTAACGGATGTTTGACAGATGTTTGACAGATGTTTGACGGATGTTTGACGCATGTTTGACGGATGTTTGACGGATGTTTGACGGATATTTGATGGATGTTTGATGGATTTTTGACGGATGTTTGATGGATGTTTGACGGATGTTTGACGGATGTTTGATGGATGTTTGACGGATGTTTGACGGATGTTTGATGGATGTTTGACGGATGTTTCACGGATGTTTGACGGATGTTTGATGGATGTTTGACAGATGTTTGACGGATGTTTGACGGATTTTTGACAGATGTTTGACGGATGTTTGACGGTTGTTTGACGGATGTTTGACGGATGCTTGACGGATGTTTGACGGATGTTTGACGGATGTTTGATGGATGTTTGACAATTGTTTGACGGATGTTTGACGGATGTTTGATGGATGTTTGACGGATTTTTGATGGATGTTTGACGGATGTTTGATGGATAATTAACGGATGTTTGACAGATGTTTGACAGATGTTTGACGGATGTTTGACGCATGTTTGACGGATGTTTGATGGATGTTTGACGGATATTTGATGGATGTTTGATGGATGTTTGACGGATGTTTGATGGATGTTTGACGGATGTTTGACGGATGTTTGACGGATGTTTGATGGATGTTTGACGGATGTTTGACGGATGTTTGACGGATGTTTGACGGATGTTTGATGGATGTTTGATGGATGTTTGACGGATGTTTGATTGATGTTTGACGGATGTTTGACGGATGTTTGATGGATGTTTGACGGATGTTTGACAGATGTTTGACAGATGTTTGACGGATGTTTGACGGATGTTTGATGGATGTTTGACAGATGTTTGACGTTTGTTTGACGGATGTTTGATGGATGTTTGATGGATGTTTGACGGATGTTTGACGGATGTTTGACGGATGTTTGACAGATGTTTGACGGATGTATGATGGATGTTTGACGGATGTTTGACGGATGTTTGATGGATGTTTGATGGATGTTTGATGGATGTTTGACGGATGTTTGATGGATGTTTGACGGATGTTTGACGGATGTTTGATGGATGTTTGACAGATGTTTGACGGATGTTTGATGGATGTTTGATGGATGTTTGACGGATGTTTGACGGATGTTTGACGGATGTTTGACAGATGTTTGATGGATGTTTGCTGACTGTTTGACGGATGTTTGACGCATGTTTGACGGATGTTTGACGGATATTTGACGGATATTTGATGGATGTTTGATGGATGTTTGACGGATGTTTGATGGATGTTTGACGGATGTTTGACGGATGTTTGATGGATGTTTGACAGATGTTTGACGGATGTTTGATGGATGTTTGATGGATGTTTGACGGATGTTTGATGGATGTTTGACGGATGTTTGACGGATGTTTGACGGATGTTTGACAGATGTTTGATGGGTGTTTGATGGCTGTTTGACGGATGTTTGACGGATGTTTGATGCATGTTTAACGGATGTTTGACAGATGTTTGACGGATGTTTGATGGATGTTTGATGGATGTTTGATGGATGTTTGACGGATGTTTGATGGATGTTTGACGGATGTTTGACGGATGTTTGACAGATGTTTGACGGATGTTTGACGGATGTTTGACGGATGTTTGATGGATGTTTGATGGATGTTTGACGGATGTTTGACGGATGTTTGATGGATGTTTGACGGATGTTTGATGGATGTTTGACAGATGTTTGACAGATGTTTGACGGATGTTTGACGGATGTTTGGCGGATGTTTGACGGATGTCTGACGGATGTTTGACGGATATTTGATGGATGTTTGACGGATGTTTGATGGATGTTTGACGGATGTTTGACGGATGTTTGACGGATGTTTGATGCATGTTTAACGGATGTTTGACAGATGTTTGACGGATGTTTGACGGATGTTTGACGGATGTTTGACGGATGTTTGACGGAAGCTTTACGGATGTTTGACGGATGTTTGACGGATGTTTGACAGATGTTTGACGGATGTATGATGGATGTTTGACGGATGTTTGACGGATGTTTGATGGATGTTTGATGGATGTTTGATGGATGTTTGACGGATGTTTGACGGATGTTTGACGGATGTTTGATGGATGTTTGACGGATGTTTGACGGATGTTTGACGGATGTTTGATGGATGTTTGACGGATGTTTGACGGATGTTTGACGGATGTTTGACGGATGTTTGACGGTTGTTTGACGGATGTTTGACGGATGCTTGACAGATGTTTGACGGATGTTTGACGGATGTTTGACGGATGTTTGACGGATGTTTGATGGATGTTTGATGGATGTTTGACGGATGTTTGACGGATGTTTGACGGATGTTTGACGGATGTTTGATGGATGTTTGACGGATGTTTGACGGATGTTTGATGGATGTTTGACGGATGTTTGACGGATGTTTGAAGGATGTTTGATGCATGTTTAACGGATGTTTGACAGATGATTGACGGATGTTTGACGGATGTTTGACGGATGTTTGACGGATGTTTGACGGATGCTTGACGGATGTTTGACAGATGTTTGACGGATGTTTGACGGATGTTTGACAGATGTTTGACGGATGTTTGACGGATGTTTGATGGATGTTTGACGGATGTTTGACGGATGTTTGACGGATGTTTGATGGATGTTTGACGGATGTTTGACGGATGTTTGACGGATGTTTGACGGATGTTTGACGGATGTTTGACGGATGTTTGACGGTTGTTTGACGGAAGTTTGACGGATGCTTGACGGATGTTTGACGGATGTTTGACGGATGTTTGACAGATGTTTGACGGATGTTTGACGTATGTTTGACGGATGTTTGACGGATGTTTGATGGATGTTTGATGGATGTTTGATGGATGTTTGACGGATGTTTGACGGATGTTTGACGGATGTTTGATGGATGTTTGACGGATGTTTGACGGATGTTTGATGGATGTTTGACGGATGTTTGATGGATAATTAACGGATGTTTGACAGATGTTTTACAGATGTTTGACGGATGTTTGACGCATGTTTGACGGATGTTTGACGGATGTTTGACGGATATTTGATGGATGTTTGATGGATGTTTGACGGATGTTTGATGGATGTTTGACGGATGTTTGACAGATGTTTGACAGATGTTTGACGGATGTTTGACGGATGTTTGATGGATGTTTGACAGATGTTTGACGTTTGTTTGACGAATGTTTGATGGATGTTTGACGGATGTTTGACGGATGTTTGACGGATGTTTGACGGATGTTTGATGGATGTTTGACCGATGTTTGACGGATTTTTGACGGATGTTTGATGGATGTTTGATGGATGTTTGACGGATGTTTGATTGATGTTTGACGGATGTTTGACGGATGTTTGACGGATGTTTGACGGATGTTTGACGGATGTTTGACGGATGTTTGACGGATGTTTGACAGATGTTTGACGTATGTTTGATGGATGTTTGACGGATGTTTGACGGATGTTTGATGGATGTTTGACGGATGTTTGACGGATGTTTGATGGATGTTTGACGGATGTTTGATGGATGTTTGACTGATGTTTGACAGATGTTTGACAGATGTTTGACAGATGTTTGACGCATGTTTGACGGATGTTTGATGGATGTTTGACGGATGTTTGATGGATGTTTGACGGATGTTTGATTGATGTTTGACGGATGTTTGACGGATGTTTGACGGATGTTTGACGGATGTTTGACGGATGTTTGACAGATGTTTGACGTATGTTTGATGGATGTTTGACGGATGTTTGACGGATGTTTGATGGATGTTTGACGGATGTTTGACGGATGTTTGATGGATGTTTGACGCATGTTTGAAGGATGTTTGATGGATGTTTGACGGATGTTTGATGGATGTTTGATGGATGTTTGACGGATGTTTGACGGATGTTTGACGGATGTTTGATGCATGTTTAACGGATGTTTGACAGATGTTTGACGGATGTTTGACAGATGTTTGACGGATATTTGATGGATGTTTGACGGATGTTTGATGGATGTTTGACGGATGTTTGACGGATGTTTGACGGATGTTTGACGGATGTTTGATGCATGTTTAACGGATGTTTGACAGATGTTTGACGGATGTTTGACAGATGTCTGACGGATGTTTGACGGATGTTTGACGGATGTTTGATGGATGTTTGACAGATGTTTGACGGAAGTTTGACGGATGTTTGATGGATGTTTGACGGATGTTTCACGGATGTTTGACGGATGTTTGATGGATGTTTGACAGATGTTTGACGGATGTTTGACGGATTTTTGACAGATGTTTGACGGATGTTTGACGGTTGTTTGACGGATGTTTGACGGATGCTTGACGGATGTTTGACGGATGTTTGACGGATGTTTGACAGATGTTTGACGGATGTTTGATGGATGTTTGACGGATGTTTGACGGATGTTTGATGGATGTTTGAGGGATGTTTGATGGATGTTTGACAGATGTTTGACGGATATTTGATGGATGTTTGACGGATGTTTGATGGATGTTTGACGGATGTTTGACGGATGTTTGACGGATGTTTGACGGATGTTTGATGCATGTTTAACGGATGTTTGACAGATGTTTGACGGATGTTTGACAGATGTCTGACGGATGTTTGACGGATGTTTGACGGATGTTTGATGGATGTTTGACAGATGTTTGACGGAAGTTTGACGGATGTTTGATGGATGTTTGACGGATGTTTCACGGATGTTTGACGGGGGAGCGGGTCAAAATTCTGGTTTCAAAATTCTGCTTTTCAAAATTCTGTTTTTTGCACGAAAATTCTATTTTTCAAAGTTCTGCTATTTTTCAGTTCTGTCTTTCAAAATTCTGCTTTTCAAAATTCTGTTTTTCAGAATTCTGTATTTAAAATTTTAATCAATAAAATTCTGCTAATTCTGGTTTTTCTCAGAGACGGAAAAGAAAAGAGCGATTTCTTAACTTTATTGTTAGACAATTCAGGGCAATACTTTCTTCCAATCTGAAAGAGATTTTGTTTTTGCTCGTCATTTATTTATGATATTTGCACATATTTTCTACAATGAACTATCCACGCACAACTTATATTTCACTTTTTTTGTACTTTAACGGGTTAATGAAGCTGTAAATGTAAGTGCAAAAGTTGAGTAAAGCTAGTTTACAGTTTGATTCAGGTTAAACATTATATTATATTGGTTGTTGGTTAACAGTTTCATGCAAAATAAAACCATTGCTGACATGGAATTTCATGCAAAACGATTGGCCGGAAATTGTTTTGCGTACTAAAATTATGTGGTGAATAATAAGTATTTTGTATGGTTGGTTTACACTTCGAAAAAAAAAAATATATTCGCCTTACAGCTTTTTTTGCATGCATATGATTTTTGCTTCCAAAAATAATTGTTTTCCATTTTTAGGCCTATAGTTTATTAATTAAGTGTAAGTTAAGTGCCTTTCACATGAGCTGCGAACTGCGAATGCGAATAAATTTGTTTAGGCAATCCAAGCGCAAATATCAACAAATAAGTGTTTTAACTTATCAACAAAGTTAATAAACGACCCAATCTACAATTTTAAAAAGAAAATACGAACAAAAATTAGTTTAAATTGTTAAATTTAGCATTTTTATATATTCTACACGACCACCGAGATATTTTCTGCGAACTGCCAAACACTTATTCGCAACCCACAACATCAAGACGCATTCCACAAATCTGCGAATGAAAAATTCGCTCGAATTTAACCTCAAATTTTTTTTAGCACCCATTTTACTGATTTATTTTGTATGACTATTCGCGTCTGTCGGCGACCACTCGTGTGAAAGAAATGTCAAAGCTCACGACCATTCGCAATTCGCAGTTCGCTATTCGCAGCTCATATGAAAGGCACTTTAATGACTCAACGCGAGGCTAAGGCCAAGGCAAAAAATGTTCGTCTAGAATAATATAGAAGTTTTGCACAGTTGAGGTGCATAATTGTTTACAAAGTTTTGTTTTTTATGCGCACGGAACTGTAAACTATGCTCATACCTACAATTATTGTTTTAGACAAAAGAGCAGTCTTAAAACCAAATTCAAGAAATTTTCCCTTTTTTATGATGAGACAAGTATGAGAAAATTGTTTTACAACATTCTGTCAATAATAAAAAGAAGGTTTGGAAAATGTTAAAAAGCGCGCGCTTTTTAACATTTTCCAAACCTTCTTTTTATTATTGGCAGAATTTTGTAAAACAGAATTTTGAAAATCAGAATTTTGAAAAGCAGAATTTTGAAAAGCAGAATTTTGAAAGCAGAATTTTGAAAGCAGAATTTTGAAAAGCAGAATTCTGAAAGCAGAATTTTGGAAAAAGAATTTTGATTCAGTCAGAATTTCGACCCCAACCCGTTTGACGGATGTTTGATGGATGTTTGACAGATGTTTGACGGATGTTTGACGGATTTTTGACAGATGTTTGACGGATGTTTGACGGTTGTTTGACGGATGTTTGACGGATGCTTGACGGATGTTTGACGGATGTTTGACGGATGTTTGACGGATGTTTGACAGATGTTTGACGGATGTTTGATGGATGTTTGACGGATGTTTGACGGATGTTTGATGGATGTTTGAGGGATGTTTGATGGATGTTTGATGGATGTTTGATGGATTTTTGATGGATGTTTGATGGATGTTTGACGGATGTTTGACGGATGTTTGACGGATGTTTGACAGATGTTTGATGGATGTTTGACGGATGTTTGACGGATGTTAGATGGATGTTTGACGGATGTTTGACGGATGTTTGATGGATGTTTGACGGATGTTTAACGGATGTTTGATAGATGTTTGACGGATGTTTGACGGATGTTTGACGGATGTTTGACGGATGTTTGACAGATGTTTGACGGATATTTGATGGATGTTTGATGGATGTTTGACGTATGTTTGATGGATGTTTGACGGATGTTTGACGGATGTTTGACGGATGTTTGATGGATGTTTGACGGATGTTTGACGGATGTTTGACGGATGTTTGACGGATGTTTGACGGATGTTTGACGGATGTTTGACCGATGTTTGATGGATGTTTGACAATTGTTTGACGGATGTTTGACGGATGTTTGATGGATGTTTGACGGATGTTTAACGGATGTTTGATAGATGTTTGACGGATGTTTGACGGATGTTTGACGGATGTTTGACGGATGTTTGACAGATGTTTGACGGATATTTGATGGATGTTTGATGGATGTTTGACGGATGTTTGATGGATGTTTGACGGATGTTTGACGGATGTTTGACGGATGTTTGATGGATGTTTGACGGATGTTTGACGGATGTTTGATGGATGTTTGACGGATGTTTGATGGAACTTTGATGGATGCTTGACGGATGTCTGACGGATGTTTGACGGATGTCTGACGGATGTTTGACGGATGTTTGACGGATGTTTGACGGATGTCTTACAGATGTTTGACGGATGTTTGACGGATGTTTGATGGATGTTTGATGGATGTTTGACAGATGTTTGACGGATGTTTGACGCATGTTTGACGGATGTTTGACAGATGTTTGACGGATGTTTGACGGATGTTTGACAGATGTTTGATGGATGTTTGGTGGCTGTTTGACGGATGTTTGATGGATGTTTGACGGATGTTTGACGGATGTTTGACGAATGTTTGATGGATGTTTGACGGATGTTTGACGGATTTTTGATGGATGTTTGACGGATGTTTGACAGATGTTTGACGGATGTTTGACGGATGTTTTACAGATGTTTGATGGATGTTTGGTGGCTGTTTGACGGATGTTTGATGGATGTTTGACGGATGTTTGACGGATGTTTGACGGATGTTTGACGGATGTTTGACAGATGTTTGACGGATGTTTGACGGATGTTTGACAGATGTTTGATGGATGTTTGGTGGCTGTTTGACGGATGTTTGATGGATGTTTGACGGATGTTTGACGGATGTTTGACGGATGTTTGATGGATGTTTGACGGATGTTTGACGGATTTTTGATGGATGTTTGACGGATGTTTGATGGATAATTAACGGATGTTTGACAGATGTTTGACAGATGTTTGACGGATGTTTGACGCATGTTTGACGGATGTTTGACGGATGTTTGACGGATATTTGATGGATGTTCGATGGATGTTTGACGGATGTTTGATGGATGTTTGACGGATGTTTGACGGATGTTTGACGGATGTTTGATGGATGTTTGACGGATGTTTGATGGATGTTTGACAGATGTTTGACGTTTGTTTGACGAATGTTTGATGGATGTTTGACGGATGTTTGATGGATGTTTGACGGATGTTTGACGGATGTTTGATGGATGTTTGACCGATGTTTGACGGATGTTTGACGCATGTTTGACGGATGTTTGACGGATGTTTGATGGATGTTTGACCGATGTTTGACGGATTTTTGACGGATGTTTGATGGATGTTTGATGGATGTTTGACGGATGTTTGATGGATAATTAACGGATGTTTGACAGATGTTTGACAGATGTTTGACGGATGTTTGACGCATGTTTGACGGATGTTTGACGGATGTTTGACGGATATTTGATGGATGTTCGATGGATGTTTGACGGATGTTTGATGGATGTTTGACGGATGTTTGACAGATGTTTGACGGATGTTTGACGGATGTTTGATGGATGTTTGACAGATGTTTGACGTTTGTTTGACGAATGTTTGATGGATGTTTGACGGATGTTTGATGGATGTTTGACGGATGTTTGACGGATGTTTGACGGATGTTTGATGGATGTTTGACAGATGTTTGACGTTTGTTTGACGAATGTTTGATGGATGTTTGACGGATGTTTGATGGATGTTTCACGGATGTTTGACGGATGTTTGATGGATGTTTGACCGATGTTTGACGGATTTTTGACGGATGTTTGATGGATGTTTGATGGATGTTTGACGGATGTTTGATTGATGTTTGACGGATGTTTGACGGATGTTTGACGGATGTTTGACGGATGTTTGACGGATGTTTGACAGATGTTTGACGTATGTTTGATGGATGTTTGACGGATGTTTGACGGATGTTTGATGGATGTTTGACGGATGTTTGACGGATGTTTGATGGATGTTTGACGGATGTTTGATGGATGTTTGACTGATGTTTGACAGATGTTTGACAGATGTTTGACGGATGTTTGACGCATGTTTGACGGATGTTTGACGGATGTTTGACGGATATTTGATGGATGTTCGATGGATGTTTGACGGATGTTTGATGGATGTTTGACGGATGTTTGACGGATGTTTGATGGATGTTTGACAGATGTTTGACGTTTGTTTGACGAATGTTTGATGGATGTTTGACGTATGTTTGACAGATGTTTGACAGATGTTTGACGGATGTTTGACGCATGTTTGACGGATGTTTGACGGATGTTTGACGGATATTTGATGGATGTTCGATGGATGTTTGACGGATGTTTGATGGATGTTTGACGGATGTTTGACAGATGTTTGACGGATGTCTTACAGATGTTTGACGGATGTTTGACGGATGTTTGACGGATGTTTGATGGATGTTTGACGGATGTTTGACGGATGTTTGATGGATGTTTGACAGATGTTTGACGTTTGTTTGACGAATGTTTGATGGATGTTTGACGTATGTTTGACAGATGTTTGACAGATGTTTGACGGATGTTTGATGGATGTTTGACGGATGTTTGACGGATGTTTGACGGATGTCTTACAGATGTTTGACGGATGTTTGACAGATGTTTGACGGATGTTTGATGGATGTTTGACGGATGTTTGACGGATGTTTGATGGATGTTTGACAGATGTTTGACGTTTGTTTGACGAATGTTTGATGGATGTTTGACGTATGTTTGACAGATGTTTGACAGATGTTTGACGGATGTTTGACGCATGTTTGACGGATATTTGACGGATGTTTGACGGATATTTGATGGATGTTCGATGGATGTTTGACGGATGTTTGATGGATGTTTGACGGATGTTTGACGGATGTTTGATGGATGTTTGACAGATGTTTGACGTTTGTTTGACGAATGTTTGATGGATGTTTGACGTATGTTTGACAGATGTTTGACGGATGTTTGACGGATGTCTGACGGATGTTTGACGGATGTTTGACGGATGTTTGACGGATGTCTTACAGATGTTTGACGGATGTTTGACGGATGTTTGACGGATGTTTGATGGATGTTTGACGGATGTTTGACGGATGTTTGATGGATGTTTGACAGATGTTTGACGTTTGTTTGACGAATGTTTGATGGATGTTTGACGTATGTTTGACAGATGTTTGACAGATGTTTGACGGATGTTTGATGGATGTTTGACAGATGTTTGACGTTTGTTTGACGAATGTTTGATGGATGTTTGACTGATGTTTGACAGATGTTTGACAGATGTTTGACGGATGTTTGACGCATGTTTGACGGATGTTTGACGGATGTTTGACGGATATTTGATGGATGTTCGATGGATGTTTGACGGATGTTTGATGGATGTTTGACGGATGTTTGATGGATGTTTGACGTATGTTTGACAGATGTTTGACGTATGTTTGATGGATGTTTGACGGATGTTTGACGGATGTTTGATGGATGTTTGACGGATGTTTGACGGATGTTTGATGGATGTTTGACGGATGTTTGATGGATGTTTGACTGATGTTTGACAGATGTTTGACAGATGTTTGACAGATGTTTGACGCATGTTTGACGGATGTTTGATGGATGTTTGACGGATGTTTGATGGATGTTTGACGGATGTTTGATTGATGTTTGACGGATGTTTGACGGATGTTTGACGGATGTTTGACGGATGTTTGACGGATGTTTGACAGATGTTTGACGTATGTTTGATGGATGTTTGACGGATGTTTGACGGATGTTTGATGGATGTTTGACGGATGTTTGACGGATGTTTGATGGATGTTTGACGCATGTTTGAAGGATGTTTGATGGATGTTTGACGGATGTTTGATGGATGTTTGATGGATGTTTGACGGATGTTTGACGGATGTTTGACGGATGTTTGATGCATGTTTAACGGATGTTTGACAGATGTTTGACGGATGTTTGACAGATGTTTGACGGATATTTGATGGATGTTTGACGGATGTTTGATGGATGTTTGACGGATGTTTGACGGATGTTTGACGGATGTTTGACGGATGTTTGATGCATGTTTAACGGATGTTTGACAGATGTTTGACGGATGTTTGACAGATGTCTGACGGATGTTTGACGGATGTTTGACGGATGTTTGATGGATGTTTGACAGATGTTTGACGGAAGTTTGACGGATGTTTGATGGATGTTTGACGGATGTTTCACGGATGTTTGACGGATGTTTGATGGATGTTTGACAGATGTTTGACGGATGTTTGACGGATTTTTGACAGATGTTTGACGGATGTTTGACGGTTGTTTGACGGATGTTTGACGGATGCTTGACGGATGTTTGACGGATGTTTGACGGATGTTTGACAGATGTTTGACGGATGTTTGATGGATGTTTGACGGATGTTTGACGGATGTTTGATGGATGTTTGAGGGATGTTTGATGGATGTTTGACAGATGTTTGACGGATATTTGATGGATGTTTGACGGATGTTTGATGGATGTTTGACGGATGTTTGACGGATGTTTGACGGATGTTTGACGGATGTTTGATGCATGTTTAACGGATGTTTGACAGATGTTTGACGGATGTTTGACAGATGTCTGACGGATGTTTGACGGATGTTTGACGGATGTTTGATGGATGTTTGACAGATGTTTGACGGAAGTTTGACGGATGTTTGATGGATGTTTGACGGATGTTTCACGGATGTTTGACGGGGGAGCGGGTCAAAATTCTGGTTTCAAAATTCTGCTTTTCAAAATTCTGTTTTTTGCACGAAAATTCTATTTTTCAAAGTTCTGCTATTTTTCAGTTCTGTCTTTCAAAATTCTGCTTTTCAAAATTCTGTTTTTCAGAATTCTGTATTTAAAATTTTAATCAATAAAATTCTGCTAATTCTGGTTTTTCTCAGAGACGGAAAAGAAAAGAGCGATTTCTTAACTTTATTGTTAGACAATTCAGGGCAATACTTTCTTCCAATCTGAAAGAGATTTTGTTTTTGCTCGTCATTTATTTATGATATTTGCACATATTTTCTACAATGAACTATCCACGCACAACTTATATTTCACTTTTTTTGTACTTTAACGGGTTAATGAAGCTGTAAATGTAAGTGCAAAAGTTGAGTAAAGCTAGTTTACAGTTTGATTCAGGTTAAACATTATATTATATTGGTTGTTGGTTAACAGTTTCATGCAAAATAAAACCATTGCTGACATGGAATTTCATGCAAAACGATTGGCCGGAAATTGTTTTGCGTACTAAAATTATGTGGTGAATAATAAGTATTTTGTATGGTTGGTTTACACTTCGAAAAAAAAAATATATTCGCCTTACAGCTTTTTTTGCATGCATATGATTTTTGCTTCCAAAAATAATTGTTTTCCATTTTTAGGCCTATAGTTTATTAATTAAGTGTAAGTTAAGTGCCTTTCACATGAGCTGCGAACTGCGAATGCGAATAAATTTGTTTAGGCAATTCCAAGCGCAAATATCAACAAATAAGTGTTTTAACTTATCAACAAAGTTAATAAACGACCCAATCTACAATTTTAAAAAGAAAATACGAACAAAAATTAGTTTAAATTGTTAAATTTAGCATTTTTATATATTCTACACGACCACCGAGATATTTTCTGCGAACTGCCAAACACTTATTCGCAACCCACAACATCAAGACGCATTCCACAAATCTGCGAATGAAAAATTCGCTCGAATTTAACCTCAAATTTTTTTTAGCACCCATTTTACTGATTTATTTTGTATGACTATTCGCGTCTGTCGGCGACCACTCGTGTGAAAGAAATGTCAAAGCTCACGACCATTCGCAATTCGCAGTTCGCTATTCGCAGCTCATATGAAAGGCACTTTAATGACTCAACGCGAGGCTAAGGCCAAGGCAAAAAATGTTCGTCTAGAATAATATAGAAGTTTTGCACAGTTGAGGTGCATAATTGTTTACAAAGTTTTGTTTTTTATGCGCACGGAACTGTAAACTATGCTCATACCTACAATTATTGTTTTAGACAAAAGAGCAGTCTTAAAACCAAATTCAAGAAATTTTCCCTTTTTTATGATGAGACAAGTATGAGAAAATTGTTTTACAACATTCTGTCAATAATAAAAAGAAGGTTTGGAAAATGTTAAAAAGCGCGCGCTTTTTAACATTTTCCAAACCTTCTTTTTATTATTGGCAGAATTTTGTAAAACAGAATTTTGAAAATCAGAATTTTGAAAAGCAGAATTTTGAAAAGCAGAATTTTGAAAGCAGAATTTTGAAAGCAGAATTTTGAAAAGCAGAATTCTGAAAGCAGAATTTTGGAAAAAGAATTTTGATTCAGTCAGAATTTCGACCCCAACCCGTTTGACGGATGTTTGATGGATGTTTGACAGATGTTTGACGGATGTTTGACGGATTTTTGACAGATGTTTGACGGATGTTTGACGGTTGTTTGACGGATGTTTGACGGATGCTTGACGGATGTTTGACGGATGTTTGACGGATGTTTGACGGATGTTTGACAGATGTTTGACGGATGTTTGATGGATGTTTGACGGATGTTTGACGGATGTTTGATGGATGTTTGAGGGATGTTTGACGGATGTTTGATGGATGTTTGATGGATTTTTGATGGATGTTTGATGGATGTTTGACGGATGTTTGACGGATGTTTGACGGATGTTTGACAGATGTTTGATGGATGTTTGACGGATGTTTGACGGATGTTAGATGGATGTTTGACGGATGTTTGACGGATGTTTGATGGATGTTTGACGGATGTTTAACGGATGTTTGATAGATGTTTGACGGATGTTTGACGGATGTTTGACGGATGTTTGACGGATGTTTGACAGATGTTTGACGGATATTTGATGGATGTTTGATGGATGTTTGACGGATGTTTGATGGATGTTTGACGGATGTTTGACGGATGTTTGACGGATGTTTGATGGATGTTTGACGGATGTTTGACGGATGTTTGACGGCTGTTTGACGGATGTTTGACGGATGTTTGACGGATGTTTGACGGATGTTTGATGGATGTTTGACAATTGTTTGACGGATGTTTGACGGATGTTTGATGGATGTTTGACGGATGTTTAACGGATGTTTGATAGATGTTTGACGGATGTTTGACGGATGTTTGACGGATGTTTGACGGATGTTTGACAGATGTTTGACGGATATTTGATGGATGTTTGATGGATGTTTGACGGATGTTTGATGGATGTTTGACGGATGTTTGACGGATGTTTGACGGATGTTTGATGGATGTTTGACGGATGTTTGACGGATGTTTGATGGATGTTTGACGGATGTTTGATGGAACTTTGATGGATGCTTGACGGATGTCTGACGGATGTTTGACGGATGTCTGACGGATGTTTGACGGATGTTTGACGGATGTTTGACGGATGTCTTACAGATGTTTGACGGATGTTTGACGGATGTTTGATGGATGTTTGATGGATGTTTGACAGATGTTTGACGGATGTTTGACGCATGTTTGACGGATGTTTGACAGATGTTTGACGGATGTTTGACGGATGTTTGACAGATGTTTGATGGATGTTTGGTGGCTGTTTGACGGATGTTTGATGGATGTTTGACGGATGTTTGACGGATGTTTGACGGATGTTTGATGGATGTTTGACGGATGTTTGACGGATTTTTGATGGATGTTTGACGGATGTTTGACAGATGTTTGACGGATGTTTGACGGATGTTTGACAGATGTTTGATGGATGTTTGGTGGCTGTTTGACGGATGTTTGATGGATGTTTGACGGATGTTTGACGGATGTTTGACGGATGTTTGACGGATGTTTGACGGATGTTTGACAGATGTTTGACGGATGTTTGACGGATGTTTGACAGATGTTTGATGGATGTTTGGTGGCTGTTTGACGGATGTTTGATGGATGTTTGACGGATGTTTGACGGATGTTTGACGGATGTTTGACGGATGTTTGATGGATGTTTGATGGATGTTTGACGGATGTTTGATTGATGTTTGACGGATGTTTGACGGATGTTTGATGGATGTTTGACGGATGTTTGACAGATGTTTGACAGATGTTTGACGGATGTTTGACGCATGTTTGACGGATGTTTGACGGATGTTTGACGGATATTTGATGGATGTTCGATGGATGTTTGACGGATGTTTGATGGATGTTTGACGGATGTTTGACGGATGTTTGACGGATGTTTGATGGATGTTTGACGGATGTTTGACGGATGTTTGACGGATGTTTGACGGATGTTTGATGGATGTTTGATGGATGTTTGACGGATGTTTGATTGATGTTTGACGGATGTTTGACGGATGTTTGATGGATGTTTGACGGATGTTTGACAGATGTTTGACAGATGTTTGACGGATGTTTGACGGATGTTTGATGGATGTTTGACAGATGTTTGACGTTTGTTTGACGGATGTTTGATGGATGTTTGATGGATGTTTGACGGATGTTTGACGGATGTTTGACGGATGTTTGACAGATGTTTGACAGATGTTTGACGGATGTATGATGGATGTTTGACGGATGTTTGACGGATGTTTGATGGATGTTTGCTGGATGTTTGATGGATGTTTGACGGATGTTTGATGGATGTTTGACGGATGTTTGACGGATGTTTGATGGATGTTTGACAGATGTTTGACGGATGTTTGATGGATGTTTGATGGATGTTTGACGGATGTTTGACGGATGTTTGACGGATGTTTGACAGATGTTTGATGGATGTTTGCTGACTGTTTGACGGATGTTTGACGCATGTTTGACGGATGTTTGACGGATGTTTGACGGATATTTGATGGATGTTTGATGGATGTTTGACGGATGTTTGATGGATGTTTGACGGATGTTTGACGGATGTTTGATGGATGTTTGACAGATGTTTGACGGATGTTTGATGGATGTTTGATGGATGTTTGACGGATGTTTGACGGATGTTTGACGGATGTTTGACAGATGTTTGATGGATGTTTTGTGGCTGTTTGACAGATGTTTGACGGATGTTTGACGGATTTTTGACAGATGTTTGATGGATGTTTGACGGATGATTGATGGATGTTTGATGGATGTTTGACGGATGTTTGACGGATGTTTGACGGATGTTTGACAGATGTTTGATGGGTGTTTGATGGCTGTTTGACGGATGTTTGACGGATGTTTGATGCATGTTTAACGGATGTTTGACAGATGTTTGACGGATGTTTGATGGATGTTTGATGGATGTTTGATGGATGTTTGGTGGCTGTTTGACGGATGTTTGATGGATGTTTGACGGATGTTTGACGGATGTTTGACGGATGTTTGATGGATGTTTGACGGATGTTTGACGGATTTTTGATGGATGTTTGACGGATGTTTGATGGATAATTAACGGATGTTTGACAGATGTTTGACAGATGTTTGACGGATGTTTGACGCATGTTTGACGGATGTTTGACGGATGTTTGACGGATATTTGATGGATGTTCGATGGATGTTTGACGGATGTTTGATGGATGTTTGACGGATGTTTGACGGATGTTTGACGGATGTTTGATGGATGTTTGACGGATGTTTGACGGATGTTTGATGGATGTTTGACGGATGTTTGACGGTTGTTTGACGGAAGTTTGACGGATGCTTGACGGATGTTTGACGGATGTTTGACGGATGTTTGATGGATGTTTGATGGATGTTTGACGGATGTTTGATTGATGTTTGACGGATGTTTGACGGATGTTTGATGGATAATTAACGGATGTTTGACAGATGTTTGACAGATGTTTGACGGATGTTTGACGCATGTTTGACGGATGTTTGACGGATGTTTGACGGATGTTTGATGGATGTTTGACGGATGTTTGACGGATGTTTGACGGCTGTTTGACGGATGTTTGACGGATGTTTGACGGATGTTTGACGGATGTTTGATGGATGTTTGACAATTGTTTGACGGATGTTTGACGGATGTTTGACGGATGTTTGACGGATGTTTGACGGATGTTTGACGGATGTTTGACGGATGTTTGACGGTTGTTTGACGGAAGTTTGACGGATGCTTGACGGATGTTTGACGGATGTTTGACGGATGTTTGACAGATGTTTGACGGATGTTTGACGTATGTTTGACGGATGTTTGACGGATGTTTGATGGATGTTTGACGGATGTTTGACGGATGTTTGACGGATGTTTGACGGATGTTTGATGGATGTTTGATGGATGTTTGACGGATGTTTGATTGATGTTTGACGGATGTTTGACGGATGTTTGATGGATGTTTGACGGATGTTTGACAGATGTTTGACAGATGTTTGACGGATGTTTGACGGATGTTTGATGGATGTTTGACAGATGTTTGACGTTTGTTTGACGGATGTTTGATGGATGTTTGATGGATGTTTGACGGATGTTTGACGGATGTTTGACGGATGTTTGATAGATGTTTGACGGATGTATGATGGATGTTTGACGGATGTTTGACGGATGTTTGATGGATGTTTGATGGATGTTTGATGGATGTTTGACGGATGTTTGATGGATGTTTGACGGATGTTTGACGGATGTTTGATGGATGTTTGACAGATGTTTGACGGATGTTTGATGGATGTTTGATGGATGTTTGACGGATGTTTGACGGATGTTTGACGGATGTTTGACAGATGTTTGATGGATGTTTGCTGACTGTTTGACGGATGTTTGACGCATGTTTGACGGATGTTTGACGGATGTTTGACGGATATTTAATGGATGTTTGATGGATGTTTGACGGATGTTTGATGGATGTTTGACGGATGTTTGACGGATGTTTGATGGATATTTGATGGATGTTTGATGGATGTTTGACGGATGTTTGACGGATGTTTGACGGATGTTTGACGGATGTTTGACGGATGTTTGATGGATGTTTGACAGATGTTTGACGGATGCTTGACGGATGTTTGACGGATGCTTGACGGATGTTTGACGGATGTTTGACGGATGTTTGACAGATGTTTGACGGATGTATGATGGATGTTTGACGGATGTTTGACGGATGTTTGATGGATATTTGATGGATGTTTGATGGATGTTTGACGGATGTTTGACGGATGTTTGACGGATGTTTGATGGATGTTTGACGGATGTTTGACGGATGTTCGATGGATGTTTGACGGATGTTTGACGGATGTTTGATGGATGTTTGACCGATGTTTGACGGATGTTTGACGGATGTTTGACGGATGTTTGATGGATGTTTGACGGATGTTTGACGGATGTTTGACGGATGTTTGATGCATGTTTAACGGATGTTTGACAGATGTTTGACGGATGTTCGATGGATGTTTGACGCATGTTTGACGGATGTTTGATGGATGTTTGACAGATGTTTGATGGATGTTTGATGGATGCTTGACGGATGTTTGACGGATGTTTGACGGATGTTTGATGGATGTTTGACGGATGTTTGACGGATGTTTGACGGATGTTTGACGGATGTTTGACGGATGTTTAATGGATGTTTGACTGATGTTTGACAGATGATTGACGGATGTTTGACGGATGTTTGATGGATGTTTGATGGATGTTTGACGGATGTTTGATGGATGTTTGACGGATGTTTGACGGATGTTTGACGGATGTTTGACGGATGTTTGACGGATGTTTGACGGATGTTTGACGGATGTTTGACGGATGCTTGATGGATGTTTGATAGATGTTTGACGGATATTTGACGGATGTTTGACGGATGTTTGACGGATGTTTGATAGATGTTTGATGGATGTTTGACGGATGTTTGACGGATGTTTGACGGATGTTTGACGGATGTTTGATGGATGTTTGACGGATGTTTGACGGATGTTTAATGGATGTTTGACGGATGTTTGACGGATGTTTGACGGATGTTTGATGCATGTTTAACGGATGTTTGACAGATGTTTGACGGATGTTTGACGGATGTTTGACGGATGTTTGACGGATGCTTGACGGATGTTTGACAGATGTTTGACGGATGTTTGACGGATGTTTGACAGATGTTTGACGGATGTTTGACGGATGTTTGATGGATGTTTGATGGATGTTTGACGGATCTTTGACGGATGTTTGATGGATGTTTGACGGATGTTTGACGGATGTTTGACGGATGTTTGACGGATGTTTGACGGATGTTTGACGGTTGTTTGACGGAAGTTTGACGGATGCTTGACGGATGTTTGACGGATGTTTGACGGATTTTTGACAGATGTTTGACGGATGTTTGACGTATATTTGACGGATGTTTGACGGATGTTTGATGGATGTTTGATGGATGTTTGATGGATGTTTGACGGATGTTTGACGGATGTTTGACGGATGTTTGATGGATGTTTGACGGATGTTTGACGGATGTTTGATGGATGTTTGACGGATGTTTGATGGATAGTTAACGGATGTTTGACAGATGTTTGACGGATGTTTGACGCATGTTTGACGGATGTTTGACGGATGTTTGACGGATATTTGATGGATGTTTGATGGATGTTTGACGGATGTTTGATGGATGTTTGACGGATGTTTGACGGATGTTTGACGGATGTTTGATGGTTTTTTGACGGATGTTTGACGGATGTTTGACGGATGTTTGACGGATGTTTGATGGATGTGTGATGGATGTTTGACGGATGTTTGATTGATGTTTGACGGATGTTTGACGGATGTTTGATGGATGTTTGACAGATGTTTGACGTTTGTTTGACGGATGTTTGATGGATGTTTGACGGATGTTTGATGGATGTTTGACGGATGTTTGACAGATGTTTGACGGATGTTTGACGCATGTTTGACGGATGTTTGACGGATGTTTGACGGATGTTTGATGGATGTTTGATGGATGTTTGACGGATGTTTGATTGATGTTTGACGGATGTTTGACGGATGTTTGACGGATGTTTGACGGATGTTTGACGGATGTTTGACGGATGTTTGACGGATGTTTGATGGATGTTTGACGGATGTGTGACGGATGTTTGACGGATGTTTGATGGATGTTTGATGGATGTTTGACGGATGTTTGATTGATGTTTGACGGATGTTTGACGGATGTTTGACGGATGTTTGACGGATGTTTGACGGATGTTTGATGGATGGTTGACCGATGTTTGACGGATGTTTGACGGATGTTTGATGGATGTTTGATGGATGTTTGACGGATGTTTGATTGATGTTTGACGGATGTTTGACGGATGTTTGACGGATGTTTGACGGATGTTTGACGGATGTTTGACGGATGTTTGACAGATGTTTGACGTATGTTTGATGGATGTTTGATGGATGTTTGATGGATGTTTGACGGATGTTTGATTGATGTTTGACGGATGTTTGACGGATGTTTGACGGATGTTTGACGGATGTTTGACGGATGTTTGCCGGATGTTTGACAGATGTTTGACGGATGTTTGACGGATGTTTGACGGATATTTGATGGATGTTTGATGGATGTTTGACGGATGTTTGATGGATGTTTGATGGATGTTTGACGGATGTTAGATTGATGTTTGACGGATGTTTGATGGATGTTTGACGGATGTTTGACGGATGTTTGACGGATGTTTGACGGATGTTTGACAGATGTTTGACGGATGTTTGACGGATGTTTGACGGATATTTGATGGATGTTTGATGGATGTTTGACGGATGTTTGACGGATGTTTGATGGATGTTTGACGGATGTTTGACGTATTGTTTGACGGATGTTTGATGGATAATTAACGGATGTTTGACAGATGTTTGACGGATGTTTGACGGATGTTTGACGGATGTTTGACGGATGTTTGACGGATATTTGATGGATGTTTGATGGATGTTTGACGGATGTTTGATGGATGTTTGACGGATGTTTGACGGATGTTTGACGGATGTTTGATGGATGTTTGACGGATGTTTGACGGATTTTCGACGGATGTTTGATGGATGTTTGATGGATGTTTGACGGATGTTAGATTGATGTTTGACGGATGTTTGATGGATGTTTGACGGATGTTTGACGGATGTTTGACAGATGTTTGACGGATGTTTGACGGATGTTTGACGGTAGTTTGATGGATGTTTGACGGATGTTTGACGGATGTTTGATGGATAATTAACGGATGTTTGACAGATGTTTGACGGATGTTTGACGGATGTTTGACGGATGTTTGACGGATGTTTGACGGATGTTTGACGGATGTTTGACGGATGTTTGATCGATGTTTGACGGTTGTTTGACGGATGTTTGACGGATGTTTGACGGATGTTTGACGGATGTTTGATGGATGTTTGACGGATGTTTGCTGGATGTTTGACGGATGTTTGACGGTAGTTTGATGGATGTTTGACGGATGTTTGACGGATGTTTGATGGATAATTAACGGATGTTAGACAGATGTTTGACGGATGTTTGACGGATGTTTGACGGATGTTTGACGGATGTTTGACGGATGTTTGACGAATGTTTGACGGATGTTTGACGGATGTTTGATGGATGTTTTATGGATGTTTGACGGTTGTTTGACGGATGTTTGACGGATGTTTGACGGATGTTTGACGGATGTTTGGCGGATGTTTGATGGATGTTTGACGGATGTTTGCTGGATGTTTGACGGATGTTTGACGGATGTTTGACGGATGTTTGACGGATGTTTGACGGATGTTTGACGGATGTTTGACGGATGTTTGACGGATGTTTGACGGATGTTTGACGGATGTTTGACGGATGTTTGACGGATGTTTGACGGATGTTTGACGGATGTTTGACGGATGTTTGATGGATGTTTGACAGATGTTTGACGGATGTTTGACGGATGTTTGACGGATGTTTGACGGATGTTTGATGGATGTTTGATGGATGTTTGACGGATGTTTGACGGATATTTGACGGATGTTTGACGGATGTTTGATGGATGTTTGACGGATGTTTGACAGATGTTTGACGGATGTTTGACGGATGTTTGACGGATGTTTGACGGATGTTTGACGGATGTTTGACGGATGTTTGACGGATGTTTGACGGATGTTTGACGGATGTTTGACGGATGTTTGATGGATGTTTGACAGATGTTTGACGGATGTTTGACGGATGTTTGACGGATGTTTGACGGATGTTTGACGGATTTTTGATGGATGTTTGATGGATGTTTGACGGATGTTTGACGGATGTTTGACGGATGTTTGACGGATGTTTGATGGATGTTTGACGGATGTTTGACGGATGTTTGATGGATGTTTGATGCATGTTTAACGGATGTTTGACGGATGTTTGATGCATGTTGAACGGATGTTTGACAGATGTTTGACGGATGTTTGACGGATGATTGACGGATGTTTGACGGATGTTTGACGGATGTTTGACGGATGTTTGACGGATGTTTGATAGATGTTTGACGGATGTTTGACGGATGTTTGACGGTTGTTTGACGGAAGTTTGACGGATGCTTGACGGATGTTTGACGGATGTTTGACGGATGTTTGACAGATGTTTGACGGATGTTTGACGGATGTTTGACGGATGTTTGACGGATGTTTGATGGATGTTTGATGGATGTTTGATGGATGTTTGACGGATGTTTGACGGATGTTTGACGGATGTTTGATGGATGTTTGACGGATGTTTGACGGATGTTTGATGGATGTTTGACGGATGTTTGACGGATGTTTGACGGATGTTTGATGGATAGTTAACGGATATTTGACAGATGTTTGACGGATGTTTGACGGATGTTTGACGGATGTTTGACGGATGTTTGACGGATGTTTGACGGATGTTTGACGGATGTTTGACGGATGTTTGACGGATGTTTGATGGATGTTTGACAGATGTTTGAAGGATGTTTGACGGATGTTTGATGGATGTTTGACGGATGTTTGATTGATGTTTGACGGATGTTTGACGGATGTTTGACGGATGTTTGACGGATGTTTGATGGATGTTTGACGGATGTTTGACGGATGTTTGACAGATGTTTGACGTATGTTTGATGGATGTTTGACGGATGTTTGACGGATGTTTGATGGATGTTTGACGGATGTTTGACGGATGTTTGATGGATGTTTGACGGATGTTTGATGGATGTTTGACTGATGTTTGACATATGTTTGACAGGTGTTTGACGGATGTTTGACGGATGTTTGACGGATGTTTGATGGATGTTTGACGGATGTTTGATGGATGTTTGACGGATGTTTGACGGATGTTTGATGGATGTTTGACCGATGTTTGACGGATGTTTGACGGATGTTTGATGGATGTGTGATGGATGTTTGACGGATGTTTGATTGATGTTTGACGGATGTTTGACGGATGTTTGACGGATGTTTGACGGATGTTTGACGGATGTTTGACGGATGTTTGACAGATGTTTGACGTATGTTTGATGGATGTTTGACGGATGTTTGACGGATGTTTGATGGATGTTTGACGGATGTTTGACGGATGTTTGACGGATGTTTGACGGATGTTTGACGGATGTTTGATGGATGTTTGATGGATGTTTGATGGATGTTTGACGGATGTTTGACGGATGTTTGACGGATGTTTGATGGATGTTTGACGGATGTTTGACGGATGTTTGATGGATGTTTGACGGATGTTTGACAGATGTTTGATGGATGTTTGATGACTGTTTGACGGATGTTTGACGGATGTTTGACGGATGTTTGACGGGTGTTTGAAGGATGTTTGATGGATATTTGACGGATGTTTCACGGATGTTTGACGGATGTTTGGTGGATGTTTGATGGATGTTTGACGGATGTTTGATGGATGTTGGACGGATGTTTGACGTATGATTGACGGATGTTTGACGGACGTTTGACGGATGTTTGACGGATGTTTGACGGATGTTTGATGGATGTTTGACGGGTTGATGGATGTTTGACGGATGTTTGATGGATGTTTGACGGATGTTTGACGGATGTTTGATGGAATCTTACCCGTCAAACATCCATCAAACATCCGTCAAACATCTGTCAAAAATCCGTCAAACATCCATCAAACATCCGTCAAACATCCATCAAACATCTGTCAAACATTCGTCAAACATCCATCAAACATCCGTCAAACATCATCAAACATCCGTCAAACATCCGTCAAACATCCGTTAAACATCCATCAAATATCCATCAAACAACCGTCAAACATGGCAAACATCCGTCAAACATCCGTCAAACATCCATCAAACATCCGTCAAACATCCATCAAACATCCGTCAAACATCCGTCAAACATCCGTCAAACATCTGTCAAACATCCACCAAACATCCGTCAAACATCTATCAAACATCTGTCAAACATCCGTCAAACATCTGTCAAACATCCGTCAAACATCCGTCAAACATCCATCAAACATCCGTCAAACATCCATCAAACATCCGTCAAACATCCGTCAAACATCCGTCAAACATCCATCAAACATCCGTCAAACATCCATCAAACAACCGTCAAACACGGTAAACATCCGTCAAACATCCATCAAAAATCCGTCAAACATCCATCAAACATCCATCAAACATCCGTCAAACATCCGTCAAACATCCATCAAACATCCGTCAAACATCCGTCAAACATCCATCAAACATCCGTCAAACATCCATCAAACATCCGTCAAACATCCGTCAAACATCCGTCAAACATCCATCAAACATCCGTCAAACATCCGTCAATCATCCGTCAAACATCCGTCAAACATCCGTCAAACATCTGTCAAACATCCATCAAACATCCGTCAAACATCCGTCAAACATCCGTCAAACATCCGTCAAACATCCGTCAAACATCCATCAAACATCCGTCAAACATCCATCAAACATCCGTCAAACATCCGTCAAACATCCATCAAACATCCGTCAAACATCCGTCAAACATCCATCAAACATCTGTCAAACATCCGTCAAACATCCGTCAAACACCCGTCAAACATCCATCAAACATCCGTCAAACATCTGTCAAACATCCGTCAAACATCCGTCAAACATCCGTCAAACATTCGTCAAACATCCGTCAAACATCCGTCAAACATCTGTCAAACATCCGTCAAACATCCGTCAAACATCTGTCAAACATCCATCAAACATCCGTCAAACATCCGTCAAACATCCGTCAAACATCCGTCAAACATTCATCAAACATCCATCAAACAACCGTCAAACACGGCAAACATCCGTCAAACATCCGTCAAACATCCGTCAAACATCTGTCAAACATCCATCAAACATCCGTCAAACATCTGTCAAACATCCGTCAAACATCCTTCAAACATCCGTCAAACATCTGTCAAACATCCACAAAACATCCGTCAAACATCCGTCAAACATCCGTCAAACATCCATCAAACATCCATCAAAAATCCGTCAAACATCCATCAAACATCCATCAAACATCCGTCAAACATCCATCAAACATCCGTCAAACATCCGTCAAACATCCATCAAACATCCGTCAAACATCCGTCAAACATCCGTCAATCTGAGATAGTACAAAACAGATAGTTTTTTTATAACTTCGATTTATTTCTCATAAAACACCCTTCGGAGTCAGTCCCCTAACATCATTTTTTGTGTCATTCCCCTGACTTTCATGTTTTTATTATAATGATTGATTGAGTTTTGGAACTTCTAGAAGGATAAAATATTATTTAAACATATTTTCAGTATTTTTAGTTGTTTTCAATTTTTTTACATTTTCTCGTTCAAAATATCCTAAAATAATGTAATTAATAAACATAAATAACGAACACCTTTTTGTTTTCACAATTTTTGTTTTATAATTGGATTCGTAACACTTTTTTTGTCGCGACAATTACACGATTAATAAAAACGAACGAACGAACAATTAAAAACACGTACCTGTATGCATTTCGGACTGTTTACAGTCCATCATCAGCATCACAACTGGTCCAAATGGTGTTCTTGTTGGATAATTATAATTGCAGTCAGATGAGAGAAAAGAGGTTCGATGAGATGTTACCGTTATCAGCGTTGATAGCATTGTTATCTTTTTGTATATAATAGCTTTCATACGCATCCAATTTTCTTTCATCTGTAACTTGCTTTTTTAAACTCACACTGCTTGCACTGATGTTGAAATGGTTGAGCTTTAGGACGTGATCTGCGATGGAGGAACCTTGACTTTTATTTTGTTTGATATAAGCATTATGTTCCTTAAACCTTTTTTCTATGGTTCGTTTAGTTTGCCCATAATAAACTCCATCGCAGTCACCACATTTAATTGCATAATGCCTGATTTTTTCATATCGTCGATTTTATCCTTTGTTGAACCGAGTAAGTTTTTAAGTTTTGTTTTGCTCGAAAAAACAAGTTGCATATTATGTTCGCGGAACTTTTTTGATATTTTATTTGTTATTTCAGGCACATACGAAACTGAAACTCGTTTCATGTCACTTCGATCTTTATTTTGTGAGAAAAATGTAGACATATTTGATTTTTTAATATTATTTGAATGTTTCTTTATAAGTTTATCTACTAAAGTTTCACTGTAACCATTTACTTCAGCAACTTTTTTAATATATTCATATTCAGCTTTGTAATTTGTTGCTGATAAAGGGAGTTTACACATTCTGTATATCATTGAATGAAACGTGGCTTGTTTATGTTGCATTGGACAACGTGAATCACTTGTAATGAAACGGAGAGTACTTGTCGGTTTGTGATACACCGAAAAATCTATTTTATTGTTTGATGTTTTTGTCACTTCCAGATCTAGAAAACAGATTTTTTTATCTCTTTCCGTTTCACTCGTAAATTTTATTGTTTCAAATTGACTGTTTAGGACGCTTAAAGTACAATCTATATTATCTTTTTTGACAATAGAAAACACATCATCAACATATCGACACCAGAACCGCGGTAGCAAATTTGTGTTTTTGAGTTTCATTTCAAATGACGACATAAACAACTCAGACACTAGAGGGCTTAAGGGATTTCCCATGTTTGTTCCTTTTTCGACTTTATAAAACTTGTTTCTGAATTGAAAAAGTTTTGTTGCATGCACAATTTTGCTACACTCAAAAAACACACTTTTTTCTCACGGTCTAAATCAAGGGCATTCAAATAATTTTCAAATTCACACCATGCAATATCAACCGGAATGCTTGGGAATAGAGACACAACATCAAAAGACACCATTATTTCATCATCTTGTATTGTTTCACTCATCACTTTTTCAACAAAATCGAATGAATTTTTTATTGAGAGGCTATTAATTGGAGGTAGTAGCTTTATTTCGTTTACAAGCCATTTTGCCAATAAATAACAAGGAGATGAGATGCTGCTCACGATTGGTCTATCACCAGATTTATGAATTTTAGGAAGGCAATAAATAAGCGGTACTTGTGGGTTAGACACTGACAATTTTCTTTTTAACCAAAAGCCAAAAACAGAGCTCACTTTGTTGATAAGTTCGTTACTGTCTCTGACCATTTTTGGCAAAGGATTTTTGTTTGTTTCTTTGTAATCGCACTTATCGATAACACAAGCCACGTTTCATTCAATGATATACAGAATGTGTAAACTCCCTTTATCAGCAACAAATTACAAAGCTGAATATGAATATATTAAAAAAGTTGCTGAAGTAAATGGTTACAGTGAAACTTTAGTAGATAAACTTATAAAGAAACATTCAAATAATATTAAAAAATCAAATAATGTCTACATTTTTCTCACAAAATAAAGATCGAAGTGACATGAAACGAGTTTCAGTTTCGTATGTGCCTGAAATAACAAATAAAATATCAAAAAAGTTCCGCGAACATAATATGCAACTTGTTTTTTCGAGCAAAACAAAACTTAAAAACTTACTCGGTTCAACAAAGGATAAAATCGACGATATGAAAAAATCAGGCATATATGCAATTAAATGTGGTGACTGCGATGGAGTTTATTATGGGCAAACTAAACGAACCATAGAAAAAAGGTTTAAGGAACATAATGCTTATATCAAACAAAATAAAAGTCAAGGTTCCTCCATCGCAGATCACGTCCTAAAGCTCAACCATTTCAACATCAGTGCAAGCAGTGTGAGTTTAAAAAAGCAAGTTACAGATGAGAGAAAATTGGATGCGTATGAAAGCTATTATATACAAAAAGATAACAATGCTATCAACGCTGATAACGGTAACATCTCATCGAACCTCTTTTCTCTCATCTGACTGCAATTATAATTATCCAACAAGAACACCATTTGGACCAGTCGTGATGCTGATGATGGACTGTAAACAGTCCGAAATGCATACAGGTACGTGTTTTTAATTGTTCGTTCGTTCGTTTTTATTAATCGTGTAATTGTCGCGACAAAAAAAGTGTTACGAATCCAATTATAAAACAAAAATTGTGAAAACAAAAAGGTGTTCGTTATTTATGTTTATTGTTTACGGTTTTCACGGGTTCAATTAAGATTTATTATTATAATGTAATTAATACTAAAAAATGTCTAGTCTCGCAAAAACCTTGAACCACAAGAGCAAGTTCGGGCGACATAGTCGTGTTGACAATGACAACAACACGTCTGTTATAGCGGAGATAAAGAAACTGAGGGCTGAAGTGAGAGAAATTTCAAAGAGCTGCGATTTCTTTGCAAACAAATACGACGAACTCAATTCATTTATTTATTTATTTATTCATCTACGGATATTAATCTTACAGATTACTAACAATTCAAAAATAGTAGATACATAATATATATATATATATTCATAGATAACTTAAGCTAATGTAAAATATTTTGTAATTTTATTTTAAATTCCAGTCTATTTATTGAGAGATCAAGCTCATTACAAATTGAATTGAAGAGTTTTATACATCTAGAAAAAGATTCATTGCAACCATAATTGTATCTATGTCTTGGATCTTTTAAAAACTGACGTAGACGCAAATTTCTTTCCGGAATATAGACCTCAAAGTAGGTAAGAATTGATGGACACTTAACACGATATGAAAATACATCATGCACAAACAATATACACTGAACAGACCGTCTTTTTTCTAATGAATCAAGTCCAATCAAGGCACACCTAGATGCATATGAAGGGGAATCAATTCCCCACCTCAGCTGTCTGACAACAAATCTTGTAAAAGCCTTTTGAACTCTTTATATATAATGCAAAATAATAAACTGATGGAATGTTTATCAAAAGAAATTTCCGACCTTAAGGAAAATAATAATGCTAAAGACCAAGTTATTAAAAAAATGCAAACCCAAATTAATGTTTTAGAACAGCAAACACTTAAAAACAATGTGGAAATTAAGAATATGCCCCCTACGCGTAACGAAGATCTGCTAGATATTGTAAAAGCAATTGGCAAAACAATTAATTGCGAGGTGCAGGACAATCAAATCTCTGACGTCTACCGAACAAATCCAAAAAATACCGAAAAATCGTTAATTATTGCATCATTCTCTTCGAACATTGTGAAAACACAATACGTAAGACAGGCACGATCAACTCGCACAATGCAACTGAATACAATTATGCAAAACACAAGAAATGCTTCCAATCCAGATCATACTTGGAGAAACGCCACTGTATATGTCAACAATCAGCTGAGCAAGACAAACAAACAACTTCTTTGGATGGCTAAGGAAAAAGCAAAGCAAGAAAACTGGAGCTATGTTTGGGAGTCTACAGGAAGAGTATTGGCGAGAAAAAATGAGAGTGCACCTGTAATTGCTATCAATACAATGGAAGATGTGTCTCTAATTACAACAACTACAACAAGTACTTAATTGTGTTGTTGTTAGCATATAATAAAAGATAAATAAAAACTAAGCTTAAAAATGGAAAACACAAATAGAAACGATGTAATAGTTAATTTAGATCATAAGGTAATACATGGTTTAAGCAGCGTTAATGTTGATGAATTAAAAAATATGCATTTTTGTTGCATTTGTTTAAATATAAGATCAATGCGTCTGCATTGGAATACCTTTTGCTTAAACATTAACACTTTTTTAAGTTACCTAAAAATAATTGTTTTAGTTGAAATTAATATTCAAGAATATGAAAATACTAAATACACGATAAATGGTTTTAACTCCGAATTTCTTTACAGAGATGATCGCAGGGGTGGGGTTATTGTCGTATTTATTAAAAATGGATTCAAATATGAGCGAATTAATATGGAAAGTGCATCGTACGAATGTATTCGAGTAAAAATGTTTGAAAATGAAAAACCTAAATATGTGGATGCAGTATACAGACCACCAAATCTAAGTAAAAAACGATTCATCGAAGAAATAGGACATAATATGAAACAGCTGGGCAAAAAAAAGATATTGTACTACTAGGTGACATAAATATTGATGTTAGTAAACCTGATAAAAACCACGTAAAAGACTATTTGGAAATGCTAGCAGCAAATGGGTTGATGAATGTGATAAAAGATTACACGAGAATAGATCTCAACAGAGATACAGCTACGATAATTCAGCACATTGTGGTCAACTTAACAGCTAATCAACTTGTATAATCAGTCATCGAAAGCGACATCTCAGATCATTATGCGGTTTTTTATGGAACTCTATCCCCAGAAACTGTGAACAATGATGAACGCGAAATGTCTTATATTCAAAATAGTTTGGTAGATGAATTTATCCTCGCAACTAACTGGGAAACAATATTAGATTTAAATGATGTGGAGGAGTTGTATGATAAATTTTTGGCAACGATGCAAGGTATCTACTCAAATTCTACTGTAAACAAAATATCAGCCAATAAGTTTAGACAGAATCCTTGGATTTCCGATGACTTACGTGAAGTATGCAAGATCAGGGATCGGCTCTACAAAAGATGGAGAAATAATAGACTAAATAAGACCTATGAAGTTGAATACAAGCGGTTCCGGAACAAAGCCAACAAGGACATTTTCAGATGTAAGTCCAACTATTACAAAGAGAAGTTCAGCCGATTACGACCAGATCCCCGGAAGACATGGAACCTAATAAATGAGATTATGGGAAGGAAAAAGCTTAGTGTCGATGAAGTCATCATCAAAAACTTCCCCTTAGAGAAATCTCTACAGTCGTTGTCCAAGGAATATGCTAAACAATTTTCTGAACAAATTATTCAGATAGTACATAATTGTAACGAAATTACGTCATCGCATGTCAGCACACTGCTACCCAACTCAATATTCGTGGAAGAAACGAACATACAAGAGGTTCATGAAATATTAAAACATCCAAACGAAAACAAATCTGCAGGCGTGGATTCCATCAGAGCGCGGGATATAAAGAACAATGCTGATACATTTGCCCCGATTATATCCAAGATCATAAACCTGAGTTTGAACCAATCAATTATCCCAAGCAAGCTGAAAACCGCCGTCGTACGCCCTATCTATAAAGGAGGAATCAAAAGCCAGCTCAGCAACTACAGACCTATATCGATTTTATCAGTAATCGAAAAGTGTATGGAAGAAGTGGTTTCAAGGCGTCTTCAAAATTTCGTATAAAACACTCGCTGATCCATGAAAAGCAGTATGGTTTCCAAAAGCATAAAAGTACAGGAAGACTTCTTGGAGAATTTGTCAACACCGTCAATGAAGGCCTAAACATAAGCCACCATGTTCTAGTATTGTTCATAGATTTTAGTAAAGCCTTTGACATTTTAAACCACGAAAAGCTTTTACAGTCGTTAAATAAAATTGGAATTCGAGGAAAGTTGGCCTACTGGCTGCAAAATTACCTGAACGAAAGATCATTCCGCTCACGCTTCAAGATGCCCATTGATCACCAACACAACACATGGAGACGAGCCCAAGGGATGCTTCAAACACCTAGAAACAACAACAACTATGGTAAAAGGCAATTAATCCACAGCGTTCCAACTGTATTAAACGAGCTTCCTCTAAGCTTGAAAAACATTAATAACTTTAAAACTCGCAAAAAAAAATTAAAACACTTTTTCCTATCTTAAATTATGTAAAACTTTGTAATTAATTTCTTCATTATAACTGGAATAATTTTTGAATAATTTTTCTTATTTTTATTAAATTCACCAAAAAATATTTGTAAATTTTCTACAGACAAATCTATGCTCACGACACAAAATTCTTAATTTTTTGAAATGCAACCTTCTGCAGATAAGCCTCTTGGCTTCGCAGATCATTATATTATCATTATATAAAAATTTTGAATAAATAAAAAATAAAAAAAAAAATAAAAAAAAAAGGATACTATTTTTAATGATAGTATTTGTTCTCTTTTTTCTTTAACCCAGTAATAAATATAAGTATATATTTATATATCTTTACTTGTTATATTATCTTTGCTGTTATGTTGCAATTTAGATGAACCTTAAAAATGGAGTTTAAGTAAATAAGGATAACAATGGCCCGATAACTGATCCTTGAGGAACCCCCACATTTGAACAGAAGATCGAATCACTCATTGAAGTATTAGCACGAACAATTTGCTTTCTATTCTGGAGATAGGATGAGAACCAATTCAAAATGTTGTCTCTGCAGCCATATCTGTAAAGTATTTTATTAAAAGTTTGTGATCAACTTAATCAAAGGCCTTTGTCAGATCTAGGAAAAAGAGCCGCTGTTTTGTTACCTTTATCTATTTCCAGATGTATATGTTCCAAAACAGACAATAAAGCTTCTTAAGTACCCTTTCCCTCTACGAATCCAAACTGTGATTTATTAAGAATTGTGTTTTTATCAAAAAATTTCATCATTCTTTTAGTTATAATGTTTTCGAAAATTTTGGAAGATACGGTTAAAAATGAAATTGGTCTGTAATTGTTTGGATCGCATTTGTTTCCTTTCTTATGTATGGGTATTATTATAGCCGTTTTCAAGTACCTTTTTGAAAGCTCATATTTACAAGATATGTTAAAGGGTTTATAATGACGTTACTAATTTTTTTATTAAAAAAGCTGCTGAAACCATCTTAGCCACAAGAGTTTTTAGATTTGAGAATACATATCACTTGAAATAATTAAACTTCAGTTACCTCACCAAGGAAGAAAGACGATAAAGTTTTATTTTCAAGAAAACATTCCTGATGTATATTTTCAGCGTATTCAGAGGAATTTGACTTATGGCTTTCCACTACGTTTTTAAGAAAGGTATTAAAGTGATTTGCAATTTCGATATCATTTTCTGACACATTACTTTCAGAGAAATTAATAGTTTTTTTGTAGGCTTCTTTTATGCAAGGTATATTAAAACTGTTTCTATTCCTAGAATAGTAAATATTTTTGGCATTTATTTTATCACACAGAGTTTCAGTCATCCACCGTTTAATCATTTTGTATCTACTATTTTGTTTTACGAACTTGCTAATGGAAACATCGGTAGATAGAATATTTATAAATTTATCAATAGCATAAGAAGGGCAGGGACAACTATAGACCTCATCCCAACTTTCCATAAATAATCTTTCATTTAGTACCGAGAAGTCAATTTCATCAAAAGTTATTGTACTTAATTGCTCATTTGTACGTTCAGAATGTTTAAATATATCCAAAAGAGATATACCAGTAACATAATGGTCAGTTATGTCCCATTCCAGTAGGATTGGACAAATATTGTAAAGGTTTTTAGTCCGAATAAATATATGATTAATACATGATTTACTAACTGGTGTTACTCTCGTTGGCAAATTTACTAGACATTCAAAGCCCAGTGAAGATAGAAGAAGAAGATACTCATCACAACCAGTTGGGAAACCTAAAATATCTAAATTTATATCACCAATCATACACACATTGTGACTGTTTAATCCGGAAAGTAGGTCTTCAATATCTTTTAAGAACATATCTTTGTGAACAAACTGAAGCCTATATAAACAAACAGTGTCAATCAATAAATAACCGCGAATTTTCAATTTAACAACTATGGAATCAGCACTTTTCAAATCAGGTGTAGAAACTTCCAATATATCAATATTATTTTTTACAAAGATTGCTATTCCACCGGATGGATATTTTTCATTACATTCAGCATATAAATTAAATCCCTGAATCGAAAAATTATATATTTCATGGTTAAAAATCCATATTTCAGATAAAACTATAACATCAGGCAATAATATAAATGAACTATTTATATAAGATTGAATAAATTCGTTTTTTGAAAACAAAGAAAAGCAAACACAAATCTCATTCTTAATTCGCGCGCGATTTTTAATACCAAAAAAAGTACTAAGCCATTCGGGATTTTGGCATTCAGGATTTTGGCATTCGGGTTTCTGGCATTCGCGATTTTAGCCATACGGGATTCTGTCCATTCGGAATTTTGTCCATTCAGGGTTTTGTCTTTCGGGATAATTGAAAGTAAACCGATCCAATCGTGTCAAAGATATTGTGATTCGGGATTTTTCATCATTTCGGGATTTTGGCATTCGGGATTTTGTACCCAACCCCTTTCTAACCTGTACGTAGACGTAGTTTTGATTCAACTTATTTATTATAAAAATTGAACTTTTCTTGAATTTCGTTTCATCTGTTATTTTTTTGCTACAAATAACTTAAAACATTTTTCTTTGTGTGAAAAAAGTTTTAAGAGTGTTAGTAAGTCTTTCATGATAAAGATGAATAAATAATGCTTTTTAACATTTATTTTACTAAAGCCAGATAAATCCAATCTCAATTTCGCATACTTTCAAAATTAACCATGGAATATTGGTGTGGTCCAGGGGGCCCATGCCTAAAGACGTCACTGACAATGTCATCAATATTTACCTATTTACCATCATAAGCAATACGTTTGTCTAACCAATAGCAATCATTCCCCACCATTTTAAATTCCCTGGTATTCCTGACTATAATGATTATAACAAAATAGAATAAAATTGAAAATTATTTTTTGTTTTTGTTAAAGTTTAGATAATTGAAATGAAAGGCAACCAGTAGTACAAAAGAAATAAAGTGTTTAATGTTCGGTAGTTCAATAAAAACTGTACATTTGATAATTCAAGAAGTTAACATGAAAGCAGAATTGCAACAATAGCTATTGACTTTACAGTTAAATACAGTGGTGAAAATAAGTACTACAACACTCCCCCAAATAGTGGTGTTGCTATTCATAATAATTTTATTTGAGCGGGATGCCCAACATAGAACTGAACTTCAGGTGTTTCGTCTTTGCCAAGTTTTTGGTAAAAATATCCGCCATCATATCGTCGGTGCAGATATACTTCAGATCGATAACGCCATCTTCATACAGATCTCGAATATAGTGGTAGCGGATGTCGATCAGCTGAATTTATTCCATCCTTTGTGCATGTGGATGTTGCCTTTGACGTTTCACCTGTTTCATCACTTTCAGTGTCTTGGTATTGTTTTTTACTGGCTTCGGTGTTCTCATCCTCTGCAATTAAAAAATCTTTAGTGTCAATTAAAGTATTTTGTACATTATTTTCGAAGAATTTCACATCGCGACTCTTTTCGATTTTTCTTGTTTTGGGATCGAAAAACCTGTATCCCTTGGATTCCTCTGAATATCCAACCAGCAGCAACTCTCTTCCCTTCGCAGCAAATTTTGAATGGCCAGGCTTTTTGACTAGGACAATAGCCTGGGAACCAAAAACTCTCAGGTGTGAAACGCAAGGTTTTGTTCCTGTCCATAACTCATATGGGGTAATATTGCCTAATATTTTGGATGGAGACCTGTTCCTCAGGTAAACGGCAGTGGTGATGGCCTCCGCCCACAGGTATTCTGGTAGATTCTGGTCCAACAAAAGACACCGAGCCATCTCAACCAACGTTTGACTGGCTCTCTCAGCTACTCCATTCTGCTGCGGGGTGTACTGGATCGTGAGCTGACGCGTTATTCCCTGTTGTTTTAAAAAATCATTAAAATTGGTGTTTACAAACTCACGTCCATTGTCACTCCGTAAGCATTTAATTTTACTTGACGTTTGGACTTCGACCATACTTTAAAATTGTTTAAATAAACTGAATACCTCATCCTTAGTTTTCAGGAAGTATACCTGTATTTTTCTTGATTTATCATCGATAAACGTGATAAATACCTCGCTCCCCCGGCTGATGGAATCCTCATTGGGCCACAGATGCCACTATGCACCAGCTCTAGCAATTGCTTACTCCGATTAAATTATTGTTTAGGGAATGGTTGCACCGTCAATTTGCCCTTTGCGCACACAACGCAGTCCAGGTTGACTTCAGAGGGATCCACATTTAAACCGGTTATCATTTGCTTATCATTGAGTTGTTGGAGACTGTTCATATTGAGATGCCCGAATTGAAAAGAAATAAATTGAGTATGAGGTTTAACAATATAAAGTTCACTTTTCTTATAGGCCTTCAAAACAACAACTTTATTTGGATTTCTTATTACGGCTGAATTATGTATAAAATCCACTGTGTAACTATGATCACAACAAAAACATAATTGTTAAAAAAAGAGCCAAGTTCTTATATGTACAAGAAAAATATGCGTAAAAAGTCAGGCAAAAAAAAAGTAATGAGATCTACAATATATGCACAAGTTTTAAGTTCATGAAGTTTAATATCAAATATCTTAAGTAGAATAATATCGAAACTATTCCAAATCATGACAGAAATTTGGTATTTAATGATAACTGATTAAAATTTTGTGGGTTCACTGGTCAAGTTTTCATACATTTTTAATTTGTGATTAAGTTAGTATTTAAGAGAAAACTTGCCAAGTAAATCCACCAAATTTTAATCAGTAATCATTAAATACCAAATTTCTAGTAATGATTTGGAATTGTTTCGATATTACCATTGTATATAAATCTAATAGTAGTATTACTCGAGGAAAAAGATACTAGCGCTACAGACGACTGAAGCATGAAGTGTATTATTCCCTCATCACGCAGTGCTGCCACTCAGAAATTCAAAAAAACATAGTTTAAAATCATGATTTTAGTTAAAAAATCATGATTTACAAGTCTGACAAGTAAAACAAATATTTTCAAATATTTATTGAGAAAATAATTTACTAAATTTATTTAAAAAATACAAAAATGGAAGGAATACGAGTAACATTAAAATAAATTATTATAATTTATACATATTTATGAGTGCTATATTATTTTTTTCACAGTTTCAGGTACATAGGTATTATATAGCACATTGAAAATCAAAAATATAGATAGTATAAAATATTTGTTTACTTTTACGTTAGCAAAAGCTTATTTTTTTATGTGAATTCTGCGGAGTATATATTCGTGTAATATCTGTTGAGAAGTTCTGTATGAACCTTAGATTCATAGCATGTCTGGCTTTTAACCAAATGTTTAGCATGCAACAACCCATTTAGTGAATCAATTTCAAGGCTGTTTCATAATTTTGTTTTTACCATATTAACTTCAGAAAAGCGCGCTCCGTATTGGCTGAAGAATGTGGCAGTGAAAATATTTCATAAACGAATTTCGACAGTTGTGGAAAAGCTGGAGTGCCATCTGCTTGCATTAACTTGCTTACGGCTTTCCAAAATTCTTCAGCATCTAGACTAAAATTTTAATCTATGTTTTTCAGTGCTCTCCACTCATTGTCAATTTCCTGAAGTTGATCTTCCTTCACTAAAATTGGAAAATGTTTAACAAGTGCTATTCTCCAAAATATTCTGTGAATCCAGAATCCACGTCCTTAAGAATATTTTCTTTAAAATTAAATCTGAGAAAAATTTGCTTAGTAGCTTCAATTAAAAAGCTCAGCAATCACGATGAAAGCTATGTAAAACGCTTTTTTCCACTGCCACATTTTCCAAAAAGAGACCCACTTTAATACCATACAAGAAATTAAATCACAGAAACAAAAATGTAGTCATGCATTTGAGTCAAAGTGGCATTTTAACTATGTTTGTGTTTGTAATGTGTTCGTCGTTTCAGGTTGTAGTGTAGCTCAGACAAAAACATGTCAAAGCGATTATAAAAAAAATATATATATTTTTTTTTTAAATTAGAAAATCATGATTTTGGACTCGAAATCATTAAAACATTATTTGGGTCCAAAAAACATGAAAATAATTATAAATCATGATTTCTGGCAGCCCTGGATGAACGATAAAAAAATACATTATTTCCTCACTACATGAGAGAAGGCAATTATCTTCCTTCTCCTCACGTCACAGCAGTGCCAATATACGAGAGTGAGAAGGGAACAAAAACAAACTGCCGAAAAAAAATAAAGAATGAATTGGTATGTATGCATGTACATACATACATACAAAGGTACAGACATTGAGGAGAAGAGGAAACAAAAAAAAGAGGATCAAAACAAGTTTTTATCGTTACATAAAGGTTCAATACACATCGCATTTTTCTAAACAGAAACAAATTCTTTTGTTCTCGATGACAGGGTTGTCAGGTTTAAAAAAGCGGAATCGCCAAAGGTAAAATATAAATCGCTAAAAAATCGCCAAATTTAAAATTTTCCACTTTATAAATGACCAAATTCAAAAATCACAAAAATGTTATAAAATTATTTCAGTGATGGGAAAGAATCGATGTTCAGTTTTGAGTGCGATTAGATTTAGTATTTTGATGCCTAAGTTTTAGCAGACCAATACAAAAGATGCGAGGTTTACCCAGCGGCTCCATTGGCAATATTTAATTAATTAAATCGTAGAATATGACAACGCACATGACAAAATATAGTGAATTAAAATTTAATTTTATTAAAAACAGGGGATTTGAACAGCATTTGACTGCATTTGCAGTCAAATATTTCTATACACACATTTTTCAATTGAAAATGCCCACCCAAGCAAATAATTGCCATTCCTATTCCAATTGCAATTGCCTCAAAGATTGCCAATGGAGCCACAGCGTTAAGTGAAGATCAGAAAAAAAAAAACAATGTCATCTTCGTTTAAAAGGTAAAACTATTCACAATTTATTTAAATATACTTTTGAAATTATGTTGAAAAGAATTTTTTGAAGCTGAAGTCACGTTCCGCAAATTTTGAAATAAAGTTTCTGGGCATATATTTCAATGTGTTAGTAAATACCTTGCAAAATGAGACCTCTTGGATTAAAAAATTAATTGCATTCCCATTTCCTTAAATATATTTTCTGTACTCCGTGAGTTTTACCTTTTGACCGAAGATATTACGACTTTGATTAAAAAAATTAAAATCGCCAAAACCTAAAAATATCGCCTTTTTTAAGGTACATCGCCAAACCGATTTTCGTGTCGCCAAACCAAATTTCATATCGCCTGTTTGGCGACAAAATGCCACATCTGACAACTCTGCTCGATGACTGTCCTTTGCCAAGATAAGGCACACAAAATGCTTTCCGTGTCGGGAGCCTTTAAAATAGATTGGAATGAAAATTAGAAACTGATGTCTATTTGCGTAGGTATTCGTTCTTATTTTCTTGTATGTAGGTGGAAACAGGTTTTTTATTTTTCTATCGCTTTCTAAGTGGTTTTTTGATGTGGAGCGTCAAGTTTCTCAGATTTAATTCAAAGCAATATGAGGCCGTGAGTGCAAAGGTTGTGTAACCCATTGTTTGGCATTGTTGATATATTTGCCTCTAATTTTTACATTTATGCATCAAAATTCATCAAAGGTAAAATTTTAATTTCTAAAAGCTTTCCAAAAATGTGACGTATACTATTTGAATCTCAATAAAAAGATTATTAAAAATCGATTCAAAACGAAAAACATGATCAAAAAAAAAAGTGGGTTAAACCGCTTTTGCACTCACAGCCTCATATATGATTGTATGAAAAAAAAAAACTTAAAATCGTTGGTGTGGTTTTTAAAAAAATTAATTTTTATATATCAAATTCTTACACCATTTTAAAGGAAAAATGTTGACATGCAAATCTTAAGTATTTATTTATGTACATATAAAAATTAAATTTCAAAAAAAAAATTTGAGCCCGTTTTCAAGATATCAAATTTTCAAAACAATAATTTGGAACTTTTTTAGAAGTCCAGAAATTAGTTTTTTGAAAATTTTGATGTGCAATATTATTTGAACTTATTTGAAATATGTACATATATGGGTGATTCTCTGCTTACTGTGATTCTTTTTTTAGAATATTTTCAAAAATTAAAACTTCTTGGAAACAATTTTTGTTTTGTGCTTGTGGCTTCAATTAGTCAGAGTATCATATCAGTAAAAGCATTTTGCTACAACTTTTAAAGAACTAAAAATATAGTGAAATGTACTAAAACTAGTATAGACGATAAATGAAACTCTTTTTCTTTTTTTGTTTTTAGTTCTCCCTCTTTTTGACCATATTTTTGTTGAGATTCTTGATTGTCTAATATACGTTTTGTACTCTTGACATTTCTACTTCCCTTTTTTTTCTTTAAAAAATTATCTCTTTTTCGTTTTTGAAGTCTGTTTTTCTGAATCGCAACCCTTTTCCTTGTGCTGGGTTATTACTTAGTTTTTATTGCACGGAATGATTTTTGTTTGGCTCGTCCGCTACCGTTCTTACAAAGAAAATTGGTAGAAAAAAGTATTATTGCAAGAAATAAGTTAATTATATTTAATTAAAGTTCAAAAAGCATTGAAATGCCACGGTACTGACATCCACAGTACTGAAATTTAGACAGTTTATGTGACCTAACTTCTCTATGCTAACGAGAAAAATAATTTCCAGGACAATTTTAACTTATGCCGTTAAAAGGAATACAAAATTCTGATAACCAGCCAAAAACATGATATAACATGCTTTAAAAATACTACCACGGTATTGACAAATAAATTTGTGACATACTTTCATCCCATGAAAACATATCACTCTTAAAGTACAACAACGTTCAAAAATTAAAATGACTGTTGTTAACTATACATAACTAGTTTATCTTTTAGAAAACCACAATACATACGTGTTAAAGCTAAAACAAAATGGCGGTTGAGCGGGAAATCTTTTTAAATCAAAAATAGAACTAAAACCTCGGACAACATTCATTCATGATTATTTTATTCAGCAATAAGTATTTTTATTTAATTTTTACATTATTTTGTCAAGCAAGTATTGCACTCAAACTTTTCTTCGGACAACATTTCAATTCAATGAAGTATTTCATTAGAAAGTAGCAATTTGGGTCATGATATCGAATGTAGATTGTAGTAAATAGTGATTTACACAATTTAAACCAAAAATATATACGAACATTTTACATTAAATAACAAAAAAAGCACTGGACACAAAGAATCTTAGTTGAGACGGAATCACCCATATATAAAAATTAATCTAAATCCGTTCTGCTGATAATAAGAAAATTCAAAATATAAAAAACCATTGTATGAGAGGTACTACTAATAGTTGCTTAGATTAAAATTTTATAATTTTTGATAGTTTAAGCATACGGAAAAAGTTTAATTAAAATCGTAGGAGTCATTTTTGAGAAAAAAAATATTTTCGTTAACCGTTTTTTAACTTTTGTATGTAGGGTACCGTTGTTTTTTTATAAAAGTAAAATGTTTTTTTAAAATATTTTGGAAAGTATTAAAAAACTCTTGGGTATCAAGTTTCAAAAATATCGATGATGTCGTTTTCGAAATATTTGTTAAAAAAAAAATGGAAACATTTTTTTTAAACCAAAAAAAAATTGTTTTGAAAATTTTGGTATACAATACTGTTTTATTTTTTGGAAGCTTCTGTATTAAAAAAAAATATTGAAATCATAGTCAATTAGAATGAAGTTCAACTTTGGATGCTCTGCCAGTCAATTTTACTCGTGTTGATAGAAGCTTAAGGGACTAGAAATTGTTTAATTCTTTACGAAGCCTATAAATTATATAAATAAAATAAAATAAAATTAAATTAAATTAAATTAAATAAAGCACTTTGAACATTGGTTCGAAAGTTCTATCGATAATCTTTGAACCGTTGTAAATAAAATTGGAATAAAGTGTGGGAAGTTCAAAATTTACAAGAAAAATAGTTTTTTGTCTTAGATTTGTGTCTACAAAAATAGATATACATAGGAATACTTAATTTATTTTTTTGTTAACTTTCATAATGCAACGTTTGTATTGTTATTTTGGAGCTCCCTCTTATTTTAACTTGATCTTTTAAGACGAGAAACACAGGAGTAGGTACCTACCTAATTAACTATAAAAAAACTATAACAACCTTGCAAGAAAAAAAAATAGTGGCCACGAAGATTTAAATTTGTAAACATTAAATAACTCTAAGCCCCGACAATTTTAAGATGAAATAAATTCTTGGTTCATGTTTTCAACGAAAAATAACTGTCACTTCCATAGCTAAAAATTATAGATCTTAATTGACATCACATTTCTGCAAGGAAATCACTCAGAGCTCCAATTAGGCAGGCAGATACCTAACTCCTTTTAGAGTGCATGAAAAATAGCTTGAAATATTGAAAATAAATTAATTGAAAAACTTCTGGTACAAGAAAACCAAACTCAAACTACCTTCGAATGAGTTTCTCTATCTCAATTTTGATTAAGTATACTTTTTCTTACTTCAAAATAAACTACCAGAGTTCAGACAAGAGAGACCAAACAAATCGAACCCGAAACCACAAACAAGTTTTTTTCTCTGTCATTTTTTGTGTGCTCTGCTCATACTTACAGTTTTTTTTACATTGACTTCTAAAAAAAAAACTTATCGTAGCCGCAAGTAGATATACCCACATACTACATTCTGCAATGTTCCTATCCTATTCCTCTCCCTTATTCCTAAACACAAGAAAATCGAAAAAGTAACCAGTTTTTCTTGTTTTTGTCTGTCGTTTTTTGTTGTTTGGAACCAGTTTTTCTTGATTTTTTCTGCCATTTGGTATGGGCTCTTGTGCTGTTTGCTCAGTTGTTTTTTTGCCTCAGTAAGGGAATTTTTAATTTCCCTTTCTGTGAGAAGCGATCATACGACATCTGGTTTGTGAAGGAGTCGAGAAAAAATTTCGTCTGATGATAATACTATTAGATTCATATACAATGATATTACTCTACTTAAGATATTTGATATTAAACTTCGTGAACTTAAAACTTGGCATACATTTTAGATCTCATTACTTTTTTTTGGCTGACTTTTTACGCACAGGTTTCTTGTACATATAAGAACTTGGCTCCTTTTCAAACATTTATGTTTTTGTTGTGATTTCACTCCTTTTTGTAAAGATTTATTTTACCAGGTGAAAATCAAGCCCTACCGCTCCATATAATTTATAAGAATTTTTAAGAATGTGGGTGGATGCCACGCCCCCTGAATAGAAAATTGATTTTCGATTTTTTCCTTTGTATGCACCACAAGGCCTACCGTTGTGCGAAATTTCAAGTTTCTACGATGGCGGGAAGTGCTCCATAATGTTGATGATCTGTCAGTGAGTCAGTGAATCAGTGAGTCAGTCAGTTACGGTTTTTGCGATTTTTGAAGTCCTATATCTCGGGAATTACTAATGCTAAAGAGTTGAAATTTGGTGAGCCACCTGTGTTTGATCAGTTCAGCAAATACTGCGAATTTGAAGTTTCTGACTTTATTGGTACTGAAGTTAGAGGGGGGTTAAAAATCGCCTGAGTTTGTTCCTGTAAAAAGGGTGTAGTGCCGCGAACTTGGCTGGGCACTACCGTGCCCTTTGATTTGTTATCTTACTCACTGATATAAAACTTCCTTGCAGTTCTGGAATGAACAAAACATTTTTCAGAAATATGTCACCTGTAACGAAATGTCAACCTGACTATTCAAACACTCCACTTGATATGACGAACTTATCATTTGCGAGCTGCACTCTTTATCCTTCAATGACATCGAGGAATTCGGTAAAAAATTCTCTGTTACAACACATATGGGATATTGCACCGCTATCCAAACACCATTCGTTCCGTTGAAGCATCGATGCATCTATTGAGGAAAAGAGACCAAACGAAGTTAACTGTCTCTTTATTTTTGTTGAAAACAAGTTTCACCACTGAAATTTACTCTTACTTAAGTTGTGAAACTTCGTGTTTTTAAAATTTTAACTAAAATAAACTGAAGAAAAAAACAATAATATACGTTTTAAATTTCATGTTATTCATATTTACCTATTAATCATCCAAAACAACGCGTTTGTCTAACCAAAAGCAATCATCATCCAGGATGACATCTTTTGCAAAAACCTGTTGAAAATATTTGTTTCCTTTTTAATTTAGCCAGTTTATATTTCTGAGATCTCAGAAGACTCAGAAGGCTCAGAAATATAAACAGGATTCCTCTCAAAAATTTCTCACTTTTCCCCTTAAAAACTGAGACTGAAATTTTTTGGATTCGCTTGCTCAGTTATTTTTTGTCGCAGTTTATTACATAAGAAGAAAAGAAAAAGAAAGTTGTTTTGACTTCTTCTTCTGTCAAAAAACGGAGGAAAACTACTGAGCGCTCAAGAAACATAACCTGGCTAATTATGTATCGGCTATCACCTATGTCAGTTTCAGTCATATCGACCAAGGAACAATAAAGTTTCAATATATTGACACATTTTTGAAAAACCCTGTTTTGAAAATATTTTTTTCTTTTTAAAATCTGTATCCGCTATCACCTGTGTTAATTTCATTAAAATCGCTCAAGAATCAACTAAGTTGCAATATATTGATCCGAAGGAGCATTTTTCGTACCCTGAAATATACCCCCTACACCGGCCCTGTCAACCATATATGTATACTAATTTCCCATCCTGCACTTTAAATTTCCTGTTATTCCTCTTTATGTCTAACTCCGACCCCGTTTTCGTATAAATGTACCCCCTCGTGGCCTTGTCAACCATATTTACCTATTAACCATCCAATGCTTTTGTCTTATCAACGCTACCATCACCCGGCATTTCAATTTTCCTGGTATTCTTTACTATGTCTAAATCTGACCCCGTGTTCGTATAAATGTATCCCTATCAGTTACTCCATCATTAATATTTATTCATACGCCTTCTTCTTTATTGCCAAGCTCCAACTCCATACTCCATTTTTATATATCTGTTGTTTGGCACTTTTCCTCCTATTGTTGTCAGCCCAAAAACCAAGCTACAGTATAGCGTCAGCCATTTTCGTAGTGGCGTCAGCCGTAATTGTGTGTTTAAAATTTGTGTACGTACCTACTAGTATAGTCCCGCACAATTTCGATTTTCGTATTTAGTCCAGTGCATTTATAATCTGACCCAGCAGTTTGTAACACCCCCAAATTATAGTTTCATGCCAGTCCCGTTTTGAGTGCGCTTAATGGCCACCAACTCATTCAAACCGTACCTCCTCTCAGACTTCCTCTTCCGGTCAAAGGTCTTTCTATTCTCTTACTGAATAGTTCTAATGTTTTCACGAACCTCTGTTCGCACATCGTCACGCTCTCGATCTAACTCTTGGAACATCGCTTCCTCCATCAACTCGCGAAAATTCAGTGGTATGTCCACCCTCATATCTACACCCACCCGTGAGAATCTTGAAAGGACTGCGCTTTGTGCTCCTAGGAGGAGTGTTATTGAGAATTTGCTGAACACTCTCCACATGCTTGTACCAATGGCCAGGGTTGTCGACACATGATTTGGCTAACATCGGAACGACAATCTTGTGGATCCTCTCCACCTACCCGTTACCTCTCGGAACTCCGGTAGATATCAACAAATGCTGTACTCCCTGACTCGTACAAAATTCTTGGAAGGCAGTAGAAGTAAACGTGGTACCGAGACAATTCTCTGGGGATTTCCAAAAATAGTGGACTGTTTCCGTAGCCTATCTATCACCTCAGCTGAACCTGTACTCTTCACTGGATAAAGCCAAGTGAATTTCGAGAACGCATCCACAACAACAAATAGATGGTTGTACTGCTTGTGGGACGGTTCCATAGGACCGACGTGATCCACATGAAATGTCCCCAACGGACTGTCTTCTTTATCAATTGGCGCTAGAAATCACGATACATTTGACACAGCTCTTCACACCAACATCAGTCTTCTTCGCTAAGTTAGGAATAAAAAATGTACAGATTTCACTCCTCGAGTAACGATGGGGACATTGAAAATGACTTACTAATGCTGGATAAATCCTTAATCTTTATAATTTATACAATCTTTCTTCTATTTTGAATTTTATCATTACTTATTTATACATACATATCAATTTAATTCATCTTTTTTATGAAGACCAATCCAAGCATTATATTGAACAAAAAAACTAAAAATTCGTTAAACAAACCTTATTCGCACTTGCACATGCACTTACATCTTTACTTGCACCTAGTTACACCAAATTGATTTTTTTTTTCTTCAGCTTCAGAAATAATTAAGGAAGGATCATTTTTAAGCCAACAATTTCTTCATAGGAACTCTTAATAATTGCTTAGTAGTACATACATTTCATTTTCCCTCCGTTTTATCTTCAACCAAATTTATGTATATAAAGTTAGCAGGACACTTTTGGAAATTCATGTTAAAAACTATCTTATCAATAGTTGCTACTTAATTGCGAATTAGTTACGCCAAAAAAAAATTAATTGCTTTTTTGGTTTAAGGAAAAATGGGTGTCCTGCTAATTTCATATGAACTTAGCAGGACAACTTTCTCAAAATCGAGCTGAAAAAAGTTTATTACTGAGAACTAAAGTAATTGCGAATTAGTTAGACAACAAAAAAAATTAATTGCATTTTTGGCTTGCGAAAAAATGGGTTTCCTGCTAACTTCATATGAACTTGGCAGGGCACAAATTTTTCGCAAGCCTAAAACGCAATACAAATTTTTTTTGCGTAACTAATTCGCAATTAATTAGTACTCAACAACCAAATTTTATCAGCTCGATTATTTTCATTTTTGAGAAAGTTATCCTGCTAGGTTCATATGAAGTTAGCAGGACACCCATCTTTCCGCAAACCAAAAATGCAATTAAATTTTTTTTTTGTGTAACTAATTCGCAATTAATTAGTTCTCAGTAATCAACTTTTTTCAGCTCGATTATCTTTATTTTTAAGAAAGTTGTCCTGCTAACTTCATGTGAAGTTAGCAGGACACCCATTTTTTCGCAAACACAAAATGCAATTAAATTTTGTTTTGCGTAACTAATTCGCAATTAATTAGTTCTCAATAACCAACTTTTTTCAGCTCTACTATCTATATTTTTGAGAAAGTTGTCCTGCTAACTTCATATGAAGTTAGCAGGACACCTATTTCTTTGCAAACCAAAAATGCAATTAATTTTTTTCTTGCGTAACTAATTCGCAATTAATTAGTTCTCAATAACCAAGTTTTTTCAGCTCGATTATCTCCTTTTTTGAGAAAGTTGTCCTGCTAAGTTCATATGAAGTTAGCAGGACACCCATTTTTTCGCAAACCAAAAATGCAATTAAATTTTTGTTTGCGTAACTAGTTCGCAATTAATTAGTTCTCAATAACCAACTTTTTTCAGCTCGATTATCTCCTTTTTTGAGAAAGTTGTCCTGCTAAGTTCACGTGAAGTTTGCAATACTTCTATTTTTCGCAAAAGAACAAAAAATTCATTTTTTTCTGCGTAACTAATTCGCAATTAAGTATTAACTAATGATAGGATAGTTTTTAACATGACTTTCCAAAAGTGTCCTGCTAACTTTATATACATACCAAATTTTGATTCTTCCCTAAGCGCAAGATTATTTTAGCATAATATGTACCTATCACTATTTTGTTTTTTTGCTATTTCGTCCTGGTATTCGTTTCTTCTTTTCCAAAATCACGTTTTTTGTATCACTAACTAAAATTAGATTTTCCAAGAAACAAATACTCAATGTTGGTAGGTAGTTGTTACCTCTCCCCAAAATTTTTCTTCTCTTATTCCCACTGTAGTTAATTTTATTCTGTTTCATTTTCAAATATACAAAAGAGGTGTTTAGTTTTTGTCATTTTATTGACCCGCATATATTTTTTTCCCGCTTGTCTTCTAATCTAATATTTTTCACTTACTTCGTGCGGTACCTCAGTTTTTTCTTTTTGATTTAGCTTTGTGGCAACACCAAACAAAAATTCAAAATTTGTACACCTATTGCTTTTTTATACTGGTGTATATTTGTATAGATTGCTCCTAACTCGTGTAACTGTATAATTGTGGTAGGCAACGCTAACTTATATTTGATTTTCCCTCAAATATATACCTACAAACGAATTTTCAGCGCTGGTATTTGTTACGTGTCAGAAAAATTCTATTTTCCTTATTCCCTTTGTAGTTTTTTTTTTTAATTTTGGGGCTTATTACGAGTCTTTTCAAAAAAAGTCGATCAAAATTACTTGTTGGACTTGAAATTTCATCAAATAGGAAAATATTTAGGTACTAATAAAAATTAGCAATAACGATAGATCGACTTTTAGTCTAATCAACCAGTCTATTTTGAAGAGACTCTCGGTCCTTTATTTCAAAAAGAGGCTGGGATGTGACTCACACTATAGTAACATCCAATTGGTGGTGCCCCGGAAGCTAGAGGCACAATGTTGCTTTTTTTTTACTCAACAATTTTTGGTAAAGTTTTTGTATTTTTTTCGCGTTAAAAAAAAACTGTTTGTTGAATTATTATACCAAACCTATTAATTATCAATTATAATCTAGTTCATTCATATATAGAAGCCCGAAGCCAATATGATTATTTGTTCCTAACATATTCGAGACTAAAAATAATTCAACATTTTTTGGTAGGGTTTTTTGTTATTTTGCTTAAAAAAAACTGGTTATTGAATATTTTTACAAATTCTTATTTATAGAAAAAAATTACCCCAAAGCTAATATCATTGTTTGTTCTCAAAATATTTTAGACGAAAAAAAATTCTCCACAATTTTGTTAAGTTTCTTGTGGTTTTTTCGATTTAAAAAAAACTATTTATTGAATATTTTTACAAATTTTATCAATTATTTATTAAAACCTCATTTAAATAATAAAATTACCCCGAAGGCAATATCATTGTTTGTTCTCAAAATATTTTAGACGAAAAAAATTTGAACCGCTTCTTGAATTTATTGGAAGGTCCTTCCTGCATGTAATGAAACTAATGTGCATAAAATAAAATCCATCCGAAGTCGATATCTTTATTCGTCCTTGAGATACGGTGAACGAAAAAAGCGAAGGAACGTATGAACGTACGAACACACACAGACATCTCTCTACAAAAATGGATTCCGATTCTAGGGAGCGAAATGTGAAAATATGTTAAAATTTTCATTTTGACAAATCGGACCAATAACAATAACTTCCAATTGGAAGTTAAAAAAGCTATAACTTTTGTATGTTTTAGTTTTGTGATTTCATTGACCTATATTTGTATTCCCACTAGTAGGTATTCTTATTTCATATTTTTCATTAATTCGTCTTATCATAGCTTAAAAAAACACAAAAGTAAAATAATAAACAAAACCCCCAACAAATATCCCAACGAACCTCCCTCAAAACTAAACATCCCACAGGCTATCCTACTACATCGCATTCTATACTATTAATATTATTACTAAGAAATTATTTATCGGCAAGCCCAAGCAGCAAACGAACCTTCACACCTCAAGGCATCTTTGCAACTAAAGACTGAACACTGAAATGAACAGTCTTTCATAATAAACTACTAGACAGACATAGATCAGGGATAAAATCGTGTTTCAGCAATGTATCAAAAGGTACAAATAAAGTGCATCGAATTGTACTTTTTGATTTGCTTCATCAAAATAATATTTTGTCCACGTTTGCTGTTGTATAAACGTATGTTATGTTTCTATGTCCAATTAAACAACTTGTTAACTGTCTATGTTAATTAACATATAAGGTACATACTCACAAACTGTCTTAATCATTCTTATTTCTTCTGTTATATCGTAGTCCGCTTCTGTTGCACAGAACACATTTTGTAAAGTCACATGATTCTCTTTTTAATTCACTTTATCTTTTTCGTTGAATGCAAAAGTGAATCGAATTTTATAAAAGTGTATTCGTGTACTTTAGCAAAGTCGAGTGTATCGAAAAAAGTACACTTTTATCGACTTTTGCAACCCTGGCAGAGATAGAAAGAAATCTTGAATGAACTATGGCACTATATTTGTGCTCTGTTTATTTGGGCTGATTGTCCGGCACAAAACTTGCAAATCGACGACGATAAATTATAGCAATATTGATTAAAGATTTAGTTCCACTTTTTAATTGAATTGTATTTTCCATTTGTGAAGCTCGAATCCATTCCGCAACTTGTCTTTCGACGATTTGTTGATCGCTGTAAGACAGTCTTCTAGACCCCGAATGAACTGGAATCTCGTCCGACAGAACTAACCGCATCTCAACGGGTGACGGCTTGCATCTCTTCGGAACATAGCTTTCAATCATCGTCTTCAATCTCCTCCCCTCAGTATAATACAGATGATCTGCTTCCACTTCTTCTTGGCGGCAAAACTCTCCATCTCCGGCTGACAGGCAGATAGCTCCCAACTCTAACAGCAGTTCACTGACTTCTGATGAGTCCTCATCACCCACATTGGCTACAGCGCTTCCGCATCCATTACGACCCTGTACTTTTTCCAACCCTTGGCACACTACACCCTCGGTCAAGCACTCCCGGCCCTCGATGCCTCTAACGCCTTCGGCCCTACTTTTACTACTACCTCTGCCAACCCTGACGACACTTGTTGACGTCACACTTGGTATTGTCACCGACCTGGTTTCTGGCCTGACGTCACCAACCGATACCACAATCTCATTGCCCTCCGTACTCTATACACCTTTACTGGTAAAAACAGCACCATCTTCTGTTATGCTAACATCTACCTCCTTCAGCACCTCACTGCCGATCACCGCTGAATAAGGGATGTCGCCCTCTCCAACCACATGGAATGTTAGCAACAATTCCAACCCATCAACCTCTACCTTTGCCTCGAAACAACCTTTTGTAATGACCTTTTTCTGTCCTATCCCTAATAGACTCATTTTTATAGGACCTAACTCGATATCCTTAAGTAAAAGTAAGATCTCATACCTCAACAGATTGAGGTCACTACCGGTATCAAATAACGCTGATATCCTTTGCTGGTTGATTTCAACATCCTTAAAAACACGATTAAAATTAGTCGCCAATGATACCTGGCTTTCAGGAAGTTCCTCATCTGTTGACGCAGTATGGATATTAGCTTCCTTTTTTCCGCCCTTCTGTACCTCGCGACTTTTCTGCCTACAGTCCCTTAATATGTGGCCTGGCTGCCCACAGCTGTAGCACCTTATATCGCTTCTCTTCTGGCAGTCTCTTGCCATGTGAGATGTTTTCCCACACTTGAAGCATCTTCTCACACTTTCCTGCTTGATGGCATTACTCGTTACTGTTACACTCCTGCACCCTGATGCCTGAGAATACGAACCTCTAACTTTTTCGTAAATTCCCATTTGAATTTTGAGTTGAGCTGCTGTCGATGCCTGAAAAAGTACTGCTTTATTTTGTCGGCTATCCGGAATACCCTCTACGAAGTACTCTATAATACTTTCCTCATCAAGGTTGATTCCCCTAGCTATTTCAATTAAAGTATATAGGTATTTTCTGAGCGACTCTGTACTCTTCTTCTTCCTACTTCGCAGCATTCGGTGTATTTCGGCAGCAGAAACAGACTCACCAAACTCATCGACCAACGCTTTTCGTAAGGACAACCAATTTTTTATACCGTTTTCGCTGCGAACAAAGAGCTTAGCGGCACCTTTGAGCAACTGTTTACTATAAATAAATTTCTGGATATCATCCCATCCAGCCGTCATCGCGTTTTCCTCAAAATTCGATAACCATTGGGACACCTTCGGTTGACCTACACCATCGAATGTCATAAGGGAGTCTTCGATGTCACGTAATGTGAATATTCCTCCCCTAGTACATCGATTTTCGGGAGCTTGAACCGTTTCAAAGCTAGCGTCCCCCTCTTCTTCATGGACGTTTTCGACCACACCAAAATGTAGAAGAAGCCTCTCCTGCAGAACACTTTTCAACCCTGACGTGTCTAGTCCCAGTTCAGTTAGTTTCGTCTTCAGTCCGTCCACTGTCAACCTCAAAATAGCGTCTCTTTCCATCTTATCCGTCCCACCAGAGTAAACAATTAATTTATAAAATTAATCCCACACAAAAATAACTCGACTCTCGAAAATAAAATTTTTCGCCGACAGACTATTTTCTTTAAAATAAATTTTTACTCGCCAGACTATTCTTAAAGTATGAGAGCGAGGAAAGAAAACTACTTAAAAAAACCACGGTTAGCCAAAAATCACTCACCTCTTTACAAATACAAAATTGTTTTTCTTTTTCTTCTTTCTCGTTCTTTGTTTATCCACCGCTGCAGTCAACCGCTCGATTCTTCGTTCGTGTGATTATTTGTATGTTGCACACCGTTGGAGCAAACGACAACAAAACCAGTCTATGCAGGTTTGTCTTAGCGCCGATGCTCTTTTACATGTGTTTGTGTATTTGTGTCGGGATTGACTTCCCCTATACAAATCACAATTTAAAACTGTGTTCTTATTTTTCTCTCTTCCCTGGCCGTTGCATCGTTACCTTTGGGACTCTTTAGAGTCCTTTTTGACTCCTTTTAATCGCTGGGACTCCAGGACTCCTCTATTTAAAAATTATTGAAATTTGACTCCTTTTACAATTTTAGGACTCTTTTTCATGAACGCACAAATATTTATTGAATTCTATGATTATGAACGAGTTCAATATCGCTTGAAGCTCATTTCTACCCTCTGTTTACATTAGACAGTTTCAAAAAAAATTGTTTCATTCAAACAGCTTCAAAAGTTTCAGTTGAGCGAATAAAGACGTCTGTGAAAATTTGAGCTCTTTGTATTCATGTTTATACAAGCTTCATGCCGGGTTTAGGGTATCCATAGGACTTATATTGGAAAAAACACCTGTGGCCTATTGCATCATCTTACAAAATTGTAATTACAATTACAAATTTGTAGCCCACAAAATTGTTAAAATTCAAGATTCTTCAATACAATATTTGTAGTTGTAAATTACCAGCGAATAGTTGTAAGAATAGTTCGGAATTTTATTTAGTTTGTGAAAAATTTCTACTGGTTACAAAAGAATAATTCAGCAATGGGTTCCCTTCCGACATTTAAGTGTTCAATTCGAAGGCAGTTCTGCCAAAATTTCAAAAACAAACATTCATAAAATAACATCAATTTCGTTTGCCTAAACTTCCTTTCATATGCCTTAAATGTTTTGAATAAATAAAATAACAATTTTCAGAGCGATTCATCTCAAATTATACATCTTCTTTCGTCAATAAAAGATTTTCTCTCATTACATTAGATATCGCACGCAAAGCAAACAAAAATTTCTGCTTTTTTATCGTGGGACGTAGAGCTACGTCCCAGTAATGTCAATTTCGTTTGAGCCTTAGACTAGATATGATGTTTAAAAAGATAGATTTACATGCATAGACATAAATACAAAACGCCAACTACAAGTCATCAGCAGTTCGATCAACGGACTCGATTTTTGGGGAAGAAAAAAAAAAGAGCTTGAAAACACAAAATATTGAAAAAATTGACATTTTTATTTGTACTGGATGCGATATCTATGTAACTCTAGTTTCTGTGATACTATTGAAAGAAATAATCTCAGTACATATTACAAAATTATTTATAATCAAGCTTTCAATTCTAAAATATTAGATTCAAAGGCAAGTAATTAAGATGCAAAAAGATTTTAACTATTTTTCCATGATATCCGAATATCCGAACTTTACCCTTCATCCAGTAAAAGTTATTGACGAATACAAATTACCAGAAATAAAAGCCCAAGATATAGTCGTTATAAAATATATTTTAAATTGAATGACATTGAAAGTTTGGATTTGAAGTGATGAGCAATTTAAATTTAATAATATTATATTGATATTAAGGGCTTGTTTCACATTCTCTGATTAAAGTTTCAACTAAGCTACTTTGAACTTATTCGTCAATTAACAACCTCATTTACGTTTCACAATATCTGAATATGTCTAACTAGTAGTTAAAGTGCTCAGTATTTTAATGATCAGATGAAGTATTGATTAGCAAATTTAACTGGCAATTAAGACATTCAAAGCAATATGTGCGACCATTAAAACAGATAAAAGTAATGATTTGGACTTTTACACAATGTATTTGAACCATAAAGCTGCATTTAAACCATCGTTCTCCACTCGGTGAAAGCTGTTCCACAAACAACTAAAAACGTACGAAGTTCATCGAAAATTAAGAAAGGGTTTTGAGTTTCTTCGTTATTCATGCTCGGTTTTATAATTTACAGCTGCGTTGTTCCGCGTATATGGGCAAAAATGACCAACGTACACGGACGGATAAATCATAGGTCTAAATTTAAAGAGGACAAATTTGACAAATATTTTAGCTTGGTGTGATTCAATTTTAGAATTCACGATCGAATACAAATGGCTAATTCTTCTTGCAACTAAGTGCAATATTTTTGTGCATTTAATTTTTCTATTAGGTTCCTCAAATATTGATTTCCAGAGTATACCTAGACCTATACGAACAAAAAGACGATTTGAGCTCCACTTATGTAACTGCCAAAAAACTCGAAAAAATCGCGGTGGTTTGAGGGCTAATTTAACGTCTTTCAGTTTTGCATATCCATACACACTGGCTTTATGGATATATTACAATGATTACCCAAAAGTCTTAAAAGGCTAAAAAAAAAACACATTTTCGGAGACGTTTGCTAGTGGTCTTGAGCTTGACCACTTCGGCATCCGTTGGTAACTATTATGTATGTACATACATATGTATGTTTATAATCAGGGAGTCGTGGGCGCCAATAAGTGATGAATTTGAATTTTCATTTATTCGACTTTCAGGAAAATTGTACTGATGCGTTTTTCATCGGTGGCTGTACCGCTGGGTGCAGCCAGACGTAGGTATTTGTTCTTATAAAAACCTTAAGCTGGTTTCTTCCAAACAAATTTGCGAGCTCTCAGTCTTAATTTGATGTTTATTATTAATTATTATTTGAATATTTTCATCAGTCAAAAATATTTTGTCTGGAAAACTGGAATAACTTACGAATAGCTAATTGACACATTAATTTATTACTTCAATCATTGTGAAACGCAAAGTTCGTTATTGAGGGGATTTAATTTGCGGATAATTTAACTGTCGAATAACTAATCAGAGCTTTACTCAGACATTGTGAAACAAACCCTAAGAGTCTTGTTTTGTTTAATTAAGAAGAGTTTATTTATTTAATTAAACTTAAGTAATTGTTGTTTTTGTCTTGAGATTAACTAATAACTACTAAAAAAATTGAAAAGATGGAAGTTTTTATTTATTATTTCATTTAAAAAAGAAGCCATTTGCTATTTTTTCTTAAATAAACCATGTTGAATTAAAACGATGATAAATTTTAATGTGTTTCTTGAAGTTTTGATGGGACTCCTGTTTTCAGCCAGGACTCCTTTTTTTGACTCCTTTCGAAAATTTTTCAGAGGTTACTCTGGCCGTTGCTATGGCTCGCGCACAAGTTAGTTTGTATTTGTAGTTATTTATTTATTCTCTCTGTTTCTCTGTTGCTTCGGCTCAACAGCGCGACAGCAAAACAAGACACATTCGCGCACAAGTAAATACAAAGTTGGTTGGTATTTCTTTTCGTTTCTTAACTTATTGCGTAATCACACAGCGCAAACACCACGATAGCCAACAACACCACACAACAAGGACACATACAACAAACAAGTGGTTGTTTTTTTTTTTTTCTTCTTCTCAAATTCAAATTTTGACCGTTACGGCAGCACGTAGCTAAATTCTAATTTAATTATGTTTTTATATATTAAGAGTATTATTCGTTTTGCTCTTTTTTTATTATTCTGGGCGACACAAATGAATGCTTTTTATCTTTCACCGCACTGCACACCAAAACCAATGCACTCGGCTGGCATTAATTTGTAGGGAGTCCGAAGTCTTTCCCGGACGAGTGACACTTGTAGGAAATGAAACACTATGGCTCACACAAACTATTCGATTTTGTTTATTAATCATTGACGTCTAGATATCTTAAATCTAACATTTATATTATTACTTAAATTAATAATGTTTAATTTTAAATGGAGATAATTCTTAACCTTACTCGACCGCACTCTAGAATCTTTTGACCAGAGAATATGAAATAAAGAAGTCAATCCTCAGCTGTCAATTTGATTTGCCTACAAGCTGGAAGCGAACAGCTGATGTATTAGATTTGTAAAGTATTAGTGAAAAGCAGTGCAAAACGCACACATAGAATCAACTAGTCATTCAGCACATCATTCAGCACAGGTCTTGTTGTTGTTGCAATTCACATCTATTTCTTCGACACGAAATTAAATTACAAATACAACAATGTAAACAAATGGGTTTTGGGGGGTGAAACGTACGAAGGATTGGCTTCTTTATTTGATATTCTCTGCTTTTGACGAAGACTGAATGAATGTAAAATATACTTACATAGGGTGAAAGGGACGCGTATTCTGTTTTATCGTCTGTCCGTTTGTCGATGTCATTGTCTTAGTGTGTCGTACAGGGCGTTTCTACAAGAGAAAACCAATCCTACATATATACAAAAATATTCATATCTTTGTCATTTATTGGAATACAGAAAAAAGTTATATAGCAAAACTGTTGTAAATTTAGTGGCCAACAAACTTTTCATAAAAAATTTTTTTAATTTCCGATGGCGAATGTGCTAAATTTATTTAATTTTAAATAAAAAAAAAGTTTTAAAAATATCGAAAAAATGTTATTAACATAAAAGATAGAAAATTTAATTTTCTACATTTTTTGCATTAAACACTTTTTCGAAGACCTTCTAGGAACCGAGATATTTAATAAAAACTAAAAAGAAACAAAATCCAAGATGGCGGCCAAACGGTAAATTTTGCGAGTGCGAAAAATCAGGGTTACTATCTTCAATCAACTACCCTTCGAATAATAAAATAAAATTTGGGGTGTTACAAACTGCTGGGTCGCCCATATAAAATTTTATAATTGCACTGGACTTCCTGTGAAGTTAGAAGGTCAGTATGAAATTTTTTAAAAAAAGGACTTCGAAATTCTGACTTAGCCTATTCTTGAAATGAAGACTCGTCGTAACAGCCAAATAAGTCAGTCCGACCAATGTTATCGTGTAGAGGACAGTCCTAGCTTTCATTTGATACCCCATTTATATAAGTTGCTTATATTATAGGTACATTTAGCGGAAAATGCAACCTGAAAAGTGCATTTTCTAACCATTGCGACCAGATAAAGCTTGTCCGACCAGCAGTTTTGTAAATGTTTGGACTAAAGCTATCGGTTGGCATCCAATTTTTGCGTGGCCGTGATGAGATAGGTAATCTTGCGGTGGGCTCCCAGACTATATAGAACTAGTTTTACGTTAAAACTAGTTTTGAATCGTGTCAATAATAGGGCTGTAAGTGAATCTCCCGACCGTTATCCGTTCAATTTTAATACCGACGCAATGTGCTAAACCACCTTGCTTTCGCTCCCATTGTAAATGCCGTAATAAGCATGATTAATTAATTTTGCCCTTCCCAAAATATATCCGGGGCGGTACTGAAATCAAAATCATGTCACCAACCAAAAATTATTATCAAATTCATTTAAACAATAGAAAAAATAATATTAAATATTTGAATGCAACAACAGCAACTTGAGTGGTAGCAAACTCAAGTTCAACATTTATATCATGCAAAAAACTTTGGAGCCTTCCGGCAAGTATGTATGATGTGATCGGAACCAATCGGAACCCGGACCAGAATAAACTATAGCCAAACTTAATTGTTAAAATACTTTTCACGTTTCACACTTGGTTATGACGAGTGTTTCTGGCTTGGATATGGCAAGTTTTGGTTCCCATCGATTTATCTTACAAGAAACCCCTTCAATAGAAAGAAATATTTGTATTAATATGTTTTCTTATGAAAGCTAATGGACTCTTTTATGTAAAGGGAGAATTTGTCAAGCCATAAACTGTCAAACTCCATCAAAGGATGGCTACGATGTCGTCGGATTAAAAAGCCCTAAGTCCTACTATCGGTTCAAGAAAGTTATTGAATGAAAACCACAATTCCACAATGAAGAAGTCCACAAATAGAACTAAATATTTTAACTTTAAATTGGGGACTCCCAATGGTAGCACATGGAAAACTTTTCTGAACACAGCCCTTTCATTTAAATTATTCGCCAGACGGACAACTCATTAAACATTTTGACCATAGCGCTTTTAAGATTGTGAGATGAAGTGAGAAATAGTATACGTGAAAGGCGGACAAAAAACACAAACAAAAACGAGTAGACTGCTCTTCCTTTTACTTTCTGAAACATTATGCCGTCTTAACAAAATAAAATAACGGGAAAAAACTTCGTCTGAACTTTGCTTTTCTGTAAAGATACCTACCTACTCGAAATGTAGAAACCGCAAAATTAGACACCGCCCCGGGCGGCAAAAACCCACGCTACGCCACTGCAAGGAATGCAATTGTTTGAACTTACAAATGTCTGAATGAATGTGTAGATATGTATGTATATTAAAAATAATTAAAACTAGCACTATATTTAGTTTTATCAAAATAAATGTATTAAAAATAATTAAAATTAAGACACTTTAGTCGTTGGTTTATAAAAAACTTGAATCTTTGGAGTATTTTTGGTCTTTTGTTCTATGTTTTCCGTTCTAAGATAGCTACGTTGGTGCTAAAAGCACAAACAGTCGAATTTACATTTTTTTTCTAACTCTAGACATCCTCCCAACCTCAAAAAGTTATAAGCTCTGTTTACTGTTGTCCAAAATCGTCTTAGAAATCTAATAAATAAGGCTGTAAATGTTCAAGCATATACCACCATACAATAAAAACTATTAAATAAGGGAAGTATTTATTTTTGATTTTGAAGCTTTACGTACTGTTTCCAACAATATTACATTTAAACATTAATTTAATTTAAAATAAATTTATTTCTTAAAAAAATTATTTTTCACCTTCAAAATTTTTTTTTTTTTAGAGTTTGATTTTATTTACTTTTAGAATAAAAAAAAATCAGCAAAAATCTTTTTTTTATAAAAATCTGAGGTGCATTTTAAACCTGGCATTACTTTTAGGGTTAAATCTGTTTCCCCGATTTACCCCGATTTCTAGTGTGGCAATCTCCCGATTTCAGAAAAAAGTTTCTGGCAACACTGACTTCAGCCCTCGTAGTACCTCGTGGCATAATGGTTAGTGCGTTGGTCTATCATGTTGAAGGTCTGGGTTCGATTCCCAGTCGCTGTTACCTAAAAAACAAAAATGTTTTTTCTGAGGTACTGCATCTTGCGAAGAACTGATAAATCCTCCTAAAGTTTACTTGTCATTAATAAGTGCTTCTCATTAGTCGTCCGGACTCGGACTAGGTCCCATCCATTCCTGCCAACAACACGCACACAGGAATGGTGGAGAACGACATTTTTTCATTGCAAGGGCATGACGGTGTAGAAAGCAATGAATACTGCTACATTCTTTGATATTGTAATAACTTTCCATATTTAAACTATAACGACTCTGAAATGCAAACAAACGGACACAATAAAGCTTACGGTCGCAGTGCAAACATACCCTTATTAGCTATAATTATAGCAACTCTCAAACGAAGGAAGCGCCATCTGCCGGATTATAGCAGATTTACCAGCTGTCAAATAAAAGCTTTTGGAAGGGAAATTATTGGGAAATTTCCCCTACGGAAAGCTCTAGAAGCAGAGACCAGAACGTTCTCCTTATTTCGAGAGTTTGGAAAACAAGTATAAAAGGCACATGTTTGAACGGCAGCGACACAGTTTGTTTTTAATCGTGAATGAATAAAGTTGGTTGTGATAAAAGTGAAAGTAAAGTTTTTGAATTAATTTCAGTGGTGAATAATAAATCGTTTGTTTGTAATAAGAAAAGTAAAGTGTTTTATATTGTGAAATAAATAAGTGGACGTTTTAAGTAAAGTAAATAAGTTTTATTAATGAACCTGAGAAAATATTACATTGGTGTCAGAAGTGGAATAAAACTTATTTTATCTGTGCACTCAGTTAATTTATTGTGTGGAAAGTGAAAAAAAAAAGAAGACAATGGGTAAATCTTTGAATGATTTAAATTTAGTGGAACTTAAGGCAGAACTGAATAAGCGAGATCTTCCTACTGCTGGAACAAAGAATGATCTTATAATTCGTCTGCAAGAAGATTTAAGAAGATGTGGAAAAAACCCGGACACGTTTATATTCGACATTGAAATGGAAGAACAGCAAGAGCAAGTAAGTACATCGGGCATGACCAACATGCTGTCTCAGCTGCTTGCCAAATTTGATAGTCAGGAAAAGAATCTTCTCGAACGTTTCGAACAACAAAGTCAAGAGCAGAAGAACCTTCTAGAAAAACAAAGCCAAGAGCTGAAGAATCTTCTAGAACAACAAAGCCAAGAACAAAAGTGTCTGCTGGAAAAACAGACAAATATGCTCGAATGTAAGTTAGATGCCTTTGACAATAGAATTATTGCCCTTGACGAGCGTGTCGATAAACAATTTTCTTCTATCGATAAACAATTGTTAACTGTCGATCAACAATTGTCTAATGTCGATAAGCAATTGTCGACAGTAGAATCAAAGTTCGAAAAAGTGGAAGATAAAATCGAATCCATTACTAAGGAATTGGACAAAGTAAGAAAAATGAAGGTTCGAGAAAGTTCTGGTGACTGTCCTAGGAGAAAGGAGATGCATCCCCCAACCTTCGATTGACAAACTTCTTGGTCAATCTACAAGAAGCAGTTTGAAGCAGCCGCAGCAACGAATGGCTGGGATGAGGAGGACAAATACATAGCTCTGATGCTTGACCTCAGAGGAACTGCTGCTGAGCTGCTGCAAACCATACCAGCAGATAAGAGTGGCAACTTCAGTGCTCTTGTTCAGGATATTGACAAACGCTTTGGAGATGGCCATATGCAAGAAGTCTTCCGTGTTCAACTCAATACTAGAATCCAAAAGAGGGGAGAAACTCTGCAACCGTTTTAAGCAGACATCGAACGATTGGCACATCTGGCATATCCAGCTGCAGGAGATGAAATCATCAACCAATTCGCAACAGAAGCCTTTGTTCGTGCTGTATCTGACATCAACCTTCAGCGAGCAATTCGAACGGCTGGAAAACGCACACTCCCTGAAGCATTGGCGTTCGCCCTGACTATGGAAGCAGCAGAACAGGCTTCTCAAGGAGTTCATCGGGTAAGAGAACTAGAAATTGAGGAGTGTTCTTGCCAGAGAACTGCATTCCAAAGGAACCAGCGACATATATCTGCTCGATGCTGGAATTGTAACAAGACCGGACATCTTCAACGCCAGTGCAGATTGCCACCTAGAAGACCTGCATGTCAACATTGTGGAAGCAGAAACTTTAACAACAACAATGTCAATACTCCTACTCGCCCTGTTTCTCAACCGGGAAACGAGTAAGAACCAACTTCGAGGGGCAGAAGCTGGTTTCTGGTATCGATGGCCCCAGAACCACCATCCAGGTCTCACAGACGAAACGAAACAACAAAAGTCTGACTGTGGAGGCAACACTAAACGGCAAGAAGCAAGTGGCTACGATCGACACCGGTGCCACTGCCTCCATTGTTCGAAAGGACTTGGTGAAGATGACGTGGCTGCATAACACCAAAGCCTACCGTCTGAAAACAGCAACAGGAGAGGCAGCCAGAGTGTACGGGGAGGTTCGTCTAACGATCCGTTTGGCAGACCTGGAGTTTTCACATCTGTTTCTGGTAACAGATATATGTGACGAGTGCATCGTTGGAATCGACTTTATGAAAGAGCATGGAGTAATTCTCGATATCGGAAAGCAAGTTCTCAAATATCGAAATGTGGAAATTCCTATGGTTTATGGCAATGAAAATTCATCAACTCTGAGAACTGTCATAAAGGAAGATATTTGCCTGCCACCTTCTTCAGAAGTGTTCGTTTGGACAAAAATAAAGGGAGATTTGGGTAGCCATCGATACCTAATGGTGGAGCCAGAGTCTGAGCAGTCTTCTCAAAACATCATCCTAGGGAAGACCCTTGTGGCACCAAAGAACAACATGGTGCCGGTACGGATACTCAACATCAAACCGTATGAAGTCAAGCTTAAAAAAGGAGAAGTTGTCGGAAAATGTGAATCCGTATCTGCAATAACTAAAATCACAGAAGTTGATACACAAGAATATGTGGACCCCAGGAAAGTGAACTCTATGAAGTCAAACATTCTCAAGTCTTCAAAATTAAGTGAACATCAGCTTAGTGTTGCTGGAAGCCTCCTTCACGAGTACGCTAATATACTCTCTTCACCCAATGGGCAGTATGGTTGAACACAACTGGTGCAGCATCGAATCGACACAGGAGACGCGAGACCTATTCGACAACCAGCAAGACGTCTCCCATTAGCCAAACAAGCCGAAGTTGAAGAGATGATATCGAGCATGAAGAAAGATGGGCTAATAGAAAACTCTAAAAGTCCTTGGGCATCCCCAGTAGTTCTTGTCAAAAAGAAGGATGGAAGTACTCGATTTTGTGTGGACTATCGGAGGCTGAATGATGTGACAAAGAAAGACAGCTACCCTCTGCCAAGAATCAGCGATACTCTGGATGCGATGGAAGGAGCTGAATGGTTTTCAACATTGGACTTGAAGAGTGGCTACTGGCAGGTAGAAATCCATCCAGAAGATCGAGAAAAGACGGCTTTCTCCACAGGAAATGGTCTGTGGCAATTTAAAGTGATGCCTTTCGGACTATGCAACGCTCCGGCAACATTTGAGCGTTTGATGGAGTGTGTTTTACAAGGACTTACTTGGAAATCTTGCCTAGTCTATTTGGACGATGTCATTGTTTATGGTAAGACATTTGATGAGCATTGTGGAAACCTTAAGGCCGTGTTCCAGAGGCTTCGAGAAGCAAACTTGAAATTGAATCCAGACAAGTGCGAGTTTTTCAAGTCTGAGGTAAAATATTTGGGACATATCATCTCTTCCCAAGGAGTGAAGACTGATCCTGAAAAAGTTGACACCGTAAAGAATTGGCCGACACCACAGGATAAACATCAACTCCGGAGCTTTCTTGGTCTAGCCACGTACTATCGACGATTTGTGAAGGATTTTGCTGGGATCGCGAAAAGTTTGCACCAGCTAACAGAGAAAAGCAAACCATTCAAATGGTCAAGCGAGTGCGAGAAAAGCTTCCAGGAACTTAAGCAGCGCCTATGCAATACACCAGTTTTGGCCTATCCGACACCAGGGAAACCTTTCATCATCGACGCTGACGCAAGTAACGTAGGAATTGGTGCCGTACTATCACAAGTCCACGAAGGAGAAGAGTAGGTCGTTGCCTATTACAGCAAGGTGCTCTCAAAGCCAGAAAGAAATTACTGTGTGACCAGAAGAGAACTTCTAGCTTTAGTATCGGCAACAAAACACTTCCATAAGTACATCTATGGACAGAAGTTCCTTCTTCGAACAGATCATGGCGCACTTAATTGGCTGTTGAACTTCAAAAATCCAGAAGGTCAAGTGGCAAGATGGATTGAGAGATTGCAGACATACGACTACCAGATCCAACATCGAAGAGGAAGGTTGCACTCAAATGCAGATGCTTTATCTTGGAGACCATGCAAATCGGACTGCAAGCACTGCACACGTCAGGAAGAGAAGGAGGTTGCTTCCATCCAGCGATTAAGAGCCGATCCCATTTACGGTTGGAGTAATGAAGAACTGAGGACTGCCCAACAAGAAGACTCGGATATTGAACCCATTCTTGCGTGGAAGGAACACCAAGAGAAACCAGAATGGGGTGACATCTCCGATAGAAGTCCAACTCTTAAAGCGTATTGGGCACAATGGGACTCGCTTCATGTACAAGAAGGAGTACTAAGACGTAAATGGGAATCCACAGACGGCAAATCATATGTGATGCAGCTAGTCGTACCTCGTTCCAAAGTTAATGACGTTCTGCAAGAGATGCATGATGGAGCTTCCGGAGGACATTTGGGTGTCAATAAGACACTGGAAAAGGTAAGGCAGCGATTCTACTGGCTACACGCAAGAGAAGACGTCGAAAAATGGTGCCGAAAATGTGATACTTGTGCTGCAAGCAAGGGACCAGGCAGAAAAGTCCAGAGTAGAATGCAGCAGTATAATGTGGGCACACCCTTTGAGAGGATTGCAATAGACGTTGCAGGCCCTTTTCCAGAAACCGAAAACGGAAACCGATACATCCTGGTAGTAATGGACTACTTCAGCAAGTGGCCATCCCAAACCAGGAAACCAAAACAGTCGCGGATCAGATTGTTTTCAACTGGGTAAGCAGGTTTGGTGTACCTATGGAACTCCATTCAGATCAAGGGAGGAACTTCGAGTCCAAAATTTTTCAGGAAGTTTGTACACTCCTTGGCATTAAAAAGACGAGGACAACACCGCTTCACCCACAATCTGATGGGATGGTTGAACGATTCAACCGGACCCTTAAAGAACACCTTTCCAAAGTTGTAAGCGACAACCAACGAGACTGGGATCGGCATATTCCGTTATTCTTGATGGCCTATCGAAGTGCGGTACATAGCTCAACAGGACATACACCATCAGAAATCCTGCTCGGGACCACAATACGACTACCAAGCGAGATCAAATTTGGATGTTATGCAAGTGAGCCACAAGGAATTGACGACTACGTGGAAAACCTCAAAGAAAAGCTAGTTGACATTCACGAAAGGACGAGGGCAAATATAAAGCTATCGAGTGATCGGATGAAAACAAGATACGACGCAAAAGCCACAACGACAGGATTCCAAGTGGGAGACCTTGTGTGGTTTTATAATCCCCACCGTCGGAAGGGACTCTCACCGAAGCTTCAACAAAATTGGGAAGGCCCTTATACTGTCGTAACACGAATAAACGATGTCGTCTACCGCATTCAGAGAGGATTAAGAGGCAAACTAAAAGTAGTTCACAGCGACCGTTTACATCATTATAATGGTGATGGAAGTAATGGATTTGCTCGGGACGATCAATCCTAAGAGGGGGCAGTGTAATAACTTTCCATATTTAAACTATAACGACTCTGAAATGCAAACAAACGGACACAATAAAGCTTACGGTCGCAGTGCAAACATACCCTTATTAGCTATAATTATAGCAACTCTCAAACGAAGGAAACGCCATCTGCCGGATTATAGCAGATTTACCAGCTGTCAAATAAAAGCTTTTGGAAGGGAAATTATTGGGAAATTTCCCCTACGGAAAGCTCTAGAAGCAGAGACCAGAACGTTCTCCTTATTTCGAGAGTTTGGAAAACAAGTATAAAAGGCACATGTTTGAACGGCAGCGACACAGTTTGTTTTTAATCGTGAATGAATAAAGTTGGTTGTGATAAAAGTGAAAGTAAAGTTTTTGAATTAATTTCAGTGGTGAATAATAAATCGTTTGTTTGTAATAAGAAAAGTAAAGTGTTTTATATTGTGAAATAAACAAGTGGACGTTTTAAGTAAAGTAAATAAGTTTTATTAATGAACCTGAGAAAATATTACAATATTTTGTTTAACGCAGAAGCTAAGTTAACTAGTGTAGGTAATGGAATTTTGATATTTTGTCCGATCCTTCCGCGGAGCACTTGGTTATCCTTGGCGGAGCACACGATAGAAACGATTTGTTGGCGCCCTATGCCCCAACCGGGGTTACAGGACTTGATGATGTTGATGAGATAAGTATCAACAAAAAAAAAAAAATAGCTAGGAAAATTATTTTTACGCATATCTCGAAAAAGCGTCTTTATGGAAAAAAATCAGCATTTTCATATTCAGCGACCCACTAGGATGACCTAAAATCATGTAAACTATACTCTATCCAACAAAAATTGTCAGTACAGGGAAGATAGGACGTTTGCCTCTCAGTCTGGTTGCATTGGCTTGCATATACCTGTCTCAAGTTAAAGCTCTCATAGGGCTTCCATACTTTGAATTATAAATTGCCACAAATCGAAGAACAATGTGCATATGGTTACCATGGATACCATTTCAAACATATTAAAAAAAGATCGATTTATCTTTTTTTTCCACACCACACCCTTTTAAATGAATTTGATCACGTAACGCTTTGTGAACGTTTTTTTTCTTAAAGACTAAAATTGTACAAATTTTAACTGCATTTTATAGGTGTATTCAGAAATACAAACAAATAGTAAGAAGACAATCAAAACGACAACACTCTTGGCTCTCACCCTTGTAAATTTTGTTCTCAAAAGCTTCAAAACCGAAAGTTCTTTCTTAAAAACCACTGAAAAAGCTCTGTTGTATTGTTGCGACTTGGGAAAGGCAACTCTGCTGGAATGTTAATTTTATTTCAAACAGCGAAGGTAGAATCGAAGCGAGTATACAATCAGATATCAGTATCAGAATGCTTTTGGTATCCGAAGACAACAGTCCTGTTGTAGCGTAGAGAATGTTTCAAAGAATTACAACAACAATTCCTGTATGTTTATCAGTGGCTTAGTATTTTTTTCAGTGACAGATTTGTTATTTTAGTTTTGTGATGGTATACACAGGCACCACTGTTTTGAAAAAAGCTCTCCCATAAGCTCTGTACTGACAATTTTTGCTGGATAGACTATAGTGTAATATCATTGTATATAAATCTAATAGTATTATCATCAGACGAAATTATTTCTCGACTCCTTCACAAACAAGATGGCGTATGATCGCTCCTCAGAGAAAGGGAAATTAAAAATTCCCTTACTCAGAGAAAAAACAACTGCGCAAACAGCAAAAGAGCCCATACCAAATGGCAGATAAAAACAAGAAAAACTGGTTCCAAACAACAACAAACTACAGACAAAAACAAGAAAAACTGGTTCCTTTTTCGATTTTCTTGTGTTTAGGAATAAGGGAGAGGAATAAAATAGGAACATTGTAGCATGTAGCATGTGGGTATATCTACTTGCGGCTACGATATGTTTTTTTTTTTAGAAGTCAATGTGAAAAAAAAACAGGTAGTATGAGCAGAGCACACAAAAAATGACAGAGAAAAAAACTTGTTTGTGGTTTCGGGCATAGATAAAAAATATTTCGTTAAGGATGGGTCATTTTCACTAAGGGCCACTGTACGTAGTAATTCATTTCTTGATGACTTGAAAAAAAGTTTTGTTGTAAAAAACACATCATTTTGCCCAAGTTTAAAAAATAAAGAAATATATCAACAGGAACTCTAGTATGAAACCCCGTATTGTGTACATTCTATTTGATGTTCCCAAGCAAGGCTTCGGAAGGTGGCTTTCTTGCTTATTATTGACTGAAGCTTAGATTATTATATATCAAAATAAAGACTGAAATGTGTTCTTTCACATAACTGTTAAAAAAAGGTACATAGCCACTGTAGATTTGTCAGAAATAACTGATTTCTAAAAAAATTATTAAGTTTCATGTTTATTTGATTATTTCAAAAACTGAAGGTTCTAAGATCTTAATAATTTTACATTATTTGAAAGATATAAAACTGACCTTTCATTTTTTCCCAAATAGATAGGGGTTTGTCTTACACTTCCTTTGATATATGACTTTATTTGCTTATAAACGGACAAAAATCAAGCAGGAGATGCCTTCGAAATATGGACAGTAACTCAAAATCCCCACATACGATTTCCCTAAAACTTCACAGTTTTAATTTGCTAACACTCACCTTTCTTTTGATACCACTCTTGTTCATGAACTCTCTTGGCCCAGGCCCCATACAATTTTGCCACATCTCCTTTTGAGCTTCCCACACTTTATTCCAATTTTAATTACAACGGTTCAAAGATTATCGATAGAACTTTCGAACTAATGTTCAAAGTGTTTTATTTAATTTTATTTTATTTTATTTTATTTTATTTTATTTTATTTTATTTTATTTATATAATTTATAGGCTTCGTAAAGCAATCATATTGATAGTTTTTGCATTCTGTTTAATAGAAGATCCCGCCATAGGACGGTAGGTAACCTCATAAAGGTACCAGATGAGCGGTATACAGTTTTGTAGTCAGTGTCTTAAAAAACAATTTGCGCATGGGTTACCTGTCGAAAAATGGTCAAGGCATATGGCTGCCAAGCAATTATTCTCAATTTTTGAGGTTTTCAATTATCTGCCCCAGCTTAGATGGTAAGTCTTAAGGATATACAAAAAATATCATATAAAGAAATAATCTACCAATCGCAAAAGAAAAAAACTTCCTATCATTTTTCGTTTGGAAAATAGATTCTAGACTTTTCTCTTTGTTTACCCTCATTTGCCCTAATGAAATTTTGAATTTCAAAAAAAATCACGTAGCTTAAAATTTTTAAATAAAATTTTCTTTATATGATATTTGTTGTATATTCTTAAGGCTTACCATCTAAGCTGGGGCAGATAATTGAAAACCTCAAAAATTGAGAGTAATTGCTTGGCAGCCCTATGACTTGACCATTTTTCGACAGGCAACCCATGCGCAAATTGTTTTTTAAGACACTGTCTACAAAACTGTATACCGCTCATCTGGTACCTTTATGAGGGTAGGTCGTCCTAGGGCGGGATCCTAGACTAGTTCATCCCCACAAGATTTTTGAATGAAAAAGAAATTAGATAAATAAAATAGATAAAAGTATCATCTTAAAATTCTAAGCACTTTGTCATAGTAAAAACTTTCGTCAGGGACCCTTTTATTAATTACGAAACCTACGGCAGAAAGTACGAAACCCAAAGAAACGATATTCATGGCATAGTGCATAGAGCGGTTATAAGGAACGAATATCAATATGAAATCAAGAAAATAAATACCATATTTTATACATTTTTCACAATAAAATAAATATTTATTACTAGCCTTACCCGTAACCTCATACGAGAAAAATACAAAAAGTTTGTATAACTGTAACAAATAACAATTATTCCCTTTACAGATTTTTTATTTTATTCAAAATTCTGAAGTAACGGTCGAGAATTATACAATTTCTAGTCTCTTAAGCTTCTATCAACACGACTAAAATTGACTGGCAGAGCATCCAAAGTTGAACTTCATTTTAATTGAACATTTTTGTCAAAACTGTATGACTATGATTTCAATCTTTTTTTTAAAGCTTCCAAAAAATAGAAAAGTATTGTATACCAAAATTTTCAAAACAATTTTTTTTTTTTTTTTGATTTAAAAAAAATGTTTCCATTTTTTTTTTAATCATATATTTCGAAAACGACATGGTCGATATTTTTGAAACTTGATACTCAAGAGTTTTTTAATACTTTTCAAAATATTTTTAGAAAACATTTTACTTTTATGAAAAAACAACGGTACCCTTCATCATCATCATCATCATCGTGTCCTGTATCCCCGGCTGGGGCATAGGGCGTCAACAAAACGTCTCCATCCTTCACGGTCTGCTGCAAGGTACTTAAGCTGTGGCCACGTCTTTCTCTGGGATTCTGCTTCCGCTAAGACAGTTGATTTCCATGTTGTTCTTGGTCTTCCAACCCGCCGTGCACCCTGAGGATTCCATTCAAAGGACTGCTTTGCAATTTCATCGTTTGGTTTCCTCAGTGTGTGACCAATCCAACGCCATTTACGCTTTCTTATGTCGACGTCCAGCCGCTCTTGACTTGTCCTGCGCCACAATTCCTCATTTGATATTATTTGTGGCCAGCGAATCTTTAGGATGTGGCGAAGACAGCGATTCACAAAAGCCTGCAATTTCTTCGAAATGGTAGACGTGACTTTCCAGGTTTCACAAGCATATAACAGCACGGATTTGACATTGGATTCGAAGAATCTCAACTTAGTGCGTAAGGAGATTTGACTGGATTTCCAAACTGGGGACAGAGTACCGAAGGCAGCACGAGCTTTATTTATTCTACTTTTAACGTCCAGATCCGTACCACCGTTTGCAGAAACAATACTGCCAAGGTAGTTAAATTGTTCCACTACTTCAACTGGCGTCTGGCGTAAAATAATACGCTGCTGTGTGGAGCGGCCTGTGAGCATTATTTTTGTCTTTTTGCTGTTAATTCTTAGACCACTCGACTCTCCCTTCACTTGCAGTGCTTGGCACATCCCGTTCAGCCCACTGATGTTATTTGCCAGTAGACATATGTCATCGGCATAGTCTAAATGACTGAGCCTTTCAAACGGTCTCCATTGAATGCCCTGTCGTTCAGCTGTACCAACACTGGCCGTCAATACGTCGTCCATCGCCAGCAGGAAGAGAATTGGCGATAGAACATCCCCTTGTCTCACACCCTGTTGCACTACGAAGGAGTCGGATAGCTGCCCATTGTGCAAAACAAAACACCTCACGTTGTTGTAGGACTCTTTAATAATGGCAACAATTTTTGGTGGAATTCCTCTACCAAGCAACGATCTCCATATACATTCTCGGTTAACTCGATCAAAGGCCTTTTCAAAATCCACGAACATGAGGTAAAGCGGTGATTGATATTCCATCGACTGCTCGAGGACGATACGCAGGGTGTTGATATGGTCGACACACGATCGACCACTGCGGAAGCCAGCTTGATGCCTCTTGAGTGTAGACTCGATTCTATCCTTTATTCGCTCGAGTATGATTGTTGCCATTAGTTTTGGGAAAACGGACAAAACGGTGATACCACGCCAATTGTTGCAATTCTTTAAGTCACCTTTCTTTGGCAACTTAACAATCACACCATCCTTCCAGTCCCTGGGATAGCTTTCGTTTTCCCAAATGTTTTGTATCAGCGGATGTAAAATACTAGCCGCTGCTACGGGATCGGCTTTCAGGAATTCAGCTGGTATTCCGTCCAGTCCAGCTGCCTTGTTGTTTTTGAGGAGATTTATTGATGTACGAATTTCCGATTCTGACGGGGGTTCGATGTCAATACCCCTATAGGACCTGCGCATCTCGTTTAGTTGGGGCACTTCAGCACTCTGCTCAACTGAATCCTCATTTAGCAGGGCACAAAAATGGTCCTTCCATCTACGAAGCTGATCCTCAATTGATACCAAAAGTGTGCCATCCACATCCATTACAGGATGATTGGTGTTGCTTTTTTTCCCGATAACATCTTTGGCTATTTGGTACAATTCCCGGATATCTCCTCTTCTGGCAGCGCTTTCCGCATTATCTGCGAGTCCATCCAACTTCAACCTCTTGTCACGTCTCACACAGCGGTAGACCATCTTATGTGCAATGCGGTACTCTCTTCGCAAGTCAGCCTTTCGTTGAACATCAGCTTCGGCATTTATTTGGATATTCAACGATTTGCGAAGTTCGATCTTATCCCAGGTGTCTTGGGATATCCAAGAGTCTCTACGTCTCGTTCGCTTGGGTACAGTTTCGGATCCAGCCTCCATAAAAACACTTTTAATTTCACCCCACATCTCATCAATTGTTGAATTCTGGATTCCATTTAATGACGAGGCTCTGTCGTTAAGGGTGGTGACATAGTTTCGACATATGTTGGGGTCATTTAAAGCATTAGTAATGAATTTTGTTCTCCTTGCTGCATCCTGCGCTGGTTTTTGTACGGCAGCGGTTCGTAGTTTGAGACTCATCAGAACCAAATGGTGGTCGCTTCCCACATCGGCATTTCTTATACTCCGGACATCACACATAGACTTCCTCCATCGCTGCTGAATCATGATATGATCAATTTGGTTTTCGGTTTGACCATCCGGATGCACCCAGGTAATTTTGTTGCACGTCTTATGCTTAAATACAGTCCCACCTATCACAAGACGATTCGCGTTACAAAAGTCGACAAGCAAGTCACCATTTTCATTCCGTGACCCCACGCCATTTCTTGCCATCACGCGTTCCAGTCCGTAATTGTCTGAACCGACTTGGGCATTAAGGTCTCCCATAACGACTATGATGTCGGCTCTCGGAACACTACTGTAAACCGAGTTAAGATGAGTGTAGAATGCGGTTTTGTCTTCCTCGGTCGCTTCATTTGTGGGGGCGTAGCACTGAATAATTGTGAAGTTACGAATTTTTGAACGAAACCTTGCTGTCATTAATCTCGCAGAAATGGGCGCCCATGAGATCAAACTACGCCTCGCTTCTTCGTTCAACATAATTCCGACACCATGCAGTCTGTACAAGGATCGAACGTTCCATGCTCCAATTTTCGTACGTATGGTAGCCAAAAGTAACATTTGCGCTTCTTGAAAGACTTCTTCTATTTGTCAACGATTCATTTATTATTATGGCGTCTTGATTGACGCTCGTACATGAAGGATGCCGCACCCCCAAATCCGATGTGCGGTTTACTGCAGCCGAAGCTACAGAAGGATTTTCTATAAAAAGATTACCTCTTGGGGACTCATTTCCATTTGTTGTCATAATTCATGTATTTGCATATATCCTTCCACCATGGTGTTTTCCGAGATATGATTAATAACATACATAAGCTCAGATTTGACAGGCACACCCGCCTTTTGTATGGTCAAACACATAACTGCTCGAGGCCGCCCACTGTGGGAAAACAGACGCCTTTTGTAGCCGCCCAATATGGGTTACAGACGCTACCTGCTGCTGCCGTTGGCCTTTTACAAAAAAAAGCTCCTCCGCCACCAGACTATCATGCCGTTGACCGCCACCTGCAGTTCATCCGCCTTAAGGGGGCTTTTAACCATCCCGAGGACAAGTTTGTGCCCTGACCAGCATAGCTGGGTTGTCTGCTTATCCCGGCATCCATTCGGTCCCCCTGCACGTTAGCGTTACCCGCCCTCTACCACGCGGAGGTGTGCATAGGGATTTTCCTATCATTGAGCCTAGGGCCATATGGCGTCCTAGCACTCTCAAGTACTTTTAGAGGGCTAAATTTTAATCTTAGCAACTATTAGTAGTACCTCTCATACAATGGTTTTTTATATTTTGAATTTTCTTATTATCAGCAGAACGGATTTAGATTAATTTTTATATATAGGTGATCCCGTCTCAACTGTGTGTCTAGTGCTTTTTTTGTTATTTAATGTAAAATGTTCGTATATATTTTTGGTTTGAATTATGTAAATGACTATTTACTACAATCTACATTCGATATCATGACCCAATTTGCTACTTCTTCAACATGGTTGGAAAAGTGTAGCAAAAATGTCAGTACCGTGACATGTCCGTTCCTTGTTTTTCCGATTGAATCTACTTTTTTTTAATGAAATACTTTGTTGCGGGCGCCTGGCAAACCAGCCTGTTGATAAATGCGGACTTCACCTAGGATGCGAGAAAACAGAGAAAAAAATATATTAGTAATTAGTACAACAAGAAACCACCCCTAAGGAAAGAAAATAAACTTACCTTTTGGGCAGCCAAATCCATAAAAGAAATCCTTATTCCTCAGTAGGAAGACGCTATAATGAAAAGGGAAATAAATATTAGATTATGAAATAAATTCGTTTGGAAAAAGTACCTAAATAATTGGAGAATAAATGAAATAATAATTACATACTTACCATCCTTGTTCAATGCCGGTGTTTTTGTGTTGTATGTCTGTTTTGTTTACTATCTGTGGTTGTCATAGAAGTGTCATAGCCAAAGATACAAAAATATAAATAGAGAGATAAGAGACTGATTAGAAACATGAGCCTGTTTACACGACTCTTTTTTTGGTCGTGTCGTGTTGACGTTTACACGATTTGTTTTTTTTTGTCGTCTCTTGTTTCGTCTTTTTGACACAGTGGATGAATGAGGTAGACATGTAGGTAGAACTTTGACGTTTGTGACATGCTTGCGATGAATAATATAATCTATTTATGTAATTATCTAATTGAAAGGGAGATAATAAAACATTATTATTTGATGATTAGCTTTGAGTAGTGAGTCTAAATGTGATAGATAATAATGGATAGCTACGTGTAATACTCGTTCATAATTTATTTTCATGTTTCGGTCGTCGTCATTCACGTTTACACGTGTCGTTTTTCTTGTCACGTAAGTTATACGTTTTTATTTGTATTCGTGTCGTGGGCGTTTTTTTTGTCGATTACGTACCCATTTATATCTTCTCACTCTCTATCGTCGTTTCCTTTTTGAGGACAAAAATCTTACCCTAGTTTCAAAGTGTTGACCAAAAAGTTATCGTAGGTGTTAACTGGTATACTGAGACATGAATGAAATTAACTAGGTTTTAACGAATCGCTTAGTAAATCTAACTTAAAAATATAAGCTTTATTTGTTGGGGTAAATTTGAAAAAAAAAAAAGTTGTCAACCCCACCTGTTGACAGATAGCAACATACGTCTCTTACTTAAAATTGTGTCATTAGCCCTGTTTTTTTAGTGCATTTTTGTCTTCGCTTACAAAAGAGTGGCATGTTAAATACAACAACAATACGGAATTATACCAGTTTGTTGTTGTAATTGACATGTTGCTTTTTTCTAAGCGAAGATAAAAGTGCACTAAAAAACAGGGCTATTATTATTGAACATGCCCATCGTCGAAATTCGAATAAAAGACAAAAAGAGAAGACAAGTGTCTTTTTAGTTGGGGGCACTCATACTTAGGCAACTTTTGCAAATAAATGTGCATGTATGTGTTTTTTATTTTTTTTGTTTGTTATTTTAAGTTAGGTACTATACATAGAGATGTGAATCGGATGATGTTTTCCAGTTAGAGGAGAATCATACGATTTAGTTTTTTTTTGAAGAATTTTTCTATTGGCTTCATCGATCTCGGTAAAAGATCTATCTCTTTCTTTCGTGCTTGATTTTCTCCACATCTCCCGTAGAACAAGGTTAGGTATACTAGATTGTTCGACTACTTGTACACATATCCGGCAAGAGTTTGCATCCCTCAGTTGATTTAAACTATAAACGACTTAACGACCGAGTGATACACCCGTAGTTCGGAAAAAGTTTGAAAAAAAACGAAAATTACTAAACAAAGAAATTAAAAAGACAGTCGGAAAAAATAAAATAAACTAAATGAAAAATGAATACGAGAAAAATTAAAAATAAATGAGTGTGGGTGCGTAACTTAACTTTTAAATCGGATTCAGTTAAAATTAAAGGTTAAGTTGTTTTTTTTTAGAATCCGAAAAGGTAGTGCCGATCAAATATTTTGATATCAAAATCCAATGAATCAATCTTGATTGAAATAATTCAAAGCGGTGAGTTCAAGATTAAAAATAAGTTTTATTGAAATGTGAAATAAGAGGTTGTTAACTTTTAGGTAAATTCTCGGCGGCCCCTGATACGCATTCCAGTAAGGGCCGCCGCATGATTTTTCAAAAATATTTTTTGTGCCGTTCTTTTTTTTGGAATGAATTTTTGGGACGAATACCCATGTGAATCAACCTCTTTTGGAACCGTCATCATTTTTGGCGGACGATAATTTCGCTTCAAAAAAACACGTTATCACTGGCGAAACGTTTAATCCTATAGAACCTGCTTCTCCGAACGCAGTTTCACGTGGATACAGCAAGAAGCCTCGTTTAATCCGCTGATCAAATACCATCCATTAGAGGTCTGAGAATACCGTTATTGACTTGGAAGATAAAATTAGTGCCATATTTGGAGCGCTAGACAATTCTATCTTCAGGCCTGGTTGTGAGCTCCAGCAGCGCAGTGAGTCCTAAAAAGATAGAAAATAAAGAAGAAGTCCAGGTATTTTACATTGCATAAGTAAATTTACGTGCCAATATATACAAACAAAGAAAACTAAAGAATAAAGTGAAGAAGCAGAAAGTGCTTTTAGACAATAACTTTGGTTATGAAACTTTAGCCAACATCCTTCAAAGTTTTTTTGTAATTACATGTTTTTGTTATTATATGTTTTAAAAATTGTTTTGGCAAAACTGAAGTATAAGTTCTTGGTTAATTTTTCTTAAATTTTCTATATAAATTATCTAAATTTTTGTATGTGAATGATAAGGTTTTGTTTCTCGACTGTCGCTTGTGTGTTTTATTTTTCCCGGTTAGCATTGCTTATAAATCCACCTCCACTGAGCTCATTTGAGGGTAGGGAAAAGCGGTTAGTTGAATTTAGTTCTGAGTGCCAAACAAAAAAGTGGTACTATTTTGTAATCCAGTGGTAGTCTTGATGAGAAACAGCTCAAGATCATATTTTGTTTGTTTTTTTTGTATTATTATATTTTTTGTTTATATTTCGAGATCAATTTTGATTAAATAATACCTAAATTGATTTATTTTAAATTAAATTTCTCAATTAACTTTATAAAATTAAGGTTTTTTCACTAGTTTACGATTTCTTTAAATTTAATAATAGTAATAAAACTTCAGCCAATGCCAGATTGAGATGAAATCGAAGTTGTGTTTCTTTGTTTCGAGTAATCGGAACATGTCTTACTGAAGACCATATTTCAGGGGTGCTGAAGGTAGCTGAGTTTCGGTGAAGATGGTATGATCTGAAACCGATCATCCACCATCTTGGGGGAATCCAAAAATGGCCGCGGATTCCTATGGTAGGGTGGGTAATGGCCTCACTGCAACAACATCCGCAGTGCCTTGGTGTGACGATAGTCCGTCCGTGGTCTTATCTAGTCCGACGATTTTTTGTTTCCTAGATCCCTTGGCCTGATAAGTGTTTTTGTTTGCAGGCGAGGTTAAGTTTCCGGGGGCAAGATCCCCCCCGTCCGACGAGCTGACGCCGTGCAATATGCAAGCAGGCCGCGTCCCCGGGACTTGACATTCCACCTTCCTTTTCCAAACTCTTCCTATCTCTCTTTCCTACCTCTTCCTTTTCCTACCCCTCCACTTTACCGACATCCTCCTCTCCTCTTGCCTACGCAACAAAATGGCGCCCAACGTCGTTAAAACGTTTTCCCAACTTTGTTGGAACGTTTTCTTGACAATTTAGTTTTTGTAGTATTAGTTTCAGTTCGTTTGTGTTGTGTAGTCCTCAACCAAACTTACTGTGGATTTTCAAACCTCGTAAGTCTTTATCAGGAAGGTCTCTGACGTACCTAGATAAATCGCGACGAGTGTTTGAAAATTCACAGTGACTGCGGTTAGTAAGTGTAATGCGTCTATCGGGGATTACTAGAGTTTTTGCAAAGGGCGTATGTCTGCATCAGGAAGGTCACAGACGAACCTAGTTGTATCGCGTATTTTAGTATCGTTTTCCCTATTCCTTTCCTTACTTTTTTTTACTTTTCTTTCTAATTTTCAATTTTCTTATCCTTTAGTCTTGTGAGTTTCTATTTGGAAGTGATGATTGTGCGTGACGTTTAGTCCAACATCATCGTTCCAACTTTTTTGTGAGTCTTACCTTACCGTTTCATGTCTTCTAGCAAGGTCCTTGAGACAGTCTAGGATTGCGGGAACGGTAAGGGAAAACTTTGTAATGTAATATGTTAGTGTTTCTAGTAGTTTTCCTATTCTATTATCGTCACATCAGGGGTCTAGTTCGTCCGTCTGATGTCTTTTGTTAGCGATGTCGTTAGTAGGGTCATACCATGTCGCTAAAAAAACCACCGAGTGGAAGCTACCTGAAGCACCCCGTAAGATCATGATACGAACCTTAAATACATAAAATACCTACGTCTTTATAAATAATACTGTAAAATTGAAACATTAATCGTTTACTTTTGAAAAGTCATTCAACTTTATTGATTTTTCAAAATAATTGACTAATCTTAAATAACTTTTTGAAGTTGGGTTAGTACTACTTTAAAAACAATACCTAAATAACATAAATACTAAGAAATACATATGAAATCTTAAAAATTAAAGTTCTTAACAACTAGTTTTTGAAAAACATTTAGCTGTTTACATCTGTTTTCGTTTTTTGTGTTCAATTCAAACTTTTCTTATGAGTTTTAGCTTTTTTTTTCGCTATTAAAGAGATTAAAACTCTAAAGTAAGAAAAATTATAAAATTTACGATCTGTTCATTTTTTTCGGTTTCTTTGTAAATTAAGTTTTTTTTTTGAAAATACCAAAAAAATTCTTCGAATTTATATAAGAAAATAATCATAGTTGATAAAATTAATAGTTTACGCAGATTTGTTTTTGAAAATATTTGTTTTTGAAAACTTTGTTTTTGTTTATACATTTTCTTTGTTAGGTGTTTACTTGGTTCCTTATATTTCTATTTATTTATTTATTTATTAATTTGTCAAGTTTTTTTGTATTCTTTAATTTAGTTTTTCTTGCTAAAATTCTGAAATTAGAGAATATTTTCGAAAATCGTTCAAGTTTTTTTTTAAATTTAGTTTCTTTTCTGAGGAAAAAATACTTTAAATTTTACAAAAACTATATACAATATACATATTTAGATTTTTGATTTACTATTTAACTTGTTTTTCAATTTTGTTCAATCGTTTTCGAAAGTACTTAATTGATAAAATTTCAGTTTTTTTTTGTTATTAATTAATTTTTGGTTTACAATTTCGTTTTTTTTTGTTTGATTTTTAAATATATTTTTGAAAAATTTTCATTGTTTTTCAAAAGTGATTATTTACAGTTTTTCTGTTATTTATTAACTTTTTTTTCGTTCAATTTTATTTTTGTTGTTGATTATACCTTGATATATAGTTTATTTTCATTATTTATTTCCATTTGTTTTACAAATTCCTTAACTTTTTTCGTTCATTTCAAAATTATTTTTGTTAATTTATTTACGTTATTTATTTATATTCTTTTTACAAATTCCTTTTTTTTCATTTATTTATTCAATTGTTACAAAATTTAATTTTTTGTTTTTCGATTTATTTATCTTGTTTGATTTTTTTTTTAAACATATTTCGTTAACTTTCCATATTTTTTTCGTTTCGGTTTCGTTTTTTTTGTACGATTTTGGTTACTTATTTATTTTTTTTTGTTACAAATTCACTCCTTTTTTTTAAAGGAAAACTTCTTTTTCTAGCTAGTTTTGAAAATTAAGTTTTCTGGTATAGAAAAAAAAAACTATTTTTATTCGAAAACTCACCTCTTTTTGTTGTTATTGATTTTGCTGTTGAATTCTTCGATTTGTTTATTTGGTTGATAAAGATTTAAAGTTGAAAATGGCACACACAAATAAAGATGAACAGGATCGCATCAGCAAAATGATCAAAGAGGCTGAAATAGATGAAGCAAGAGTTACTGGATCGGCTACACAGAATTAAGGCACAGGTGCTAGGCACCAGCATATTACGTTCTCCTCTGATTAGTGATAGGCACGTCCGATCCACATCTCTCAGTGTAGATAGAACTAGCGTTCCCGTAATAAGGGCCCAAAATACAAGTACTCACACGAGTTTAATATCAACTCCGTCTTACTGCGAAGTCAGTAATGCGGGAGCTGCTTCTTTACCACCTCAGCATGAGCATTTTGGTTTTCACGACAGCACTACAGTTATAGGCCAAACACTGGTATTGAGAACGAAGATAGGTCCCATAATATACCATCCAACCGAGGTTCGAGGAGAACACTCGAATGTATTGCTATTCTGAATCGTGGTTTAATTGGTATTTGTTATCTGTTATTTATTTATTCCTGTCCTGTTCTAATGTTATTTTATGCTCACGTAGTACCTGACCGTTCTCAAAACATTTGTGATTTTATCCACAATCCAAAAAATGTTTCGTATTAGTATTCAGTAGTCGTGGATAAACATTTTCAAAAAAAAATGATAAAATAACTATGAAAATCGAAACACCCTTTTTTTTATTCACCCAGTACCTGATGACTTTGAATAAAAACAAAGTAATTTTATAGATTTTAGTATATATTTTATTAATCGCATGCTTTTAGTATTAATTGTTACTTAATGTTATTTATTTTATTTATTTATTTTATTAATTGACGCTTAAATTAGTTTACTAACTGTGATAAACAAGCATCTGTGATTTCTATATATAAGTTACTAACCACTTAGCTTGCTGTGATATTTTATTAATTTTATTTCTTATTAAGACTGATTACTTTACTAACTTCTAACGATCTGTGATATTTACTCTTTTTATAATTTTATTTTATTGATTTTAGAATCTGTGATATTAGCTTTAACTTTTTTTTTTAACTGTGATATTTACTTTTCTGATTTTTTTTAACTCTAGGTTAAGTAACTTTTATTTTATTGATTTTAAAACTGTGGTACTTAGCTTTAATAATTAACTGTGATATTTTTTTTACTATTTATTTATTTATTAAATTATTTATACCACTTGTTTTCTTATCTTATTTCACTTAACTTATCTAATTACAATTAACTAATCTAATTACTTAACTAATTGCACTTTCATATTTATAACTATAAAATACAATCACTCTCACTCACCCTTGTAGATGAAAAAAATAGTAGAAAAAGTTTTTGACGAAGATTCGTTATAGATGAAGGGCAGGAACTTATCCACAGCTGATAGCTTTTTACTGAATCCGATTACGTTGAGGGGTCATTGACCTCACACTTGGGTGTAATCTTAAATTTTAATAAAAAAAAATGTATTAGGACAAGTGGATAAGGCTATTATTGAACGGTGCTTACCTGTCCTGTTATGAATTGGCGTCCATCGGTGACTGTGTGGGAACTTTCCTTTTTTTTTGCCCGGCTTAACGTGGGTTTTTCCCCACCTTGTCGTCAACCCATATATAAAGCTACCTGAAATTATTGAAAATATTTGTTAAAAGTAAGGAATCTGAACGAAAAGTTATTAATTAACTACAAACATACATTATGATCATCCTTTTTGGGCACGGCGTTTTAGTGGTAGTCCCGTTAATCCGCTTGTTTTATTTCTGTACACTAGAACTTTTCCCAGGCGACCGAAGAGTTTCTGTTTTTGATGTTTATTGGGAATATATCCCAATAAACAACAAATTTTGTTGCGGGCGCCTGGCAAACCAGCCTGTTGATAAATGCGGACTTCACCTAGGATGCGAGAAAACAGAGAAAAAAATATATTAGTAATTAGTACAACAAGAAACCACCCCTAAGGAAAGAAAATAAACTTACCTTTTGGGCAGCCAAATCCATAAAAGAAATCCTTATTCCTCAGTAGGAAGACGCTATAATGAAAAGGGAAATAAATATTAGATTATGAAATAAATTCGTTTGGAAAAAGTACCTAAATAATTGGAGAATAAATGAAATAATAATTACATACTTACCATCCTTGTTCAATGCCGGTGTTTTTGTGTTGTATGTCTGTTTTGTTTACTATCTGTGGTTGTCATAGAAGTGTCATAGCCAAAGATACAAAAATATAAATAGAGAGATAAGAGACTGATTAGAAACATGAGCCTGTTTACACGACTCTTTTTTTGGTCGTGTCGTGTTGACGTTTACACGATTTGTTTTTTTTTGTCGTCTCTTGTTTCGTCTTTTTGACACAGTGGATGAATGAGGTAGACATGTAGGTAGAACTTTGACGTTTGTGACATGCTTGCGATGAATAATATAATCTATTTATGTAATTATCTAATTGAAAGGGAGATAATAAAACATTATTATTTGATGATTAGCTTTGAGTAGTGAGTCTAAATGTGATAGATAATAATGGATAGCTACGTGTAATACTCGTTCATAATTTATTTTCATGTTTCGGTCGTCGTCATTCACGTTTACACGTGTCGTTTTTCTTGTCACGTAAGTTATACGTTTTTATTTGTATTCGTGTCGTGGGCGTTTTTTTTGTCGATTACGTACCCATTTATATCTTCTCACTCTCTATCGTCGTTTCCTTTTTGAGGACAAAAATCTTACCCTAGTTTCAAAGTGTTGACCAAAAAGTTATCGTAGGTGTTAACTGGTATACTGAGACATGAATGAAATTAACTAGGTTTTAACGAATCGCTTAGTAAATCTAACTTAAAAATATAAGCTTTATTTGTTGGGGTAAATTTGAAAAAAAAAAAAGTTGTCAACCCCACCTGTTGACAGATAGCAACATACGTCTCTTACTTAAAATTGTGTCATTAGCCCTGTTTTTTTAGTGCATTTTTGTCTTCGCTTACAAAAGAGTGGCATGTTAAATACAACAACAATACGGAATTATACCAGTTTGTTGTTGTAATTGACATGTTGCTTTTTTCTAAGCGAAGATAAAAGTGCACTAAAAAACAGGGCTATTATTATTGAACATGCCCATCGTCGAAATTCGAATAAAAGACAAAAAGAGAAGACAAGTGTCTTTTTAGTTGGGGGCACTCATACTTAGGCAACTTTTGCAAATAAATGTGCATGTATGTGTTTTTTATTTTTTTTGTTTGTTATTTTAAGTTAGGTACTATACATAGAGATGTGAATCGGATGATGTTTTCCAGTTAGAGGAGAATCATACGATTTAGTTTTTTTTTGAAGAATTTTTCTATTGGCTTCATCGATCTCGGTAAAAGATCTATCTCTTTCTTTCGTGCTTGATTTTCTCCACATCTCCCGTAGAACAAGGTTAGGTATACTAGATTGTTCGACTACTTGTACACATATCCGGCAAGAGTTTGCATCCCTCAGTTGATTTAAACTATAAACGACTTAACGACCGAGTGATACACCCGTAGTTCGGAAAAAGTTTGAAAAAAAACGAAAATTACTAAACAAAGAAATTAAAAAGACAGTCGGAAAAAATAAAATAAACTAAATGAAAAATGAATACGAGAAAAATTAAAAATAAATGAGTGTGGGTGCGTAACTTAACTTTTAAATCGGATTCAGTTAAAATTAAAGGTTAAGTTGTTTTTTTTTAGAATCCGAAAAGGTAGTGCCGATCAAATATTTTGATATCAAAATCCAATGAATCAATCTTGATTGAAATAATTCAAAGCGGTGAGTTCAAGATTAAAAATAAGTTTTATTGAAATGTGAAATAAGAGGTTGTTAACTTTTAGGTAAATTCTCGGCGGCCCCTGATACGCATTCCAGTAAGGGCCGCCGCATGATTTTTCAAAAATATTTTTTGTGCCGTTCTTTTTTTTGGAATGAATTTTTGGGACGAATACCCATGTGAATCAACCTCTTTTGGAACCGTCATCATTTTTGGCGGACGATAATTTCGCTTCAAAAAAACACGTTATCACTGGCGAAACGTTTAATCCTATAGAACCTGCTTCTCCGAACGCAGTTTCACGTGGATACAGCAAGAAGCCTCGTTTAATCCGCTGATCAAATACCATCCATTAGAGGTCTGAGAATACCGTTATTGACTTGGAAGATAAAATTAGTGCCATATTTGGAGCGCTAGACAATTCTATCTTCAGGCCTGGTTGTGAGCTCCAGCAGCGCAGTGAGTCCTAAAAAGATAGAAAATAAAGAAGAAGTCCAGGTATTTTACATTGCATAAGTAAATTTACGTGCCAATATATACAAACAAAGAAAACTAAAGAATAAAGTGAAGAAGCAGAAAGTGCTTTTAGACAATAACTTTGGTTATGAAACTTTAGCCAACATCCTTCAAAGTTTTTTTGTAATTACATGTTTTTGTTATTATATGTTTTAAAAATTGTTTTGGCAAAACTGAAGTATAAGTTCTTGGTTAATTTTTCTTAAATTTTCTATATAAATTATCTAAATTTTTGTATGTGAATGATAAGGTTTTGTTTCTCGACTGTCGCTTGTGTGTTTTATTTTTCCCGGTTAGCATTGCTTATAAATCCACCTCCACTGAGCTCATTTGAGGGTAGGGAAAAGCGGTTAGTTGAATTTAGTTCTGAGTGCCAAACAAAAAAGTGGTACTATTTTGTAATCCAGTGGTAGTCTTGATGAGAAACAGCTCAAGATCATATTTTGTTTGTTTTTTTTGTATTATTATATTTTTTGTTTATATTTCGAGATCAATTTTGATTAAATAATACCTAAATTGATTTATTTTAAATTAAATTTCTCAATTAACTTTATAAAATTAAGGTTTTTTCACTAGTTTACGATTTCTTTAAATTTAATAATAGTAATAAAACTTCAGCCAATGCCAGATTGAGATGAAATCGAAGTTGTGTTTCTTTGTTTCGAGTAATCGGAACATGTCTTACTGAAGACCATATTTCAGGGGTGCTGAAGGTAGCTGAGTTTCGGTGAAGATGGTATGATCTGAAACCGATCATCCACCATCTTGGGGGAATCCAAAAATGGCCGCGGATTCCTATGGTAGGGTGGGTAATGGCCTCACTGCAACAACATCCGCAGTGCCTTGGTGTGACGATAGTCCGTCCGTGGTCTTATCTAGTCCGACGATTTTTTGTTTCCTAGATCCCTTGGCCTGATAAGTGTTTTTGTTTGCAGGCGAGGTTAAGTTTCCGGGGGCAAGATCCCCCCCGTCCGACGAGCTGACGCCGTGCAATATGCAAGCAGGCCGCGTCCCCGGGACTTGACATTCCACCTTCCTTTTCCAAACTCTTCCTATCTCTCTTTCCTACCTCTTCCTTTTCCTACCCCTCCACTTTACCGACATCCTCCTCTCCTCTTGCCTACGCAACAACTTCATTGAATTGAAATGTTGTCCCTAGAAAAGTTTGAGTGCAATACTTTCTTGACAAAATAATGCAAAAATTAAATAAAAATACTTATTGCTGAATAAAATAATCATGAATGAATGTTGTCCGAGGTTTTAGTTCTATTTTTGATTTAAAAAGATTTCCCGCTCAACCGCCATTTTGTTTTAGCTTTAAGCCTAGTACGCTGCTGATGCGAAACGAAATTTTTAGTTGGTCTCCAACAAGACAACGAAATGCTTACGAAAAGGAAGCGGAAAAATATTCATTGACAGTTGCACAAATTCAAAAAATTAATTATTAATTATTGAGTGCGAAAAAAGAGTGTAGACATCTCCAAATAATCTGCTACAATTTTCAATTTCGCTCATCGAACAGCGTACTGCAGAACGAAAAGTAGAACTAAATTTTTAGTTTATGATTTCGTTGTGTCATTTTTGTATGGGATTTTTCGTTTCGCATCAGCAGCGTACTAGGCTTTAACACGTATGTATTGTGGTTTTCTAAAAGATAAACTAGTTATGTATAGTTAACAACAGTCATTTTAATTTTTGAACGTTGTTGTACTTTAAGTGTGATATGTTTTCATGGGATGAAAGTATGTCACAAATTTATTTGTCAGTGCCGTGGTAGCATTTTTAAAGCATGTTATAACATGTTTTTGGCTGGTTATCAGAATTTTGTATTCCTTTTAACGGCATAAGTTAAAATTGTCCTGGAAATTATTTTTCTCGTTAGCATAGAGAAGTTAGGTCACATATACTGTATAAATGTCAGTACTGTGGATGTCAGTACCGTGGCATTTAAATACTTTTTGAACTTTAATTAAATATAATTAACTAATTTCTTGCAAAAATATTTTTTTCTACCAATTTTCTTTGTAAGAACGGTAGCGGGCGAGCCAAACAAAAATCATTCCGTGCAATAAAAACTAAGCAATAACCCAGCACAAGGAAAAGGGTTGCGATTCAGAAAAACAGACTTCAAAAACAAAAAAGAGATCATTTAAAAAAAAAAGGGAAGTAGAAATGTCAAGAGGTCAAAACGTATTAGACAATCAAGAATCTCAACAAAAATATGATTTCAAATAAGTTCAAATAATATTGCACATCACAATTTTCAAAAAACTAATTTCTGGACTTTTAAAAAAGTTTCAAATTACTGTTTTTAAAATTTGATATCTTGAAAACGGGTTCAAAATTTCTTTTTGAAATTTAATTTTTATATGTACATAAATAAATACTTAAGATTTGCATGTCAACATTTTTTCCTTTAAAATATTGTAAGAATTTGATATATAAAAATTTACCGCTTATTTTGATTGATTTTAAGTTTTTTTTTTCATACAATCATATATGAGGCTGTGAGTGCAAAAGCGGTTCAACCCACTTCTTTTTTTGATCATGTTTTTCGTTTTGAATCGATTTTTAATAATATTTTTACTGAGATTCAAATAGTATACGTCACATTTTTGGAAAGCTTTTAGAAATTAAAAATTTAGCTTTGATGACTTTTGATGCATAAATGTAAAAATACGAGACAAAAATATCAATAATGCCAAAAAATGGGTTACACCACTTTTGCACTCACGGCCTCATATTGCTTTTAATTAAATCTGAGAAACTTGACGCTCCACGTCCACATCAAAAAACCACTTAGAAAGCGATAAAAAAAAAATAAAAAACCTGTTTCCACCTACATACAAGAAAATAAGAACAAATACCTACACAAATAGACATCAGTTTCTAATTTTCATTCCAATCTATTTTGAAGGCTCCCGACACGAAAAGCATTTTGGGTGCCTTATCTTGGCAAAGAACAGTCATCGAGAACAAAAGAATTTGTTTCTGTTTAGAAAATATGCGATGTGTATTGAATTTTTTTATTTTTCTATTTCATTTCATGTTTAAGAAAACTGCCACCCCCGCTTAAAGTGGGGAAATAGACCCCCTCTCCCGTTCGATTTTTCCTTGTCTTCGTCCAACCTAAAAGGCTCTATCCTTTTGTCACATCTCATATTAAACATCCTGTATATAAAAATAAAGGGAAATTGAACGAATTTTTTTCAAAAAATCTGCAAAACTTTGTTATATTTTCAGCAAAAAATATACATATATGCATTCATTTTGGAACAAAACTAGAATTTTTGACGTCTAGCATGTGAAACGGCATACTGTGCATCGGTCGCAATTATTTAAACCATGATTGGCTGAATGAATGTGCGTTCTTTTATGAAGAATAAGGATGTTGATGATTTAAACTGCAACACTGCATTCGTTCAAATCGGTCGATGGGGTAACAAATTCTGACGATTCGATAAACTATCCGACTAATTTTTGAATTCATTGGATGTGCAACTCAAATTTGGCTCTTTTATCATAATGTTGCAAAATCTGAACCCACAAAAACTGTGCAATGGAACGATGAAGAAACTAATGAACAACGTAATCAAAACCACTACAATCAAAAGCAAGTTCAAAGGCGAGGAAGTTCAGCACGGACAATAATTATGTGTGGCGCTTTCGCGTTTTGGAAAGCCATCCGCGTTTTACGCACCGGACAACAAAACAAACAACGTTGTTTATCACAAAGCATTGCATTGACCATTTTCCATGTAAATAAAATAAAATGAATTTAATTTTAAAGAGTTTCATTCATTTAATAAAGAGGCTCGACTTTAAAAAGGGACATTAACAGGGCCGTAGCTACGGTAGGGCATTATGGGGCAATGCCCTACCTTTAAATACCAAAGCCCTACCTTTAAAATACCATCAACGAACGGGACAATTTTCTTTCAAAACACAGACAAAAACGGATTTGAAGGATATGGCTCATAATACTGATTTCATAACAAGCAAAAATCTTTATATTTTATTCAAATCTAACATAACGATGGCAGAATAAACAAAAAAAAGTTGTTTTGTCAAGATGTCTGTCGGTCTTTGCTTCTGCTAGTTTTTGAGTCTATGCGTCCACTGTACATCGAGCTAGATCTTAATCCATGGATCAATTTGTTTCAAACTTGGTACAAAGCATATTTATGAGGTTTCCTAGAGGAGTAATTCAAATCTTTGTTTTAGTTCATCTCGAATGATAAGCTGCCATACAAAACAACTTATTTTTTTTTCAAATTTTCTTAAAGAAATATTCCAGGATTTCGTTTAAAATTAGTGTTATGTCTTAAATAGTTTAGGGTTTTTGATATAAAATTCACATATAGCGGAAGAAGTACCTATGTGCATTAGGGGTGCCGGAATTTTTTAGAATTTTTTTATATTCAAAATGGGTGTTGTGGATCTTGTAAAGGGTTTACAAAGAAGTAATTTTTGTTCTGGGACATTTGGCAGAATTTAATTTTGAGACCCGAAAAGGCGGTCTGATAACCGCATAAAATTAGTATTATTATTAATTAATTAGTTAGTATATAATATACTATTGGAAAAACCAGTAATATATGAGGTCACACTTATAATGATTCTTTGTTGCTTTTGTAACCTGTTGCTAAGAAAAAAGCATTAAAATCTGCTTGTCAAAATATCACGACTTAACTTTTTACATTAAATAAATTCCCCCGAAAAATAGATCGATTTTCTAGATGCTTTCGTACATTTTTGTCTAAATGGAATGCTCGAATTGGTTGAAACTTTCTTTCTTAACACTATACAGCATGAGAAAAGAAGGCCAAAATAAAACATTATAAGTAATTTTGTGCTGTTTTTACCTAAAAACGGCAGCGGGGTCTCAAAATGTCCCAGAACAAAAATTTCATCTTTCTAAACCCTTTACAAGGTCCACCATACCCATTTTGAATATAAAAAATTAAAAAAATTCCGACAACCCTAATATACATATACATATTCACCAGATAAATTGAAACTTTGGTCTCGATTGAAATTCTTATGCAATTTTATTTCAATTGCTTCTCGTACTAATCTTGGTACATAGAATTTCTCCGTCGAGATTGATTTGGCTTTATCGAATCTGATAAAATGATCTTCGTTGTATGCGAGATGTTCAGAAATTGCTGACTTTGTAACCTGGTTCTTTTGAATGGCTTTTATATGCTCATTCAGCCTTGTTTGAATTCCTCGTTTTGTTTCGCCAATATAGTAAGAACCACAACTGCAAGGGACTGAATAAACTCCTGGATTTTGTAAAGGGATTTTATCTTTTGGTGATCGCAAAATTTGGCGAATTTTTGCTGGTGGCTTAAATATACATTTAACACCATGCTTAGATAAAATTCTCCCAATCCCTTCAGAAACTCCTTTTCTATATGGTAGAAATGCATGGTGCATGGGATCCGTTGATCAACAAATTAAAGGTAACCAAAAACAACAAACAAAATCAAAACAATGTACTAGCTGATGCTGTAAGCTTTGCCTGTTCACAAGCTTACATTGATTCGCAACAACAATTACCATCTCGAACACAGCCAACACACCGGTACAATCTCCGCAGGAGAGAATAAAAAAGAAACAACAACTACCACCTACAAGCCATCAGTTAACCCGTGATCACGACAAGTGGAACCTTGTCGAAACGTCGGGCTTTCAATTTCAATTCAATTTTTTGAATTAAATTATCGCGGTAAGTCCGCTTAATTAATAAAATAAATTAAAATGAATATTTACAATCGCGATTATAAAAGTTTAAAGTCTAAAAACGTACAGATAGTTCTGCTGCAAACTTAAGCTCTTCACTGGAGTTTGAGAGGTAACGATCCTCAACTCTACGTTTTTTGGTCTTGTGGAAGCAACTTCAAATGGTTTTTGAGGTCTTCCGCGACTAGATCCCGGTGTATCATTTAAAGCATTCTTGGTCATAATATCTAAAATACTGGCAGGAAGTATAAAATCACTTTTAACCACACTTCATGCCGTTTGAAGAGTAGACCGCGGTTTCGTCAGCATTGTTTCCACCAATTATCGAGATTTAAGTAAAAAAACTTGACTTTTTGGCTTAAATCACTTTTTATCGAACTAGAACAATTGGTTATTTTTAATTCATTTAATGTAAAGCTGGTAACTTCTTCAATTCTAGAGCTTTTAGTTAAAGAAACCCATTTTTAAATTTTTTTTGTTTTTTATCGGTTGACCTTGTTCTACAAAAAGTTAAATATTTTGCAGGTTAGCAAAAATTAGCAATGAAAGTTTTTATTTTTGGAAAGTTCAATAATGGACAAATACAATGACATACAAAATGTTGATATACTTTGATATATATTTTTTTAAACTCAACTTAAAAGAATTTTTCATGCCTCAAAATAGGACTCTTTTTGATAAATTAATAAAAATACTAATTCCACCAAAAAATAAACTAAAAAATACTCATACCAGCTCCAAAGGTATCCATAATTATTATTCAAAAGAAAAACTATGATAATAGCAGTAATTTTTCTACACGAGATCAATTATGGCACAGCAAAATCTAATTCTAAACTGGAACTGAAGCTTAAATTACCTCCACTGCTGATAACAATGCCGCTAATCGACCAACAAGAAGAGAGCAAACCAATAAAAGTTACAAATAAGAGTTATTTAAGATGTTGTTGTTGGGCTCCACAGCAATTTAGCTTTGAATCACACATTCACTTTTTTTATTTTTGTTCACGGTCAACGCACTGTGCGACGATGGAACTTATTCCGAAACGCGTTTTTAATTTTAACTTTTCAAGTTGTGTAATAAGTTGGAAAATTTTTACAATAAAATGTTTTTTTTTTTTAATTATTTAAAATCAAAACCTTTTTATTTCATAAATGAAATGTTATGATTTTAAAAGTAACTGCCCCACCTCCAACCCTCCTCTACAAATTTGTTAGTGGTTTTTATAGTTAAATGTAACGGAAGAGGCGGCAGAAGCACTTATCTAAATTATCAAACTTCAAGTTGATTTTAATTTACAAAATGAATTAAATCTTTAAATTACGTCGAATTAATTAGCTTCAAAAATTTCTAACTTTGCTTCAAATGCTCGGATCTACAGGATTAAGACCCGTTTGCAGTTTGCTGATACGATTTTTAAGCATTTATGTTCTACTTAAAAGCTTATGACTTTTTTCCTCTGCATAAACTGTCACATAAGCTCTTTATGTTCTACTTAAATATCTTAGTTCCGTATCAGCAAATGGGCTTAAGATATCTTATTCAAGTTAAAATAATAAAACTACATTTGTGTATAAAAGTTATTGAGAAATACCAAAAAATTTCATACAAAGGGTGATAGAGTTCTTTTTATGATAAATATTCAAATGTGCGTTTCCATTAGGTAGGAGGTAGTACTTTCACTATAGAAAACTCTCGAGAGCGACTCTCGGATATCAGTCTTCCCCTCTGGTGAGCTTATTTCATGACTGTGTTTGTGTCCACTTTCGTGTTTTACTCTCGAGAACTTCTTCAGAGCTGCTCACAGTTTTTATATTCTTAAATGGATATGCACCTTAAGAGTATGCAAATGCACCTGTGTTTCGAGCTCGGCTTTTAGGAACTTCCGTTTTCCATATTATTAGAAGAGTACGAATCCAACGAAGAAGATTGGAGAGAAATCAGGAACGACCACACTGCCGAAGAGAAGTTGGATGGAATTTCTACACCTAAGGAAAGGTGTTTTTGGCCGTTTTTGAAATCGTCAAGTCAATGTCAATTCGATTGTCAAATTATCGTCATTTTTCGACGCGAATATTAATATTTGATATCGAAATGCAGCAGCTCTGAAAAAGGTGGTTTGAAATTATTTGAAACATTTTTATTAAAACTTAACGAAGGCTAATACTACATTTTTATTAGAAAAAATGAGGTAATTTCGTTGAAAATTTCCAAATTTGATACGAAATCATCTCATTTCCCATAAAAATTCACATTTCGAAATGAGATCATTTCAACCAAATTGGCTGGAAATAAGGTTGGAAATTAAGTCAAAACCTAACGAGCACACCCATTCGGCCACAGTTTGAAGAGCTCTGAAAAGGTTTTGTATAAAAATGTCAAATCACAATGGAAGGAGACAGCCAAAAACAAGCAATTAACAGCTAGCTGAAATTCAAAAATGAAATGAGCTGTCAAACGAAATTACCAAATTACAAATAAAAACACTTTTTCTGTGATTTGCGAAGCTACCTCATTTCGGCTCTAATGAAAACGTACATGGTTTAAAATCCTGGCGTTAAATTTAATATTTTTTGGGTTGCATATATGACCAGTCCAAAATGGTATTTAAATGTAATGCTTTGAAAATATTTAATTTTCAAATCCAATAGAAGACACATGAATTTCAATACTGTTTTGTATTAAAAAACAAGTTCGTATTATTAAATAGTAACACACACAAGGTTTAAAATTTGGGGTACTTTTTAATACTTTCAGGGTTACATATATGACAACACCAAAAATTTTATGAAATTTAATACTTGGCAAATATAACAAATAATAGTAATGAAAGACTTTTTTGTAAGAGTATTATCTTCTAAGTCAATTAAATAATGGCAGCATTATTATGTATATTTATTGTTTTTCACATATGTATATGAGAACTAAAATCTTAATGCGATTGAAATTTTATCTACTAATTTGTATATTTTACCTCGAAATATTTCAATGCGCCTTTAAAATAATGCATATTTAAAATGTTTATTTTATATTATTAAGCAGAAAAACGGTTGCCACTTTTGTTTTGTTGCTGTTTCAATACAATCTGTATTAAATTTTAATACTTTTTGTATTAAAAATACACAAGTCCCGATCTTTTTAATACAATTTGTATTAAATTTTAATACTTTTAGTATAAAAAATACACGCCTCCCGATTCTTTTAATACAATTTGTATTAAATTTTAATACTTTTTATATTAAAAATGGACGTACTTAAGTTATTAAATTTTAATACCAAAAGATTATATTTTATTTTATTGGATTCCTTTGCCCTCTAAAAGTACTTGAGAGTGCTAGGACGCCATATGGCCCTAGGCTCATTGATAGGAAAATCCCTATGCACACCTCCGCGTGGTAGAGGGCGGGTAACGCTAACGTGCAGGGGGACCGAATGGATGCCGGGATAAGCAGACAACCCAGCTATGCTGGTCAGGGCACAAACTTGTCCTCGGGATGGTTAAAAGCCCCCTTAAGGCGGATGAACTGCAGGTGGCGGTCAACGGCATGATAGTCTGGTGGCGGAGGAGCTTTTTTTTGGTAAAAGGCCAACGGCAGCAGCAGGTAGCGTCTGTAACCCATATTGGGCGGCTACAAAAGGCGTCTGTTTTCCCATAGTGGGCGGCCTCGAGCAGTTATGTGTTTGACCATACAAAAGGCGGGTGTGCCTGTCAAATCTGAGCTTATGTATGTTATTAATCATATCTCGGAAAACACCATGGTGGAAGGATATATACAAATACATGAATTATGACAACAAATGGAAATGAGTCCCCAAGAGGTAATCTTTTTATAGAAAATCCTTCTGTAGCTTCGGCTGCAGTAAACCGCACATCGGATTTGGGGGTGCGGCATCCTTCATGTACGAGCGTCAATCAAGACGCCATAATAATAAATGAATCGTTGACAAATAGAAGAAGTCTTTCAAGAAGCGCAAATGTTACTTTTGGCTACCGCATACGTACGAAAATCGGAGCATGGAACGTTCGATCCTTGTACAGCGATGGTAGATACGAGCAGGTTGAGCGTGAAATGCTTCGCCTAAAGATCAGTATCCTGGGCATAAGCGAAACTAAGTGGAGAGGAAGAGCTGAATACAGATCAGACACTGGACAGACGAGAATGCTGTATTCCGGCGAAGATGAAAGAGAGGGTGGCCAAAGACTGCATGGTGTCGGAATTATGTTGAACGAAGAAGCGAGGCGTAGTTTGATCTCATGGGCGCCCATTTCTGCGAGATTAATGACAGCAAGGTTTCGTTCAAAAATTCGTAACGTCACAATTATTCAGTGCTACGCCCCCACAAATGAAGCGACCGAGGAAGACTCTGGGTGGGTGGGACTGTATTTAAGCATAAGACGTGCAACAAAATTACCTGGGTGCATCCGGATGGTCAAACCGAAAACCAAATTGATCATATCATGATTCAGCAGCGATGGAGGAAGTCTATGTGTGATGTCCGGAGTATAAGAAATGCCGATGTGGGAAGCGACCACCATTTGGTTCTGATGAGTCTCAAACTACGAACCGCTGCCGTACAAAAACCAGCGCAGGATGCAGCAAGGAGCACAAAATTCATTACTAATGCTTTAAATGACCCCAACATATGTCGAAACTATGTCACCACCCTTAACGACAGAGCCTCGTCATTAAATAAATTCAACAATTGATGAGATGTGGGGTGAAATTAAAAGTGTTTTTATGGAGGCTGGATCCGAAACTGTACCCAAGCGAACGAGACGTAGAGACTCTTGGATATCCCAAGACACCTGGGATAAGATCGAACTTCGCAAATCGTTGAAAATCCAAATAAATGCCGAAGCTGATGTTCAACGAAAGGCTGACTTGCGAAGAGAGTACCGCATTGCACATAAGATGGTCTACCGCTGTGTGAGACGTGACAAGAGGGTGAAGTTGGATGGACTCGCAGATAATGCGGAAAGCGCTGCCAGAAGAGGAGATATCCGGGAATTGTACCAAATAGCCAAAGATGTTATCGGGAAAAAAAGCAACACCAATCATCCTGTAATGGATGTGGATGGCACACTTTTGGTATCAATTGAGGATCAGCTTCGTAGATGGAAGGACCATTTTTGTGCCCTGCTAAATGAGGATTCAGTTGAGCAGAGTGCTGAAGTGCCGCAACTAAACGAGATGCGCAGGTCCTATAGGGGTACTGACATCGAACCCCCGTCAGAATCGGAAATTCGTACATCAATAAATCTCCTCAAAAACAACAAGGCAGCTGGACTGGACGGAATACCAGCTGAATTCCTGAAAGCCGATCCCGTAGCAGTGGCTAGTATTTTACATCCGCTGATACAAAACATTTGGGAAAACGAAAGCTATCCCAGGGACTGGAAGGATGGTGTGATTGTTAAGTTGCCAAAGAAAGGTGACTTAAAGAATTGCAACAATTGGCGTTTGTCCGTTTTCCCAAAACTAATGGCAACAATCATACTCGAGCGAATAAAGGATAGAATCGAGTCTACACTCAAGAGGCATCAAGCTGGCTTCCGCAGTGGTCGATCGTGTGTCGACCATATCAACACCCTGCGTATCGTCCTCGAGCAGTCGATGGAATATCAATCACCGCTTTACCTCATGTTCGTGGATTTTGAAAAGGCCTTTGATCGAGTTAACCGAGAATGTATATGGAGATCGTTGCTTGGTAGAGGAATTCCACCAAAAATTGTTGCCATTATTAAAGAGTCCTACAACAACGCGAGGTGTTTTGTTTTGCACAATGGGCAGCTATCCGACTCCTTCGTAGTGCAACAGGGTGTGAGACAAGGGGATGTTCTATCGCCAATTCTCTTCCTGCTGGCGATGGACGACGTATTGACGGCCAGTGTTGGTACAGCTGAGCGACAGGGCATTCAATGGAGACCGTTCGAAAGGCTCAGTCATTTAGACTATGCCGATGACATATGTCTACTGGCAAATAACATCAGTGGGCTGAACGGGATGTGCCAAGCACTGCAAGTGAAGGGAGAGTCGAGTGGTCTAAGAATTAACAGCAAAAAGACAAAAATAATGCTCACAGGCCGCTCCACACAGCAGCGTATTATTTTACGCCAGACGCCAGTTGAAGTAGTGGAACAATTTAACTACCTTGGCAGTATTGTTTCTGCAAACGGTACGGATCTGGACGTTAAAAGTAGAATAAATAAAGCTCGTGCTGCTTTCGGTACTCTGTCCCCAATTTGGAAATCCAGTCAAATCTCCTTACGCACTAAGTTGAGATTCTTCGAATCCAATGTCAAATCCGTGCTGTTATATGCTTGTGAAACCTGGAAAGTCACGTCTACCATTTCGAAGAAATTGCAGGCTTTTGTGAATCGCTGTCTTCGCCACATCCTAAAGATTCGCTGGCCACAAATAATATCAAATGAGGAATTGTGGCGCAGGACAAGTCAAGAGCGGCTGGACGTCGACATAAGAAAGCGTAAATGGCGTTGGATTGGTCACACACTGAGGAAACCAAACGATGAAATTGCAAAGCAGTCCTTTGAATGGAATCCTCAGGGTGCACGGCGGGTTGGAAGACCAAGAACAACATGGAAATCAACTGTCTTAGCGGAAGCAGAATCCCAGAGAAAGACGTGGCCACAGCTTAAGTACCTTGCAGCAGACCGTGAAGGATGGAGACGTTTTGTTGACGCCCTATGCCCCAGCCGGGGATACAGGACACGATGATGATGATGGATTCCTTTGTAATCTTTGTGGTATTACAAATAACAATTTTAATACTAATCTATTAGAATGTAATACAAAGTTATTAGAAAATTTCTTTAATATTTACGGAATATTAAAAAGTAATATTTCCTGTATTGCATAGTCTGCTATTACACGATGAAACTAGATGCATGCGCCTTCTTCGAATTCTGCTTTGTGTTTTCGTCCGCTGATTCAAGCGCTATTACACGTTGAAACCGATTGACGGTGTTCATACCAGCTTCACGTGAGGCGACTCATTTTGACGTCTCTCTTTTGTATCTCATTCTTATTTATTGAAAAGAAAGAGATGGAGAGTTGAGGCAGAAATTTTCAAAAAATTTAAAAACTTCTGCCTCACCTCGCCATCTCTTTCCTTCCAATAGATAGTAATGAGATAAAAAAGGGAGACGTCAAAATGAGTCGCCTCACGTGAAGCTGGTATGAACACCGTCATTCATGAAACCAATTTGACAGTTCTCTTTATTTTTCATTTCGGTGTTGTTCATTGTGTCTTTGCCTTTTAAATCATTCAAATAAAGAAAATTATAATAAATAAACAAAAACTATAGCAGAAAAAAGGTTTGTGTTTACTTTTTAATAAATATAATTGAAAAAGGCAAAAATTTACTATTTGTTTTTAAAGATGAATTTCTCATTTCTGGAGAGCCTGTTAGATTGTACTGAAAAGTCTATCGAGCAAATGGATACCGATAGCAGCGATGACGAAGAAATTGCACGGGAGCTGGTGAACCTTTGCAAGGATGTTTCAAAGGAGCTGGAAACCAAGAAAATAGAATGTGGGTTAAGCCATGGCGGAAGGAAAGATGTCAGCAAGGTTCATTTAGCTTTTTAACTAAAGAACGAAAACGAAATTACCAAATTACAAATAAAAACACTTTTTCTGTGATTTGCGAAGCTACCTCATTTCGGCTCTAATGAAAACGTACATGGTTTAAAATCCTGGCGTTAAATTTAATATTTTTTGGGTTGCATATATGACCAGTCCAAAATGGTATTTAAATGTAATGCTTTGAAAATATTTAATTTTCAAATCCAATAGAAGACACATGAATTTCAATACTGTTTTGTATTAAAAAACAAGTTCGTATTATTAAATAGTAACACACACAAGGTTTAAAATTTGGGGTACTTTTTAATACTTTCAGGGTTACATATATGACAACACCAAAAATTTTATGAAATTTAATACTTGGCAAATATAACAAATAATAGTAATGAAAGACTTTTTTGTAAGAGTATTATCTTCTAAGTCAATTAAATAATGGCAGCATTATTATGTATATTTATTGTTTTTCACATATGTATATGAGAACTAAAATCTTAATGCGATTGAAATTTTATCTACTAATTTGTATATTTTACCTCGAAATATTTCAATGCGCCTTTAAAATAATGCATATTTAAATTGTTTATTTTATATTATTAAGCAGAAAAACGGTTGCCACTTTTGTTTTGTTGCTGTTTCAATACAATCTGTATTAAATTTTAATACTTTTTGTATTAAAAATACACAAGTCCCGATCTTTTTAATACAATTTGTATTAAATTTTAATACTTTTAGTATAAAAAATACACGCCTCCCGATTCTTTTAATACAATTTGTATTAAATTTTAATACTTTTTATATTAAAAATGGACGTACTTAAGTTATTAAATTTTAATACCAAAAGATTATATTTTATTTTATTGGATTCCTTTGCCCTCTAAAAGTACTTGAGAGTGCTAGGACGCCATATGGCCCTAGGCTCATTGATAGGAAAATCCCTATGCACACCTCCGCGTGGTAGAGGGCGGGTAACGCTAACGTGCAGGGGGACCGAATGGATGCCGGGATAAGCAGACAACCCAGCTATGCTGGTCAGGGCACAAACTTGTCCTCGGGATGGTTAAAAGCCCCCTTAAGGCGGATGAACTGCAGGTGGCGGTCAACGGCATGATAGTCTGGTGGCGGAGGAGCTTTTTTTTGGTAAAAGGCCAACGGCAGCAGCAGGTAGCGTCTGTAACCCATATTGGGCGGCTACAAAAGGCGTCTGTTTTCCCATAGTGGGCGGCCTCGAGCAGTTATGTGTTTGACCATACAAAAGGCGGGTGTGCCTGTCAAATCTGAGCTTATGTATGTTATTAATCATATCTCGGAAAACACCATGGTGGAAGGATATATACAAATACATGAATTATGACAACAAATGGAAATGAGTCCCCAAGAGGTAATCTTTTTATAGAAAATCCTTCTGTAGCTTCGGCTGCAGTAAACCGCACATCGGATTTGGGGGTGCGGCATCCTTCATGTACGAGCGTCAATCAAGACGCCATAATAATAAATGAATCGTTGACAAATAGAAGAAGTCTTTCAAGAAGCGCAAATGTTACTTTTGGCTACCGCATACGTACGAAAATCGGAGCATGGAACGTTCGATCCTTGTACAGCGATGGTAGATACGAGCAGGTTGAGCGTGAAATGCTTCGCCTAAAGATCAGTATCCTGGGCATAAGCGAAACTAAGTGGAGAGGAAGAGCTGAATACAGATCAGACACTGGACAGACGAGAATGCTGTATTCCGGCGAAGATGAAAGAGAGGGTGGCCAAAGACTGCATGGTGTCGGAATTATGTTGAACGAAGAAGCGAGGCGTAGTTTGATCTCATGGGCGCCCATTTCTGCGAGATTAATGACAGCAAGGTTTCGTTCAAAAATTCGTAACGTCACAATTATTCAGTGCTACGCCCCCACAAATGAAGCGACCGAGGAAGACTCTGGGTGGGTGGGACTGTATTTAAGCATAAGACGTGCAACAAAATTACCTGGGTGCATCCGGATGGTCAAACCGAAAACCAAATTGATCATATCATGATTCAGCAGCGATGGAGGAAGTCTATGTGTGATGTCCGGAGTATAAGAAATGCCGATGTGGGAAGCGACCACCATTTGGTTCTGATGAGTCTCAAACTACGAACCGCTGCCGTACAAAAACCAGCGCAGGATGCAGCAAGGAGCACAAAATTCATTACTAATGCTTTAAATGACCCCAACATATGTCGAAACTATGTCACCACCCTTAACGACAGAGCCTCGTCATTAAATAAATTCAACAATTGATGAGATGTGGGGTGAAATTAAAAGTGTTTTTATGGAGGCTGGATCCGAAACTGTACCCAAGCGAACGAGACGTAGAGACTCTTGGATATCCCAAGACACCTGGGATAAGATCGAACTTCGCAAATCGTTGAAAATCCAAATAAATGCCGAAGCTGATGTTCAACGAAAGGCTGACTTGCGAAGAGAGTACCGCATTGCACATAAGATGGTCTACCGCTGTGTGAGACGTGACAAGAGGGTGAAGTTGGATGGACTCGCAGATAATGCGGAAAGCGCTGCCAGAAGAGGAGATATCCGGGAATTGTACCAAATAGCCAAAGATGTTATCGGGAAAAAAAGCAACACCAATCATCCTGTAATGGATGTGGATGGCACACTTTTGGTATCAATTGAGGATCAGCTTCGTAGATGGAAGGACCATTTTTGTGCCCTGCTAAATGAGGATTCAGTTGAGCAGAGTGCTGAAGTGCCGCAACTAAACGAGATGCGCAGGTCCTATAGGGGTACTGACATCGAACCCCCGTCAGAATCGGAAATTCGTACATCAATAAATCTCCTCAAAAACAACAAGGCAGCTGGACTGGACGGAATACCAGCTGAATTCCTGAAAGCCGATCCCGTAGCAGCGGCTAGTATTTTACATCCGCTGATACAAAACATTTGGGAAAACGAAAGCTATCCCAGGGACTGGAAGGATGGTGTGATTGTTAAGTTGCCAAAGAAAGGTGACTTAAAGAATTGCAACAATTGGCGTTTGTCCGTTTTCCCAAAACTAATGGCAACAATCATACTCGAGCGAATAAAGGATAGAATCGAGTCTACACTCAAGAGGCATCAAGCTGGCTTCCGCAGTGGTCGATCGTGTGTCGACCATATCAACACCCTGCGTATCGTCCTCGAGCAGTCGATGGAATATCAATCACCGCTTTACCTCATGTTCGTGGATTTTGAAAAGGCCTTTGATCGAGTTAACCGAGAATGTATATGGAGATCGTTGCTTGGTAGAGGAATTCCACCAAAAATTGTTGCCATTATTAAAGAGTCCTACAACAACGCGAGGTGTTTTGTTTTGCACAATGGGCAGCTATCCGACTCCTTCGTAGTGCAACAGGGTGTGAGACAAGGGGATGTTCTATCGCCAATTCTCTTCCTGCTGGCGATGGACGACGTATTGACGGCCAGTGTTGGTACAGCTGAGCGACAGGGCATTCAATGGAGACCGTTCGAAAGGCTCAGTCATTTAGACTATGCCGATGACATATGTCTACTGGCAAATAACATCAGTGGGCTGAACGGGATGTGCCAAGCACTGCAAGTGAAGGGAGAGTCGAGTGGTCTAAGAATTAACAGCAAAAAGACAAAAATAATGCTCACAGGCCGCTCCACACAGCAGCGTATTATTTTACGCCAGACGCCAGTTGAAGTAGTGGAACAATTTAACTACCTTGGCAGTATTGTTTCTGCAAACGGTACGGATCTGGACGTTAAAAGTAGAATAAATAAAGCTCGTGCTGCTTTCGGTACTCTGTCCCCAATTTGGAAATCCAGTCAAATCTCCTTACGCACTAAGTTGAGATTCTTCGAATCCAATGTCAAATCCGTGCTTTTATATGCTTGTGAAACCTGGAAAGTCACGTCTACCATTTCGAAGAAATTGCAGGCTTTTGTGAATCGCTGTCTTCGCCACATCCTAAAGATTCGCTGGCCACAAATAATATCAAATGAGGAATTGTGGCGCAGGACAAGTCAAGAGCGGCTGGACGTCGACATAAGAAAGCGTAAATGGCGTTGGATTGGTCACACACTGAGGAAACCAAACGATGAAATTGCAAAGCAGTCCTTTGAATGGAATCCTCAGGGTGCACGGCGGGTTGGAAGACCAAGAACAACATGGAAATCAACTGTCTTAGCGGAAGCAGAATCCCAGAGAAAGACGTGGCCACAGCTTAAGTACCTTGCAGCAGACCGTGAAGGATGGAGACGTTTTGTTGACGCCCTATGCCCCAGCCGGGGATACAGGACACGATGATGATGATGGATTCCTTTGTAATCTTTGTGGTATTACAAATAACAATTTTAATACTAATCTATTAGAATGTAATACAAAGTTATTAGAAAATTTCTTTAATATTTACGGAATATTAAAAAGTAATATTTCCTGTATTGCATAGTCTGCTATTACACGATGAAACTAGATGCATGCGCCTTCTTCGAATTCTGCTTTGTGTTTTCGTCCGCTGATTCAAGCGCTATTACACGTTGAAACCGATTGACGGTGTTCATACCAGCTTCACGTGAGGCGACTCATTTTGACGTCTCTCTTTTGTATCTCATTCTTATTTATTGAAAAGAAAGAGATGGAGAGTTGAGGCAGAAATTTTCAAAAAATTTAAAAACTTCTGCCTCACCTCGCCATCTCTTTCCTTCCAATAGATAGTAATGAGATAAAAAAGGGAGACGTCAAAATGAGTCGCCTCACGTGAAGCTGGTATGAACACCGTCATTCATGAAACCAATTTGACAGTTCTCTTTATTTTTCATTTCGGTGTTGTTCATTGTGTCTTTGCCTTTTAAATCATTCAAATAAAGAAAATTATAATAAATAAACAAAAACTATAGCAGAAAAAAGGTTTGTGTTTACTTTTTAATAAATATAATTGAAAAAGGCAAAAATTTACTATTTGTTTTTAAAGATGAATTTCTCATTTCTGGAGAGCCTGTTAGATTGTACTGAAAAGTCTATCGAGCAAATGGATACCGATAGCAGCGATGACGAAGAAATTGCACGGGAGCTGGTGAACCTTTGCAAGGATGTTTCAAAGGAGCTGGAAACCAAGAAAATAGAATGTGGGTTAAGCCATGGCGGAAGGAAAGATCTCAGCAAGGTTCATTTAGCTTTTTAACTAAAGAACTCAGGCAGTGTGACAGACCATCATTCTGCAACTACTTAAGGATGGACGAAAAAGCTTTCGAGTTTTTGCTGTCTTTAATTCAAAATGATATTGCGAAAAAAGACACTATTATAAAGAATGCAATTCCACCTGCAGAAAAATTAGCTGCAACTTTAAGATAAGTAGCAACAGGCGAGTCTTACAAAAGCACAGACTACCAAACTCGCCTTTCACAGCCTTTTTTGACACACACCGTGCCAGAAGTTTGCCAAGCCATATGGAAGAATTTAAAAAGTTCATATTTGAAGGCAAGTTAGTTTTTTAGAATTTTATTATGTATGATACATATGTACATGAAACAAATAAATAGAAACTTAATCTTTAAAAAATCGTTTTCATCAAATATGCCCTCCATGGACTGCTTTAAAATGTCTGCAGTGAAGGAACTTCTACTTGCAATATCAGAATTTGCCAATGCTGGTGGAATCGTTGGCACTTTTATAACTTTCAAAGGTGTTTTTTTTGGGATGTACTCTTCAGATGTTGAAGTACTGCATGGTTCAACCGAAGATGAGTTGAGGGTTTTCTCCCAACAATGGTGCGATGTGGATGGAAGGGAATCGTCTTGACTCCTTTTCGACAAATCCTCTTCACCAAAGTCCCTCAAAATTTTTTGAATCTCCCAGGAGGCTTTTCTTTTAATAGTTTCGTCCTTCATTTGGTCGATTTCAAATACGACCTGTTTGCCCAGCCACGCGTAGGAAGATTTGGTGGCAGCTTTTTCCTCTAATAGAGAAGATATTTCCTTTAAACGTTTGGTGCACTCTACTGTAGATGATTTTGCCTGGAATACAAAAAAAATCAGTTTAAATTGATGAGCTTTTAATTATTAAACTAAATATTGAACTATGTATCTTCATCGTTTTACGGTTTCATAATTTAAGTTTCCTTTTTTTGTTTTTTTTTTCAGTTTCCGAGCTCCAAATCAGAATGGGTGGAAATAGCCGATGAATTTGCTATGCGATGGCAGTTTCCAAACTGCCTGGGTGCACTTGATGGCAAACACGTGACATTTAAGAGCTTGCGTAAAGATGGTGCATTTTATTATAACTATAAGGGTTCAAACAGCATCGTTTTACTTGCATTAGCCGATGCAAACTGTAAATTTATATACGTGGACATAGGATGCAACGGATGCACGAATGATGCTGGTGTTTTGCTTCAATGCACATTAAGAAAAGTGATCGATGATGCACAGAATCAATTTCCAGCCGATAAGATAATTGGCAATCAAAGAAAACTTCCCTATGTAATAGTAGGAGATGATGCGTTTCCATTGCAAACGCATATAATGAAGCCCTATCCTTATTCAACCCAATGTAAAAAAAAACGCATATATAATATTCGCCTTTCTAGAGCAAGACATGTTATTGAGCATGCATTCGGTTTGCTCACACAAAGGTTCAGAATATTCAAAACTAGAATTGATCTTCGAAAGCGTAGAGCTGGTAACACAAGCTTGTTGTGTTCTACACAACTTTTTATTAGAACGCAATAGCGTTGATCATAGTGCACTGACTGCTCAAAAAAGTTGCAATTCACCACCTAATACAGGACAAAATGTTTATAACCCTCATAAAGGCGCTGCGGAACGAGTACGTCAAACTTTCACCGATTATTTCGTAAATGAAGGAAGAGTTGACTGGCTGCCTATTGACTAAGTTCAACATACCTTTCTTTTGGGATTAAATCCGTCACTCTCCTCAGTTTCCAGATTGATTGAACTGTTTTTATTTATATTTACTTCTTCATCTGTCTATTAAATAAAGGAAAAATGATTACAAAATAATAAAGAAAAAAAATATACTACTTGCCTTTTCTTCATAACTTGAAGTTGACTCCCTTGTTTTGCAGTGTGTTTTCAAAAATATCATTTCATCGAAGCACCACAACTTCGGCTCATAGACATCTTCAAGTCCAGCTCCACTTTTCTTACTTTTTTCAATCTCACGCAAATCCCGAGTGAATTGACTCCTTAGTGAATGGATTTTTCGTTTTATTAATTCTATTGTAATGTTTGGAGCCAAATGTTTGAGGGCATCGGCGATCATTTGAAATGAATCCGCCTTTTTAACCCTATCGAGGTAATCGGGATGTTTTACTACGTAAAGATTTTGGTGCATCTCATACATGCATATAAGTTCGAGCGTTAAATCCTTAGTCCAAACTATTTCACTAGCCATTTTGAGTAACATCCACTTGTTGCCTAGTCAATATCTCATACAAAATGCTGTCTGTAACGGTGCGTTGCATCCTTTGAATATATATAATATGGAGGGCTCACTCATATACTTAATGCATTAAGTAAAATGCATAATGCTGTTTCACTTCCTCTAACTTAAGGTAACAGTTATCAGTCGAAGTGCGTTCTTTTTCTATCAAAGTTAACTTTCATCGTTCCTTTAATTAAAAAAAGTTACTTTTTTAACTTTATGACGTCATGGAGTTGTTCCTAAATTCAATGCTAATGTGTCAAAAAGTTACTTTGAGTAACTTTTTCCAACTTATCTCCTTGATATGAGTTGAAAGGGTTAATCGTCAAAAGCAACTATTTTTAACTTTGGTCGTTCCTAAATGAAAAGTTACTCACAAAGACTTTTTTAACTCTGACATTGCAACTTTGACACATTAATCATAGTTAACTAGAGTAACATAAAAGAACGCACCACTATATAGATTCGCGAAGGAGATACCTGATTGGTAATATGTAGAGCTAGAATTTCCATGCAAGTGCATATTTTTTGATAAACTTTAGAAGCAAGAGAACAAATCGTCGGTCGGTCCAAAGGTAAAACTCACTTAGTACAGACAAAAATGCTTAAGAAAATGATAATGAAATGCATTTTTTTAATCAAAAAAGTCCCATTCTGCATGATATTTATAAAGACTTTGAAAGGTATGCCCGAGAACTTTATTTCAAAATTAGCGGAATGTGATTTCAGTTTCAAAAAGTATGTTTCAATCTAATTTCATTCAATAATGTATTTTGTAAGTGAATTTTACCTTTGAACTGACGAAATGTTCTTTATGATTCATTACTTTTCCTTTAAAATGGCATGCAAATGCAATTGTCTAAAATTCAAAGAAAAGAAATTTAGTTTTCATCTTTATATTTTGGTAGTGCAATTAATTGTTTGAGATCTATTTGGTTACAGTTGAGCTTATGAATCATAAACTTTATTTAAAATTTGTAACTTTTACTGTTGCATGAAAAAACTAAAATAACTGTGACGAAAATTCAATAAATTTGTTTAGGCCATGGTGGGATAACCCCAAGGATCAAGTTTCTCAAATTCAAATTTTCCAAAGCAATTCAGCTAGTTTATGTTTCGTGTAAACTTTATAAAGTTGTCGGGCTTCGCTGGAAATTTCACCAGCCAATTTAATACATCCTTTGTAGTCGTCGCTTTGTTGTAGAACTTTACATAGTAGTAAAACTATTTCAGGAATACACATTGAACGAAGTTTTTCTAATTGATGCAACGATTCTCCCAATTCGATTGACATACATCAAGAGGACTTTTTGAAGTGTCTGGATCGATAAGCCATCCTTTCCGGAAATATGAGAATGTTTAAGAGTGCTTCCCGAGTCACTGAAAAAAAAACTTATTTATTATCATTTTTTTTTATGTTCGTCGTAAAACTTGAAAAGTATTTTGTTTTCAACTAATAACAGCTTTTACCTGATGTTTATTCATTCAGATTCATTTTCCAGCGATCGCTCTGTGAAATTAGCATTCGTATCAGCAGCTTGTGATTCTTTCAGCTGATTGTGATATAGTTGAGACCTTTCGTTGAAGTCGTCTAAAGCTACTAATATACTTTGTAACTTAGGTATTCTTTGATGCTGCATTTCTCACGACAGAAAATTTTCCTTAGAATTATACAGTGCAATTATTTGTGCTAAGGTGCCTGCAGGAGCTATATCAAACGCCGCATGTATGCATTCACTTTTTCCTTCAGCCAAGAATGTTCGAATGCTCCGGGTAAAACGTAAGCCATTCCAAACTTTTTATTTTTTCTCCGTCTGACTGGGAAATATCTCTATGTTGTCTTTTCTCTTCAACTTCTATGTCATAGACATAAAATACAAAGCTAATACCAAGAATACAAAATCAATAAAACTGCAGCTAACGATAAACTTCATTTGCCACAGCATTATATTCGCACAATATAACCAAAATAAACCTCATTTTCTTCGAACCGGTATCGTCTGGTATGGTTGCATACCACAAGAATTCTTCATGCTATAGAGAACCACCACCATTTCTTGCTTGCTGCTGCTGGGCAAGGTCGTTCTTTCGTGCACACGCTGAGCGCGTCTGATATGTCCATGCTCCTCCGTGCGGTCTCCCTAGATGATGAGGCTATATCCAAGGTCTGATTACCTGCGGAATCTGTGATTTTCAGATTTTCTATGCCAGTGGCCTCATTAGTTGCGTCCTAAAAAAAACAAACCAAAACAACAAAATTATTCTACCCTGTTGAAAATATATGTCTTCATTTGTTCGAAAATTGCAAATGAAATAAGTTTTATAGCGAATGTATATGTAATTTGTGTTAATTTTATTATTTTACTGCACAATAATAACCTTAACAGTGCGATCAATTAACTTTTTCTCCGACAAAAATTTCAAACTCGGCATTTTCATCAAATGCTGCATCGAAGTTTATTTCTCTCACAACGAAATCATATGAAGCGGAATAGAAAAAAAAGGACAAGAGAAAAGAGAAACGTCAAATAGTTGCACCGAAAATTTTACCCACGCGACACAGGGCAGTTTTTTTCCGTCTCATCTTTTCGATTATTTTGTTCTCTTTTGCACTTATGGTGTTCGAAAAGTTGCACGCGTCTAGTTTCATCGTGTAATAGCAGACATACGGCTGTAATACAAAGGCTGTATTAAAAAACACCCCAGAATTTTTAACTTTTAGTAAGTATATGGTAAATGAAATTTTTAACGAAAGTTAGTCACAATTGAAGGATGAATCGAGAAGGTCTGACAGAAAGGTTTAATTTAGTTGTTTTTTCTTTGTATTTTCCACTATAATCATTGTGTCTTAATTCAATATCGGAAAGTTTGGTTTTGTATCGATGGACGAAGTAGGCCTGCCAGACGTCCCGATTTTGGCGGGACAATCCCGATATTTGAACCCTGTCCCGATATGTGTCCCGATATACAAACTGTCCCAATTTTGTCCCGACTTTTCTTTTTTACTCATGAGAATAACTTTCTTGTATCAAAGAATATTATTAAAATGATTTCCCGAATTAAGAAGAAATATGTGATGTAGTACATATTTAGTTTAGTTTATTTCGACGGTATTTCTTGCAAATTTCTTGTAAAGGAACAAGACATGCACATGATCGTTGCCGAACCTGGAGTTTCTGCCACCTTCGGATAATTGTTATTTTGCCACCGAAAAGTTTTAAAAAAGAAAACCATACAAATTAATATTAATGGTTTTATTTAATATTGCTTCAAGGTTTTCAACAAAATACAATTTTATAAAATTTGAAAATTATAATGCTGTTCTGCATGATTTTATGTTGTCAAATCTGAATGTGTTGCCTTAAAACATGAATTTTCATTGACTTTGCAGCCCTAGTCAATGTGCGGCCTTAGGCAATTGGCTAAGAGGCACCGGACATGATAATTGCGATTAGTTTTTAAATTTTATTAATTAATCCTTCAAACAAAAATTGCTTTCATATATTGACCACGGCGAAATCTTAAAATTATTTGCAAAGACATCAAGTGGAAATAAGAAATCAAGACACTTTTATTTTCAGTGAGCGTTAGACAACAGCTAGGTCAATGCTTAAACATTTTACCAGAATTGCAAATCTTTCGAAATGACAGAAAGTAGCAAAGAACCCGAAGATATTTTAGTTACAAAACTGAATTTTCAATGCTAAGGATATAATCTTTTTATTTCTTTTTTGTCATAAGTGTTAGCTAGTAAACATGTTTCTATTTGTTGTACATTTAACAGTTCATTGTCTTTTCTTATTCCCGATTTGTCCCGATTTTTTGTCACTGATGTCCCGATATTGCGAAAAATTTATCTGGCAGCCCTAGGACGAAGGCATCTGAGCACACGATACAGTTCATCTAGGTTTTGATCCTTCAATTTTCTTGCAAACGCATTTAATTTTTTGATTTATGAACATGTCCTCCGGCTTCTCAACATTTTTGTTGCCAACTCGATTTATTACTGCAGAATTGCACCACATATGATGTTTTCGAACATTTGACTTTAGCAAACTGATTATCGAACACAATGCTTGTGCAGTAAAGCTTATATTTGATTTTTTCAGTTTGCGTTTGAGACGTTCTCAAAAATGGCCTTTTACTGGCAAGGTTAGGTTTGGTTGTCCCAGCTAAAGAAGAGGCTGGAAGTTTCAATCAAACTCGAACGTCATGTGTCTGAATAGGAACATACCACTGTGCCATTTTGTTTTCCGAGCATAATAATTGTGGAGTTATGCAGATCTAGAGGGAACTCAAAAGCGCTTTAAAGAGACCATGCTATAGCTACAAACTGCAAAACTTCATTTCACAAGTCCAGAGTACCCGCTGTTCGAGATACTGTGGCAGTTATAAATAAATAAATAAATTGGGTGGCGCAACAGCTCATGGAGAACCAGGGCCTAGTGACTTACAACTCACAACCACTCCTGTGTGCGTTGGGCAGGAATGGAGGGGACCTACAGTTTTTTGCCGAGTCCGAACGGCTAAATGAGAAGCACTTTTTCATGACAAGTATACTCTTGGAGGATTTGTCAGTTCCTCGCAAGAGGCAGTACCTCGAATAAAACATTTCTGTTTTTAGGTGGCACGGCTGGGACTCGAACCCACACCTTCGGCATGACAGTCCTACGCACTAACCATCAAGCCACGAGGTACTACATACTGTGGCAGTTATGAAAGTTTTAATTGCTTTCTTCACATTTCAAACTCATCAACTCGCATTGCTTTGTGTAATCAGGCTTATGGAGTGGAACTAAGTGTACTCAAATTTGCTGTAGATCTCATCAAGATTTTGGAAACTCACGAAAATTGCTATTGTGGTTTTCGCTTTTCGCAAAATAAAATTTGAGATATTATCTGGGCCAGAAGATTTTTTGTTGTTCATTGAAAAAATTATGGATTCCACCAAGCTGCTTGTAACAAAGGATTCGTCGGAAGTTGTGTCTGATGTGTTGAGGGGACTAAAATCTGTAATTTTTAGGCCAGCATTCCAGACCTCGAAGGCACTACTGAAGGTAAAGGGTGATTTTTTAGCTGGTTTGGTTTTGGCAACACTGGTTTTGACAGCTGACGTGTGTTTAGTACCTTGTGTCACTGTCAAACAGCTTCAATTTGGTTTGCAATTTAACCATGGATCGTCTTACAAATGAACAACGCTTGCAAATTATTGAATTTTACTATCAAAATTCGTGCTCGGTTCGAAGTGTTCATCGCGCGCTGCTTCCAAAAAAATTGTGTTCAGCGATGAGGCTCATTTTTGGTTGAATGGGTACGTAAATAAGCATAATTGCCGCATTTGGAGTCAAGATCAGCCAGAAGCATTGCAACAGCTACCAATGCATCCCGAAAAAGCCACTGTTTGGTGCGGTTTATGGGCCGGCGGCATTATTGGGCCATATTTCTTCAAAGATGATGTGAATCGCAGCGTTACTGTCAATGGTGAACGCTACCGAGCGATGATAACAAACTTTTTTTTGCCCGAAATGGAAGTTCTTGACTTGCATGATATGTGGTTTCAACAAGACGGTGCCACATGCCACACAGCACGCGAAACAATGGCGCAATTGCGAGGCGAGTTTGGTGAACAGTTAATTTCACGTTTCGGGCCGGTCAATTGGCCGCCTAGATCGTGCGATTTGACACCATTAGATTATTTTTTGTGGGGGTATGTCAAGGCTAATGTCTATAGGGACAAGCCCGCTTCGATTGACGCACTGAAAGCCAACATCCATGCATTCATTCGTGAGATACCGGCCGATATGTGTGAAAGAGTATGCCAAAATTGGACTCAGCGGATGGGCTACCTGAGACGCAGCCGCGGTCAACATTTGCATGAAATTATCTTTAAACATTAAATTGCAAGGTTCAAACTATCGATTCAAATAAATATTTCATTCATTTTTTCGAATTTTTTGTGTTTTTTTTTTTTTTTAAAGTTCTAAACCTCTTAAAAAATCACCCGTTATTTACAGATATTGTGTTGTGGATGTCGCTTTGAGGGGTTTTTAAAGAAAATACGTCAGTGTAATAAGATTCAAAAGCTCTTATTTTTTCGGTAGGAGAGGAGAAAACTCTATCTCGTAAAGTAAGAGTTTGTTCAGAGCTGGAAGTTTTACTTTTTCGACTTGTATTTTGGTTTATTACTTTAAAAACATTTGCTGATGGTTTTAAACTATTTAGCTTGGTACGGAATTGGGTATTAATTTCGATTCGCACTCTGTCTTTTATAATTTTGCTTAAGCAACTGATACGTGAGGACAACTCCAAGTATTCTCGATTGACACGGTCCCCGAACCTGTGGTAGATCCTTTTAAGATTTTTCTTTCATACTTTTCTTAGCTTGAAAAGTTCAAAAAAGTAGCATCGGAAATTTTATGATGGTTTATATTGAGACACTTTTGTTTGGTATGTGAATTTAAGCTTGTGAAGGAATTTATGTGGAAATCGATTTCCTCATTGGTAAGGTTTCTATCTATTGGAGGAGTTTGGCTGGAGAGGGTGAAATCTAGTGAGCGTGAAAAATTTGACCAATTAGTGTCTTTGAAACAGGTAAAAGAATTAGGTGAGGCCAGAAATGCCGAAGTGGATTGAAGTTGTATACTAATGAATACAGATAAGTGGTCTGAGATGGAGATGGGATCAAGCGTAATACATGCAATATTGCTCCCTACTAGGTTGGTGGAGCGGAGGTTTGCGGAAGTTAGAAAAAAATCAATATGCGAGCCAGAAGAAGGACGGGTGGGACCTTCAGCAGCAACGATATCAAAATCAAGGAAACGATTGTCGAGAAACCATTGGGACAGATGTACACCATTTACGTTCTTATTTGTGTCGCCCCAGAGGGGATGTCAGGAGTTGAAGTCGCCCCCTATGATTCTGAAGTCGTTGCTGCTAAGGCATGAAGGTGAGTAAGTGAGGCACCTATATTGCATGGAACATAAATTCAAACTAGCGCAAGCGACTTAGTTGATTGAAAAACCTTGAGAGGAATTGAAGCTATTGTGGCTGAAATATATTGGTTTATGAAATGTTTTTGTGTAAACTTGACGGAATTATTAATCAGAATACTTGTTCCTCTATTTGAATTATTTTGAGTTAGATTATAATCCCTAATGAAGCTGTAAGTTGGGTAAGTTTTTTTAAAACGTGTTTCCTATAGGAGGAGCGCAGATGGACGGGTGTCTATGAGCAACTGTTCTACTTCGATTTTTTTATCAGGGGAAATTAAAGAGTTGACGTTTGCTGAAATTATACTTAAATTCATGGTGAAATAGATGCAACAAATAGCAAATAAGCACCAGGCTTCTCATTTTCATTCATTTTTTGGTACGAAGGCCAGAAGGACCTTATTTTGGATATAAGTTGCCCGATTGGCAATCCAAACAATTTCTGGGATTCATTGATGATATCCGCTACATCGTTTCCGTCTGAGGGTTTCGGAAGAGGCTTTGACTGCCCAATGCTACTGCCCCGTACAGCATCCGCAAACGAGAAACCAATTTGAGGAAATTGATTAATTTGACTAATCATTTGATTATTGAAGACCATTTTATTTTTGTTTGCTGGACGTACAGCTATTTCCTCTTTTTTTTTTAAATATTAGGCCCTTTTAGGACAACCTTTATAGTTAGCCGGGTGGCCCGTTTCACCACAATTCACACAAGAAGCCACCGAGGACTCATCCTTTTGTACCAAGCTACAGTTACCGACTTCGTGATTTAGTAGGCACTTCACGCACCTTGGCACAAACGCGCAATAGGCAGCCACATGGCCAAATCGTTGGCAACGGAAACATTGCCTTGTCCCGGAGCTCTTGACAGAGTCCCATCTGATTTTATGTCAAAGTAGAGACTAAATAGTTTTTATTTGGACCAAGCTTTCTCTATCGTCAAGAGCGCAAAGGAACATGTCCAGAGGAATTTTATTCTCTTTGGACACCTTTGTCTCAAACTTTTTAACCGCCACCCTCAGTGAGGGCACCATTCTTATGAGTTCAGACCTAATCTCAGGGGGAGAAAACTCTCCTGAAATTTCTTTTAATACTAAACTGTATTTTTTTTTTGCTCCTTAGGAGTGAAAGAAAAGGCTTCGATTTGACTATTTTTAAATTCGTTCAGTAAGAACCAATGTAGCTCAACATCTTTCACAAAAATTTTAAGTTTCCCAAATCCCCTTGTATCAAATTTAATGTTATCAGACTGAAATTTAGATTTACTTATGAATTCTAACAGATCCTTGGACGAAACGCCTTTGGCGAAGATCGGTGGGCACCAGCTCTTCTGATCCGAAGGCTCTTGAACTTTGTTGTTGACTGTCGCGTCGTTAGTTGAAGGGACTCCCTGTTCATTGGATGGTGGTTTCTTAACAGAATCTTCCTCCACGAGGTCCGGGTCCAGGAGAGAAAAGCGGTTGGAATTATTTTCGATGGCAACTTTTTTTGCGAGCCAATATATTGATATAGGTGTCTTTGTTATTCTCAAGTATTTTTCCGAGAGTAGATATCGTATACGAATCTGCTGTTGCTGACGATGAGATGCCAGCCTGATTTGGAACGTTCATAACTGCGCTTCCAACAAAAACACTGTTTTCTGGATACAACTCACTGGCGTCAGTAGATGTAGCCGTCTCACTCACATTAGTATGGGAAGCACTTGCGTCTATCTCCATTTCATTTAAATTGTCTTTTTCTCTGGCTGCGCTTGGTAGCGTCCACCAGTCAACGTTTTTTAGCACATTTTTTTTATCTGCATTAGTAAGCAGAGTCGATGGAAAGTTAAAGTTTTTACTACTTTTAAATGTTTGGGATAATGACTTATCAGGGGGGATCTTTGGAGGATGATTTTCATCATCCATTTTAGAGCACTTTAATTTAAATTTTTTTTTAAGAATTAGCTTGTTCACACCAAGAGAAGAAAATTCAATGCGTCTTACTTCTGCGGCGGTCGAATTGCGAATCCATTGTCGGAAGAAACACTAGCTGAGTTTGACAATGATTTAACACTTCATTGCAACTTATTGATTTCAATATTGTCTGTTTCACCACAAAAATTAAAAAAACATAAAAGAAGCTGGTTACAAAGATGAAGTTCTTTCTAAAGTTAAAGAATACTTCTAAATCGGGTGGCCAGATAAAAAAAAAATCAGTAATGAAAGATTGCATGCCTTATTATAAGATTAAAGATGAGTTGCATGTAATTGATGGTATTCTGCTAAAGTCAAATTGTATAGTTATTCCTTCTTCCATGAGGTATGAAATTTTAAAACTGCTTCATGAAGGACACTTAGGTATTCAAAGATATCCAGAGCCTTGCAAAAGATTTTGTCTATTGGCCAAATATTAACACCGAAATTCAAAATATAGTTACTGACTGCGAGACTTGTATGCGTCATCGTTCATCTCAGTCTAAAGAACCTTTGCAACCGCATGAAATTCAACCAATTCCCTGGTTCAATGTTGGGACTGATTTGTTTGAATTTAACAAGGAAATGTTTTTGCTGGTGGTTGATTATTATTGGTCAAAATACATTGAAGTTGAGAAATTGGACTCTGGTTATGGTAGTCAATTCGTCGTAAGCAAGCTCAAAGCAATTTTTGCCCACCATGGGATTCCTCAGATAATGATATCTGATAATGGTCCCCCGTATAACTCTGATATTTTCAAAAAAATTTGCCATGATTGGCAAATTGAACATATTACTTCAAGTCCTTACAAGGCCGTAGCCAAGGGGGGATCACAGGGGTTTGATCCCCCCCCCCCACCGAAATTTTTGAGAAAGGCATTTGTAAATCATACTTTCCATTTTATTATGAAATCTGTACTCAAATTTGTGCGATGGTTATTGATTAATTAAATTTGATTTATTTATTTTATAGGGGTGAATAATATTTAAGTTTTTTGCTGTGTCAATTGAGTTAAATGGGACTTTATTAAAACAAACATATCCCATTAGTTTTTTTGCTGTATTTTTTTTTTTGTAATGACAGTTCGCTGAACAAATAATTCAGTTTGCAAAATAAATGATCATCTGAAAAAGTATTTTCAATAAATTTTATTGATTCTTTTGCATTTTGCAGGATTCATCACAGGTAATTCAAACAAACGGGGAAGAGAATTTCGAATTTTTAAATGGAGATCATTTGAAGTGCCGCAAGCATTTACCTACGCTTGAAAATTTATACTTTGAAATGAACCATGAGACCCTATAAAAATGAAAATATTGAATATTTCTTTGTTTTGATTTCTTGAGTTCATTATTCTAGGCCTTTGTCTATATTTCTTAATCTTTTCATTTGATTTTAGTTTTTTTTTTAAATCTTTCCCGAAATGATTCATGACTTCATGACAGCAAAATAAAATATTTATCTACATCAGCCCCGGATCTATGGTGGGCAAACCGGGGCCTGTGCCCCGGGCGGCAGCTTCCAGAGGTGCCAAATCCATGTGCCTAAAATATAATAGGTATAAGGAATTGCTGATACTTAATTTAATCATATGCAGAAATATACATTGTATTTCTCCGTCAGCCTTAAGCTGTTCCTCTCTACAACTTCACCATTTGAACTAAAAATTATTTCAAACTTCCTGCACTCAGAATAATTTCTGTTTGCTCATTTCTGTGCAACATGTTTAATTTGGGTCTATTTTCGGCTGCGGTATTTTTCTAACTGGGGTTTCCTTTCTATTAAAAATCTGGGATAGTTGACGAAACTAATAAGAGTAGGAAGGGGGGCAGAGGGGGGCAATGCCGATCTTAGAAAATGAATTGCCCACCTTAGACAAATCGACAGTAAGACTTTTCTGGTTCCACCGAAGAAGCAAGATTGAACAACTTCAGAAGATTCAGACACTAAAATTTATATTTTTTCTATAGTTACAGGTGGTCGTTATATTAAAACAGTTTTCAATTCACCAAACTTAAAATATTAATTACCAAAAAATCATTATATTTAAAAAATGCCCACTCTATAAATAACCGAATTCAAAAATCATAGAAATCTAAAAGGATGAGAAAGGAATCGATTTTCAGTTTTTGGTTGCGTTTAGATTCAGTATTTCGATAGGGCCATTCAGCAAAAATTAATTAAAAAATGTAAAATTTCAGTGAAAGCTAGAAAATAGAAGGATTTATTAACTAAAATGAATTAAATCGCCAAAATCTAAGAAACTCCCCAGTATGATTGTATCAACTCGATTTGGCATCGGCTCGGGCTAAAAGTACCTACTGTTTGTTCTCTAACAGTCGAACAAAACCGAATAATTGGAAGCTAATAAAAATCTTAAACGCGAATTGTCTTCACCTAACGCCTGCGTTTGATGGGGTTTAATATAATGCGGATGGATTAAAAAACTTCAAAAAAATCTGAAATTTAACTGGAAAAAGTGATTGTAGGGCAATTGAGTGACAGGATCCAATTATATGTCCTTTTTCGTCAAAGTTTATAATTAAGATAAATCGTAAGACATTGTTGCAGAGTTGAGTTTGGTACCACTTCTTATGAGAGTTAATTTGCTGCATTGTTACCGTCCCTTCATTTAGTAGTTCACTTTTAAACAAAGTTGGGAATTAAATAAATGCTCAAGCCAAAAAATAAAGTTATTAAAGAAGAAGAGAACGTGATTTTTTTTACATGAAAATTGTTTGATGATTTCAAAACACTGATTAGCTGCCCACCGTAGAAGAAATTCCTTCCTACGCTAATGACGAAACATAATGATTGAAAGTGTGAGAAACATATAGTCGTTGTCAAAAGTGTCAAGCATTCATTGAAGCTCTTATTAAAGAATTTTCAACGAGGAAAAATAGGTTTTCGCGTACCTTTCCTAATAATCCATCCCCAAAAAACTAAATAGGATTACCCTCTTTTACCAAAATGTAAGAGGGCTTCGCACTAAAACTGCTGATATCTATACCAACTCTCAGGCATTTTCACATGACATCTTTCTTTTGACAGAAACCTGGCTTAATTCAAGCTTTTTGGACACAGAACTTTTTAATGAAGAGTTCTTAGTTTATAGAAAAGATCGACATGTTGACAGACCAAAAGAAGTGGGAGGTGGTGTTTTGATCGCAGTTCGTAATAAATTTATATCTTCACTTGTTATATTCCCTTTTTATCTCTCAATTGAACTAATCTGCATAAAGTTAGCCATAGAGTCAAAATTCATTTATATATTAAATGCATACATTCCTCCAAAAAGCTCGGACTCAGTTTATGTCGAACTCTCTCAGGCTCTAGATTTCATTATTGAATTGTCTTGCTCCAACAGCAACATTTTACTTCTAGGAGACTTTAATTTACCGTCTGTAGAGTGGATTCCTTCTGAAGATGAATGTTTTCAAGAAGCATCTTTAACTTCTTCACAAACTGAGCTCCAGCTTCTGGATAGAATTACTGCAACTGACTTACAGCAAGTAAGCTGTATTAAAAATTCAAAAAATCGAATTCTCGATTTAGTATTTTCTTCTGACGCTATTAGTACTCTTGTTCTTGAATCAAGTTCTGGAATGACTAATATAGATAGTTATCATCCTCCTTTGGATATAGTTCTTGACTTGAGCAGTCATATTATAGAAAATAGCAACGCTTATGATCGCTCATATACTTTTGATTTCAGAAAGGCAAACTTTCAGTTGCTCTCAGAAGAATTAGCTAGATCTGGTATTGATAGTATATCAGTATCTAGTAATATTGACGAAGCAGTTATTAACTTTAATACTATACTTAATAATTGCATAAATAATACTATCCCTATAAAAATATTACAAAATACGAACTTTTGCCACTCATGGTATACGAAAGAGTTAAGGTCACTCCGAAATAGAAGAAACAGAGCATGGAAAGTATATTTAAAAACTCTTTCTTCAGTTGACCATTACTCTTACATTGCCCTTTTCGAAGAATTTAAATCTCTTTCAAAGTCTCTATACACTAATCATGTATACGAAATGGGAAGATCCCTTAAAGAAGACCCGAAAGCATTTTGGAAGTTTGTAAACTCGAAGAAAAACTCAGATGGCTACCCCGCAAATTTCATATATGAAAATTGTGTGTTAAAAGAAACTATTGATATTTGCAACGCCTTTGCGAATAATTTTCGTAACTCTTTTGTGGACAACCCTATTGATATTGATGAAGATTATTTCAGAAATTTACACTCCTATGCCCAAACGAATTGTAATAATTTCGCTGTGCAACAGAGTACTGTTTTAGAATTTCTCTCATCGTTAAATGATGATTTCTCATCTGGTCCAGATGGAATCCCCCCAATATTATTGAAAAAGTGTAGACATATACTGGTTGAACCTCTTCAATTTTTGTTTGAGTTTTCGATTAAATCAGGGAAATTTCCTTGTTTATGGAAAACTTCATTTCTAACTCCAGTTTTTAAAAAAGGTGATAAAACTGATATTTCGAATTATAGGCCTATATCCAAACTGTCATGTATTCCAAAGCTCTTTGAACAAGTTGTGTGTGAGACTTTAGCATTCCATACCAAGAATTTAATTTGTGAACAACAGCATGGGTTTGTGAGAAGAAAATCAACAGTAACAAACCTCCTTACATTCTTACATAAATGTTCTAACGCGTTAGAAAATGGAAATGAAATGGATTGTATATATACTGATTTCTCTAAGGCGTTCGACCAACTTAGTCACAACATTATTATCTTCAAGCTAAAATCTTTAGGATTTCCAACATTTTTTATCACCTGGATAAAATCATACCTTGAAAATAGATCCTACCAGGTAAAATTTAGAAACTGCCTTTCAAACTCATTCAAGGCTCACTCCGGTGTGCCCCAGGGAAGTCATCTAGGCCCATATCTATTTATTCTTGCTATAAATGATGTTGTTTCTTGTATACGTTCAAGTGATATTCTTATATTTGCTGATGATATGAAAATTTTTAAGACGATAAAGGCTAACCAAGACCACTTTCTTTTGCAAGCCGATGTTGACAGTTTCGCTACTTGGTGTGATAAAAACGGTCTTTCTCTTAACCCTGCCAAATGTCAAACAATTACTTTCTCAAGAAGGCGACTTGCAAATGCTTTTAATTATTCTATTTCACAACACAAACTCTGTCGAGTCTTTAGTTTCAAGGACTTAGGTGTTAACTTTAGTTCCAATTTAGAATTCACTGAACACATTAACTTCATTGTTAATAAAGCAAGCTCTATGCTTGGGTTTATAAAACGTTGGGCAAAGGAATTTGACGATCCGTACGTTACTCTTTCTTTGTACAATTGTTATGTACGACCTCATCTAGAATACGCTTCTCAAGTATGGTCTCCCTTTTATGAAATTCATAAAACTCGTATTGAATCAATACAACATAAATTCATACGCTTTGCTCTGAAAGGTCTTCCTTGGGCTGATCCATTCAACCTTCCATCATATGAACACAGGATCCAGCTACTGCAGGTTCAAACCTTATATCAAAGGCGGGTTAATAATGATCTAATATTTCTTCACCAACTTATAAATGGTCAAATTGATGCTCCTGATTTGTTAGCCTGTATTGGCATAAATTACCGCGGAGGATCGCACCATCTGCGAAGATTTGAACTTTTACACGTTAATTTCCATAGAACTAACTACGGTATAAATGAGCCTCTTAACCGCATGTGCAAGATTTTTAATTTAAACGGCTCCTCTGTTGATTTTAACATAAGTAAGATGGGATTAAAGAAAGTGTTTCGAACCAGTGCTCCACGGTCGTGATTGTTTTAACTTCTTGTAACTATGACTTAAATATCTTGTGTATTGTTTAATTATGTATGTATATAGATTTTTTTTTGTTTAATTTTGTGTATTTATTAGTATATTATTATGCATGTGTTAGATTGCCTTTTTTTACTAACCACTAACACATGCACTTATGATGAGCCTCTGATTGTAGGTGGCAGCTTGTTCTAAGCTCACTACAACTAAGAATCTGAAGTGTCTATTGAATAATAATCTAACATAAATAAAGTTAGAAAGTTGCTGAGTAGGTGATATCAAGTACAAAATTAATTAAAAAGTCTTATTCTCCCGGTTGCAAAAAATCCAACTAAGTATGCAATTTTTTTCATATAAATCAATAGCTGGAGGGGCGCCAAAATGAAGTTTTGCCCCGGTTAGGAAAAACTGAAGATCCGGGGCTGATCTACATTCATCTCCCTCACTCTTTCATGAGCATAGACATGTCAAAAATTAACCACTGGCTAAAATTTTAACGAGCTCCTGAGCAGGTTATATTTTGACGTCTAATAAATAAATAAATTGGGTGGCGCAACAGCTCATGGAGAACCAGGGCCTAGTGACTTACAACTCACAACCATTCCTGTGTGCGTGTTTGTTGGCAGGAATGGAGGGGACCTACAGTTTTTTGCCGAGTCCGAACGGCTAAATTGAGAAGCACTTTTTCATGACAAGTATACTCTTGGAGGATTTGTCAGTTCCTCGCAAGAGGCAGTACCTCGAATAAAACATTTCTGTTTTTAGGTGGCACGGCTGGGAATCGAACCCACACCTTCGGCATGACAGTCCTACGCACTAACCATCAAGCCACGAGGTACTATTTTGACGTCTATATTCACCTCAGTAATGTCAAAATTTAGCCATGGGATCAAATTTAACCAGGATTTTAACGCAATTGGCACAGGGCCTAACTCACGTACTACATAATTTTTAATGAATATTGTAAAGGTACCTACCTACCTTGATAATTTCTTAAGTCAGCTTAAAATGAGATTCGTGTATTCTGATTCCCTTGAGTCTTGGCAAAAACGAACAAAAATTTAAAGAAGAAAACTTCAATTTTTAAAAATTTTGGATCGTGGCAATTTAAAGTTTAAAGACTGAATGCATTATATGGTAGACAAAATGCCATACATAACATGATTCACATACAGTGATGGTACATGGAAATAAGAAAAGTACCTACGACATACACAAAAAAGCCCAACGCATAAAATAACCCACTAAATCAAAAAAGTTGAGATATCATAATTTTTAGGTATCTAGTTTTTAAATAACGCAACTCACCATAGATTTTGTCTAGTTCCTATAAATGACATTTTTATTGTTGAAGTTAAGTGAAGAGTGACATTTACTTAATTGTTTTCTACTTGCATTTTTTTGTATGGTGACGTACAAATCGTTATATTCCCTAAAGAATTTTTTGCTGAATTTTGTATAGTTGTGTTGCTGCATTTTAAACATTAAACTAAGAAATCTATTCTACAAAAAAATATCTAACTTCATGCATACCTATAATTTTGCTCAGATAAACAAGAGGTGAGGTAAATAACGTTAAAACCATTTTAAATTTTAAAATTTTGACAGTGTTTCGACAATGACTTTTATTATAAGAAAGAAGTGTGGAAAATATTTGTAGGTTAAAGTTTTAAAAAATATTTTAACCTATGAAACTAAAAATAAAAAAATATTACTCTACTGCCAATAGGACGCGAGAAAATTGAACATTTTTCAACGAATTTTTTTTTTTAATTTCGGACAATATTATGTACTTTTTTTGTTATTAAATTTAAGGTATGTGGTAGGATTTTAGAAAGAAATATATTTTGGTATATGAACATCTGCTGGGTGTGAAGTGAAGTAATAAAAATTATTTAGCATGTAATATAAGTCTGAAAGTACCTATGCTTTCATAGAATAATGTAATATTTCAAAAATCGGTCCTTTTTTCCCTACAGTGTTATTTTCAAATCAAAAATCCCTACGTGTAGGGATTGAGTCATTAATTAACCATAAATTATAGGCTTAAAAATGGAAAAAAATAAGTTTTGGATGCAGCAAATAATGTTGTGAGGTGAATATATTTTTTTTCGGGAGCGTAAATATTTGATATTCACCACTTTATCTCACGCGAAACAATTTCCCAATTGTTTTGCAGTTCTATGACGCCAATGGTTCCTTTTAGCATGAAACTGTTAACCAATCAAACAAAAGAGTAATTTTGTACTTCACCTCAATCATTTTTGGCATGCGAAAATAATTGCATAGATTTTCGCACAGGAACTGTAAGCTAGGCTTTGTATTTTGCTTAACTATTAAAATAAAATGCACGACTGGATCGCACGTACTTGCTCTTATGTTCAAGTTGTGTGGGACTTAAGAACTTTAAAAAATATTAAAGTAATTATAGAAAAAGTATAAAAAGCATCGTTCTATAAATTGTATAAACAGTCTGATAAATAACTTAGAGATAAAAAAAGTATGCCATTTGATTACTTGAACAAATATGAATATATGCAACAAAAAAAATTAAAAATCGTTGGAGCCGTTTTCTTAAAAATTAATTTTTTATATATAAAATTTTTGTAACAATTTTCAAAAAAAAAATTGGTATGCCAATTTTGAGTATATATTAATATACATTTAAAACTGAAAATTCAAATTAATTCATCAACCCGTTTTTGAAATATTGAATTTTCAAAAAAAAATTTTGAATCTTTTTTTAAAAATCCAAAATTTATTTTTTCAAAAAATTTGGTATGCAGTTTTATTTATATTCTAACAAAGCTTTTGGGAAAAAATTTTATTCAGATCGGATGAGCGGTTAATGAGAAAACCAAAAATCAAAAAAACCGTTATATGGCAGGTAGCGTTAATAAATGTTTTTGGTGATTTTTTTTCTTATTTAAAGGTACATCATATCTACAGTAATACACTGATTTTTTTTTATCAAAATCGTTGGAGCCGTTTTTGAGATAAATAAGATTTTCCTTAACGGTGGTATGGCAAGTACCGTTATTTTTTGAGCTAAAACAAAAATTTCAATTTCCCCTCTGGAGAGTTACAAAAAAACCTTAAGTTCAAAATTTGAAGAAAATCGCTTCAGTGGTTTAGGCTGTAGGTTGAGGTACGGACAGACAGACAGACAGACAGACAGACAGAATTGTGCCACCCACTTTTTTCGTGTTCTCTATCATCGTAATGTCATGTTTGATTGTTATCTCGAAATTTTTTTTTTGCACGAATCCAAAACTTGCCCTATAGTACCTATATCGCAAGTAAAAAAAAACGTTTACAGCACTGACATTTTTTCTTTGAGTACCTTTTTTTTCACCACCAAACGTTTTCTTTTCTTTACTCAAAAGAACCGTTTACTTAGCTTAAATGGTAAAATATTTTTTCAAAAAAGTATATCCCCCCCCCCCCGACATAATTGTCTGGCTACGGCCTTGAGTCCTTATCTTCCTTGTTCTAATGGTTTGGCAGAACGCTCAATACAGACCATTAAAAAACTATTTATAAAGTGTAAAGAATCAGGTTCAGATCCATATGTGTCATTGTTACACTATATCAGCGGTTCCCAAAGTGTGTTCCGCGGAACCCTGGGGTTCCGTGGGAGAATTTTCAGGGTTCCACAAATTTCTTGAAGTATAAAGAGTAAGATACAAACAATAAAAGAAAAATAAGAAAAAAATTCTGGACGATATAAATTTATTTGTATTGTTACCTGTTAGTGCAGGCTTATTAACATATTTTTAATCGAAAAAAAGAAAAATTGTTAACAGCAGTTTAACGATTGAATATGGTGAAGGGGGCTATAAGGAATGTAAAAAAAATCTATTTCCCAGAGGCGGAGTTGGAGGAAGGATTTGGGGGGTGAAGAAATTGTATTATTGCGTATTCCGACCAAAGTTGTCCCCGAAATGAAAAGTGTTCAATAGAAATGTTGTAGATCCGGCAAAAATCTACAACTTTCAGATATATCACTTCTAACGTAACCTCAAAATTTCCGAGATATTGGCGAACAACTTTTTTTTTTCTGGGTTTTGTTTTTTATTTTTCATTTTTCCAAAAATAGTTCAATTTAAATGAAACTTTTTGGAAATATATCTTGTTGTGTTCTTAGTTAGGAAAATTTTTTTCAAGCATAAAAATTGATCAGTTTTTGAGATATTCAATTTTGTTTCGAAAAAAAATAAATAAATAAATAAATTTTTTTTTGGAGCTTATATTTTTTAATCGAACTGTGAGCTTCAGGGTCATAAACTGTTTCATGAGTAAACAAATCATTAATTGGGGAAAATGTATTGATATATGCAGCGGCGGAGTCGCAGCAATGGTGGGAAAGGTTAAAGGGGTTGTTTCAAATACTAAAAACTTTGCTCCTAGAAGTACCAGTCGTGGTCACTGTATTTTCCATCGTTATGCACTTGTTATGAAAAGAATGCCATCTGATTTAAAAAAAAAAATTCTCGGTGCAGCTGTGAAAATAGTAAATTTTGTAAAGAGTCGTCCTTTCAAATCGTGATTGTTTAAATTTGTGTGTAAAGATATGGGCAGTCAGTACGAATCGCTTCTTCTTCATACTGAAATCCGATGGCTTTCCAGAGGGAAAGCTTTATCCAGGTTATTTCAACTTCGTGATGAGTTGAATGTGTTCAAACTGGAAAAAAATATGTCTTCAACTGCAAACCTCTTTGATGTATTGCATGATGAGCAATGGATTACGAAATTAGCTTATATTGCAGACATTTTCGAGAAGATCAACGATACTGATACAGCTCTGCAGGAAAAATCAATTACAGTATTTTTTGCGAGAGACAAACTGGCAGCTTTAAAAAGAAAAATTAATTTCTGGTTCTTAGTCCAGTTAATTTGTGCTCAAAAAGGCACTTTGTGAGCAAATTCTGGGGTAGCTATGATTTTGTCCTTCCTTTATGTTTTCGGGGGTGCTGACTCCGAATCTGAGGTTTACCAACAAAATTTCGTGACGCAACATTGAAACAAAAGCAAAAAATGTAGGTACCATTAAAAGTATACACAATTTCCAATAAATCTCTATTCAAGGTTTTTTTCTGCGAGAGCCCATTTGGACTCAAGCTTTAGTCGAAAATTGACGTATTTGTACTGCTTTCGAAAATCCACTCGAAAGCGCTAAGAAATTACTTTGTGTGACAAAATTTGAATTTTTGTCTGTAACATGAACCAAGATATACTTTTCTGATGGTCTTTGATGCGTTAAGTTCGAATCTGGCCTTGGAATTCCTCTAGCACGTTACGTTTTTGAGATATTCGAATCTAAGGATTTAAAAAAATTGCATTTTTTATGCAAATTTGAAGTTATATTTTTTTCTCGAGGTAATTTTTTTGTCGAAAAAATGTTTATGGTCATTCTGAAGTGTGAACATTTTACTTCAAATTTTTTTTTGAATTATTCAAATACCTCCATTCGTCTTCAAGAAATCATTGGTTTTCATCTTACTACCTAATTCGAAAAATCCAGTCAATTTGTGCTCAATATAGACCAGGAAAAATAGCACAAATCGTATAGGGAACCTTGAAAAAATTAATTCATGAAATATTAAAATTGGAATCGACGCAGACTTGCAACCTCTATAACATATCCAAAGTCCCCCAAAATCCCCGCATTGGCTTTTTGTGTAAATGCATTTGAAGAGGTGCAGACGGGGAGAATTTGGAGGTCTATCAAACTAAAATATTTGTTTGGGTAAAACCTGATCATATGATACATGCTTCAAGGGTAGTTTTTAACGCTGAATCTAATGAAACCAAATTCGAAATGATACAACCACCCAAAAAGAAGTTATAGTCCTTTTTATGTAATGATGACTTTTTTTCAGGTACAACAGGTAAAATATTACCGAAAACCCTTTGAAAATAACGGTATGTTAATGAAACTTGGAATGAATGTTTCATTTGTCATAGGAACTAAGAATCAAGAGAGTCCCTAAAAATATCCATGGTGAAAGGGTGTTTTTTTTAAGGGGGAGGGGCAACAAAGAATGTTAACCATAACACCCACGAAAAAACTCTTACACTAATGAAACTCGCCAAAAATATTAAACTCTTCATGGCAACCAAGAATCAAAATAGTCCATACAAATATCTTTGTTCTAATAGTGTTTTTGGTGACTGTTAACTTTTGACTTGTTCTACGGAAAATACGATTTCAAAAATTAATTTTTGCTTGAAAAGGCCCATAACTTTGTTAAGGGTGCTTGTATCATTTTAGTTTTGCTTTTATTAGATCCAGCGTTAAAAAATACCCTTAATTCATATACCATACTTTTTGTATACACCTCAATTACACCAAATAGGAATTTTGGCTCAAATCTTCCAACTTCCTCCCAGATTTTACCTCTCTTTAATAATAAACCCCCAGAACAAATATATTTATATGGACTATTTTGATTCTTGGTTGCCATGACAAATTTAATATTTTTGGCGAATTTCATGAGTATAAGAGTTTTTTCGTGGGTGTTATGGTTAACATTCTACACTTGCCCCTCCCCCTTAAAAAAAACACCCTTTCACCATGGATATTTTTAGGGACTCTCTTGATTCTGAGTTCCTATGACAAATGAAACGTTCATTCCAAGTTTCATTAACATACCGTTATTTTTAAAGGGTTTTCGGTAATATTTTACCTGTTGTACCTGAATAAAAAGTCATCATTACATAAAAAGGACTATAACTTCTTTTAAGGTGGTTTTATCATTTTGAATTTTTTTTTCATTAGATTCAGCGGTAAAAACTACCCTTAAAGCATGTATCATATGATTAGGTTTTACCCAAACAAATATTTTAGTTTGATAGACCCCCAAATTCTCCCCGTCTGCACCTCTTCAAAAGCATCTACACAAAAAGCCAATGCGGGGATTTTGGGGGACTTTGGATATGTTATAGAGGTTGCAATTCTGCGTCGAATCCAATTTTAATATTTCATGAATTAATTTTTTCAACCTCGGATCCCATTTTTCCTGGCCTAAATAGGGCAAATTGTGGGATTTTTGCGAATCAGGTAGTAAAAAAAAACCAACGATTTATCGAAGACGAATGGAGGTATTTGAAATATTCAAAAATAATTTTGAAGTAAAATGTTCATACTTCAGAATGACCATAAATATTTTTTCGAAAAAAATTACCTCAAAAAAATAAGGCTCAAATTTGTAAAAAAAATGCATTTATTTTTAATTTTTAGATTTAAATATATTCGAACTCAGCGCGTCAAAGACTATCAGAAAAGTATATCTTGGTTCATGTTACAGGCAAAAATTAAAATTTTGTCACACAAAGTAATTTCTTAGCGCTTTCGAGTGGATTTTCGAAAGCAGTACAAATACGTCAATTTTCGACTAGCGCTTGAGTCCAAATGGGCTGTCGCAGAAAAAAACCTTGAATAGAGATTTATTGGAAATTGTGTATACTTTCACTTTGATGTCATTTTCGAATAATTGGTAGTTTTCGAGCCATTCGTGAAAAACTCCCAAAAAAATGCATTTTTGCATCATTTTTTTTTGCATGTTGCGTCACGAAATTTTCTTGCTTTCCATTTGGTTAGTCTCGAAAGACCCATGCTTGATTACTTTCCAGATACAAATACTGACATCGAGTGGGTACAAAATCCATTTCTAATGAAAACCATCAAGCCTATGACACTGAGTATACAGGAATACGAATCCCTGATAGATCTGCAGAGCTCCTCTTCATCAAAATTGGTATTTGATTCTGTATCATTAAACGAATTTTGGATTGGTATTAAGAATGAATTCCCTGAGCTTGCCAAGAAAGCTTTATTGAATTTGCTACCTTTTGTTACAATGTACCGCTGTGAAGTAGGCTTTTCAGCGTATACTTACACAAAAACTAAATACAGATCGAGGCTGGACGCTGCACCAGATATTTGAATACAACTTTCGGACATAGAAGTTAATTTAAAAACAATTATAAATCAAACAATGAAACAGATTCATTCTTCACACTAAATAAAAAATTAATTTTGAAATGTGTTATTTTTAATTTGTTGCTATTGTCAGGATGGGGTTCCGAAATATATTTGGGCATTGTTTAGGGATCCACAGCTTAAAAAGTTTGGGAACCGCTGCACTATAGGACAATTTCTAAAGGTAATCTACCATCACCTGCAGAACTTCTTATGTCACGAAAGCTTCGAACAAAAATACCAGCAGTGTCTAAAAACTATCTTTCAAAATCAATTAACCGTCAAAAAGTAGAAAAAGAGTTACAAAAAAATAATGCAAAGACAAAAGCTTATTACGATAAAACAACGAAATCTCTAAAACCTTTAAATGAAGGACAAAATGTACATTATAAGAAAAGTTCTACATCATACTGGACTCCGGGTATAGTTATAAAAAAATGCTAAGAGCCAAAGTCGTATATTATTGAAACGAACAAGGTAATACGTACAGACGAAATAGACAACATATAATGAAAACAGACTCTGATAAACTAAAAACTCCAACTGCACCTAAAAGATTTACTTATCCGAAAGACCATATCAAATAACTAAAATTGATTTGCTATCATTTGTTTTTTAATTTACATGGAGTCATACATAATTGAATTTTTTGTATTTACAATTTACATAATGGATATTTCCAAAGCTGTTTGTTAATGGAATATTTAATAATTTTGTAAAATGAAGTTGTTATATAAGATTATTTTCAATTGTTTTTCTTTTTAATGATAGTTAGTAAAAAAAAACAAAACAAAAATATATATGAAGATTTGTATAGTGAATTTTTGTTTATTATTATTATTATTGTGTATTTCAAAAAGGGAGATGTTGTATGAATTATATGTCTCTCTCTCTCTACATCTCTTCTCTAGGTTAATTAGTTGGTAAGTTAGTTTAAGTAGTTAGTCACACTTTGTCTTTGTTACAGTCAACATTAATAAATAATAGTTTTTACTTTGACTACAATTCGTCTAGTCTATTTCTTTACACATATACCACAATTTCAAACAAAACAAAAATCGAAAAAATAAAGTCTCCAAAAAAAACCGATAAGGTTTGCTTAAAAAGCTTAATATCATGGGTCCTATTGATTGGATTTAAAGTGCATTGAAGAGTTATTGACCATAACATTCAAATAGGAAACCAAGCTGCTTTTGAGCCCCCATCCTCACCAATGGCTGAGAAAAAAACCTGCCAAACTTTGGTGTTTGATATCAGAATACATGTACCCATAAACCTTCATACTCACATTCTGGTTATACAACCACTACCAAAATTTTTGTCGGCTCTTGTACTATTATTTTTGTTTTTCATTTAAAAATGTACATACATAGCTATATCGTTGCGGCATCGGCAAAAGGTTTGTCTCGGGTCAAATAATAAAACACTGTTTTATGTATTTTTTTCTGTAGAATTCAATTTTTGTCGGGTGTAATTAGTTTTTGGATTTTCCAAGAAATTTTAACAATTTATCAACCATTATTACAAAAATACTTTTTTCGCATTTTTATATATGGGTTCTATATTTTGTTCATTATTTAATATAAATGTAAATGTTAAAACAAAACTAATGATCCTTAAATAAACTCTGTACGATGATTTTCTGAAGTACATTTTTCATTTGAAAAAAAAGTATTTTCTTGCAAACAAAATTGAATATCTCAAAAACTGTTCAATGGTTTTGCTTAAAAAAAATTAAGATTATTAAGGACACAACAGGGTATATTTTCACAAAGTTTCATTTAAATCAAACAATTTTTGGGAAAATGAAAAATAAAAAACAAAAACAAGCAAAAAATACGGTTTTTCGCCAGTATCTCGGAAATTTTGAAGTAACGTTAGATAATTATAATTATATAAGTTGTAGATTTTTGCGTGATCTACAACATTTTCACTGAACACTTTTCATTTTGGGGTCAACTTTAGTCGGTAAACGCAATAATACAATTTCCCCCCTCTTTTTCAGTCCCCGAATCCGCCCTCCAACTCCGCTCTTGGGAAGTATATTATTTTAACATTCCTTATAAGATAACCCCCTTTACCATTTTCAATCGTTAAATTGTTAACAATTTTTCTTATTTTCGAGTAAAAATATGTTAATAAGCCTGCTCTACAAGTTGTTGAATAAAAATCAAATCACTTTCCTTTTCAAGATGAAGGCCTTCCCCTTACCCCAGCCACCCAAAAAATTTGGTTTTATAATGAGGAGATGTAGCCAAAAACAAGTCGTACATAAAATTTTGCCCATCTATTAATGAAATTTAACACATTTTTTGACAAAGTTTGCTCCACCATGAAGATCTTGCATGATTTTCTCTGAATTTATTGATTGTATGAGAAAAGTATATTAATATTTTTGAGGAGAATTACATAAGCTACAATTTGTGCCTTCACCTTTTTTCCAAAAAAAAAAACAGATAGTTTTCGAGATATGAAGAAAAAACTGAATTTTACCCCCGTTTACCCCTCCTAAAAAATTTAGCCCCGGCGCAAATTTACGCAACTTTTTAGCAAATGCTTAAGATGGGTGGATGCCTCTCCACCAAAATTCATCTTTATCGGAATTTTTTCGAAGTTAAAGTCTAATTTTCCTAGGCTATAAACGCAAGAGTTTAAAAATAAAATGACTTTGACAACGTCTATATTTATCGATCTCTCCTGACGATAAAGAATTTCCTTTACCAGATTACATCAAGTACAATTTTTGTTCTACCCTACCTGTTTCCACCGCTGCCCTACCTTACGTTCGACTCTAGCTACGGCCCTGGACATTAATAACACAGGTTTACAAATATCGGTTTACTTTTTGACACGTGAAAGTAAGAGTCGTTCTAATAGTAATTTTGTTCGCTGAACTCAAATCCATTATCCGTTTTTCGCTATCAGCTAGTTTTCGAGAGATTACCGTTAGAAAGTGCAAAAAACTTTTTCGTAATTTTTGGGGTTATGTAACTATGCGAATTGATTTTTTTTAAGGTAGGTTTATACTTCTAATAGTACTAATCACAACAAAAACATAAATGTTAAAAAAGAGCCAAGTTCTTATATGTACAAGAAGACTGTGCGTAAAAAGTCAGCCAAAAAAAGTAATGAGATCTAAAATATATGCCAAGTTTTAAGTTCATGAAGTTTAATATCAAATATCTTAAGTAGAGTAATACCGAAACAATTCCAAATTATGACAGACATTTGGTATTTAATGATTACTGATTAAAATTTGGTGGGCTCACTGGGCAAGTTTTCATACATTTTAAATTTATGATTAAGTGAGTATTTAAGAGAAAACTTGCCAAGTAAATCTACCCAATTTTAATCAGTAATCATTAAATACCAAATTTCTTTCATGATTTCGAATTGTTTCGATATTACTCTACTTAAATTCAAATTTTCTTCATATTCAATTATTACTCTACTTAAGATATTTGATATTAAACTTCATGAACTTAAAATTTGGCATATATTTTAGATCTCATTACTTTTTACGCACAGTTTTCTTGTACATATAAGAACTTGGCTCTTTTTTAACATTTATGTTTTTGTTGTGATTTCACTCCTTTTTGCAAAGATTTATTTTTCCAGATGAAAACTAAGCCCTACTGACCTACCAATTTGCATCGTTCTACAACAATCGGAAGTGCTCCATGTAATTTATTAGAATTTTTAAGAATGTGGGTAGATGCCAGGCCCCCTGAATAGAAAATTCCAATTTTTCAATTTTTTCTTTCTACCGCTCTACCAATTTCCATCAGTCTACAACAATCAGAAGTGCTTCATATAATTTATAATAATTTTTAAGAATGTAGGTGAATGCCACGCCCCCTGAATGGAAAATTCCAATTTTTCGATTTTTTTCTTTCTAAGTACTTCAAGCTCTACCGACCTACCAATTTTCATAGTTCTACAACAATCGGAAGTGCTCCACATAATTTATAAGAATTTTTTAGAATGTATGTATATAATTTATAAGAATATTTAAGAAAGTGGGTGGATGCCACGCCCCCTGAATGGAAAATTGCAGATTTCCGATTTTGTCCTTTGTAAGCACCACAAGGCTTACCGTTGTGCGAAGTTTCCACGATGTCGGGAAGTGCTCCATAATTTTGATGATCTGTCAGTGAGTGAGTCAGTCAGTGAGTCAGTCAGTTACGGTTTTTGCGAAGTCCTATATCTCGGGAATTACTAATGCTAAGGAGTTAAAATTTGGTGAGCCACCTGTGTTTGATCAGCTCAGCAAATACTGCGAATTTGATGTTTCTGACTTATTTGATACTGTAGTTAGAGGGGGCTGAAAATCGCCTGAGTTTGTTCCTGTGAAAAGGGTGTAGTGCCGCGAACTTGGCTGGGCACTACCGTGCCCTTTGATCTTAGTCTTCAAAATTATTAAGCTTTAATCGTTCCAATATCTCTTTTCCTTTTTGAGAGATATTAAATTAGTTATTAGTAGTCATCTGACTAAATACATGTAATTTTAAAAATGCTTTTTCTTTGGCTTACGTCATTTTCGACAGCAGCAGGTAAAATATGTTCTAAAAAGAGTTTTTAGTGTCGATTTCAAATCTGAGATCCATTTGTTGCTATCAGCTCAACTTTTGGAAATAAATTTTAAAAATCACCCGCTTTTGACCATAGTTTTTTACTTGCGATTATAGGTACTATAAGGCAAGTTTTGGATTCGTGCAAAAAAAAAATTTTGAGATAACAATCAAACATGATATTACGATGATAGAGACCACCAAAAAAGTGGGTGGCAAAATTCTGTCTGTCTGTCTGTCTGTCTGTTCGTCTACAGCCTAAACGGCTCAATCGATTTTCTTCAAACTTGGTACTTAGTGGTTTTTGGTGATTCTGCCGACACGTTTTTTTCATTTTTTTCTTAGAACCAAAAATAACGGTACCTGTCATACATTTTTTTTTGGCAAATTTACATAATCGTATTTTTCTCAAAAACGGCTCGACAACTTTTCTTAAAAAAAATTCAATAAATTTATTTTAGTAAAGGTTTTCTTTGGATGGAAAACCATTTTTCAAAAATGGTTATTAATGGTACCTCCCAAGGAATAATTTTTTTAATTTTTGATTTTCTTCAAAACAGTATGACCGATTTCAATTATTTTTTTTATACAGAAGCTTCCAAAAAATGTTAATAGTTTTGTGTACCAACATTTTTGAAAAAATATTTTTTGGATTTTTAAAAAATATTTCAAAATTTTTTTTGCAAAATCAAATATTTCGAAAACGGCATTATAGATTTTTTTGAAACTCGATATTTAAGACCTTTTTAGTACTCTCTAAAATATTTTTAGAAAAAATTTGACATTTATGAAAAAATAACGGTACCTTCCATACAAAAGTGAAAAAACCGCAAAGGAAAATATTTTTTTGCTTGAAAACGACTGCTACGATTTTGATTAAACTTTTTTCATATGCTAAAATTAGTACGATCTACCATCAAAAATTATAAAATTTTACACATAGCAACTATTAGTAGTACCTGTCATAGAACGTATTTTTTTATTTTGAGTTTTCTCGTTATCAGCTTAACGGATTTAAATGAATTTTTTTATGTTCAAATTTCAGATAAGATTAAATAATAATGCATATCAAAATTTTCAAAAAAAAAGTTTTTGGATTTTTAAAAAAAGTTTCAAATTTTTTTTTTGAAAATTCGATATCTCAAAAACGGGTAGACAATTTTTTTTCAAATTTTGTTTTTATATACACATAAATATATAGTTTAAATCTGCATACCAAAATTTGTTCTTAAAAATGTTTTAAGAATTTTATATATACAAAATTAATTTAAAAAAAAACCGCTCCAACGATTTTAATTTTTTTTTTCCCATACAATCATATTCCATCATGAATTAAGATGGCATACTTTTTTTTCACCTCAAACTGTCAAAAGAGTTGTTTTAGCTAATTTGAGTGCCGCATTTCATGCTTCTCTACATTTTTCTCTCATAATTTCCATGTTTGTATATACAATTTTCTTAAACTCGCACTGTCTTGAACATAAGAGCAAGTACCTGCGACCCAGTCGTGCATTTTATTTTAATTTGAAATAACTCTTACAAATTAAAACAAAGTGTAATAGAACTGCATGGTTTGTATACATTTTGGTTCGTTTCAAGTACAAGAGATGGGAGCGGGTCAAAATTCTGGTTTCAAAATTCTGCTTTTCAAAATTCTGTTTTTTGCACGAAAATTCTATTTTTCAAAATTCTGCTTTTTTTCAGTTCTGTCTTTCTAAATTCTGCTTTTCAAAATTCTGTTTTTCAAAATTCTGTATTATAAAATTTTAAGCAATAAAATTCTGCTAATTCTGGTTTTTCTCAAAGACGGAATAAAAGTGATTTTTCAACTTTATTGTTAGACAATTCGGTGCAACGTTCTTACTTACTCACTTCATTTATTTATGTTATTTGATTGCTGCACATATTTTTCTACAACGAACTATCCACGCACAACTTATATTTCACTTTGTTTTGTACTTTAACGGGTTAATGAAGCTGTAAGTGCAAACGCTGAGTAAAGCCTAGTTTTAAGTTTGATTCAGGTGAGACCTGGTTGTTGGTTAACAGTTTCATGCTAAATAAAACCATTGCTGTCATGAAAATTCATGCAAAATGATTGGTCGACAGTTGCTTTGCGTGCGAAAAATAGTGTGGTGAATAATAAGTTTTTTGTTATCGTGGGTTTACACTTCGAAAAAAAAATAATATATTCACCTTACAGCAGTTTTTGCATGCAAATGATTTTAGCATCCAAAAATAATTGTTTTCTAATTTTAGGCCTACCTATAGTTTATTAATTTAGTGTAAGTTAATGACTTAATGCGTGGCTAAGGCCAATAAGGCAAACATTTTTCGTCTAGAATATTATAAAATTTTTGCACAGAATAGGTGCATAATTATGTCTGTTCGTGTACTTCCCAAAACTACGAATTTTATGTTTTTATATGAGCTTTGACAGAAAATTGGAATAAATTCGTAGAAATTCGTAGTTTTGGGAGGTATGCGAACAGACATATTGCTTACAAAGTTTTGATTTTTTTGCGCATGGAACTGTAAACTATGTTCATACCTACAGTTATTGTCTTAGGCAAAAGAGCAGCCAAAATAAAAAACTTAATAGCTACAAGAAATTTTCCCTATCTTATGATGAGACAAGTATGAGAAAATTGCTTTACTACATTCTGCCAATAATAAAAAGAAGGTTTGGAAAATGTTAAAAAGCGCGCGCTTTTTAACATTTTCCAAACCTTCTTTTTATTATTGGCAGAATTTTGTAAAACAGAATCTTGAAAATCAGAATTTTGAAAAGCAGAATTTTGAAAAGCAGAATTTTGAAAGCAGAATTTTGAAAGCAGAATTTTGAAAAGCAGAATTCTGAAAGCAGAATTTTGCAAAAAGAATTTTGACCCAGCCAGAATTTCGACCCCAACCCACAAGAGATCAACAATAGTCACTTAACATATATCATCCAAAAAACCTTTGTAACTTTTTTCTATTCTTTCTAAATCTTGGTGAGGTCGCTCTCCTTGCTCATCACAATATATTGAAAAATGCAACTGAGGATTTCTCAAAAAGTAAAAGGGATATTGGGACGACTAAAGCTGAACTTTAAAGATTAAGATTAGTACTTTCAGAAATTTGTAAAATTACAAAAAAATAAAAATCAGTTCCCATAGTAACATAACCCCAAAAATGGCGGAAAAGGGTTGTTTTGCACTTTCTAACGGGCAAGCTTTTTCTTGCGACCAGATAAATCTTGTCCGACCAGCAGTTTTTTAAATGTTTGAACTAAAGCTATCAGTTGGCATCAAATTTTTTCGTGGCCACGATGAGATAGGTAATCTTACGGTGGGCTCCCGGACTAAAAGTACCCGACTGAATTCGTTACGTTTGATTCAAGTACCCGTTACGAAAATATCGTTACTCGTAACTTTCATTATCAAAACGTATAAGCGTATAAAGTAACTAACTTTTACCCTAGAAAATGAGAAGGTTTTACGGATTTGTTGTACCTACATGTGGTTTGTTTTAATTTGAACAATACTTGAATAAGAATTCATCTACATATATATAAATCTAAACCAAGTCATCTTCACCTATCGCCTGAGCTTCATGAGAAATAAATACAATAACGATGGATTAAGATACCAGAAATTTTCATATTTATTTTACTGCTTGGAAAGAAGATGATTTTAGGGAAATTGGGTGATATTTGGATCAAATATTTACAGTTTTTCCATCAAAATCTGGTACGTCCCTCATCTTTCAAGCCCTAAAATATCAAATTCTGTTGAAGGATGGCAACGATGTCGATGGATTACAAAAGCTCTAAGAAAAACAGAAATATTCACAATTTTTGTATTGCTGCGGGCGATTGGGTGATATTAAGATTGAGTGTTCCATCAAAATACATTTCATTTATAAATCAGGAATGAGTAAATTTTTTTTTGTATGTAATTATTCAATTACATTATTGTATAAAATAATTTCTATTTAAAATAAATGCTATGTATATGACTGCATAGAATATTTCTGTGGCAATAACCCATAACAGCATAAGTCGACTTATGCTCAAATTGAGTTAATGATGCTATTTTTTTCCTTTTTCTTGGTGCTTCAGTCTGTGAATATTTCATTTTTATACCTTTGTCCGTTACAAAGATATAGCCCTTTGAAAAAAACATAAGTCAAGAAATTCCAAACTAGCAAAAGGAAAAACAACATAAGTCATAATTATCCAAAAAACCGAACTGCTTATGTTAATAAGGCAATTTCGTTATTCGAAAGTTCACAGGCACAAGTCAACTTATGCTTTTTTTCCAAATTTTTTTAATTCATTCCAGTAAGCACATCTCTACTTATGCTTTTCTTCCAAATTTCGTTAATTCATTCTTGTAAGCACATGTCTACCTGTGCCTTTTTTCCATTTCAGTAGAGAATACAGTGCCTAGACTTAACTGTACTTTGGTTGTTCTTCCATAATAAGAAATCATAACACATCTGCAGTCAAGTTGACTTATGTCATTTTTCCCTTATTCGTTTTAAACATTTTGTATGAAATAACTGCACTTATTCGTTTATTCTCCAAGCAAATATCCGCTGTTTAAGGTAGTTGTGCTTTATTTGTATAAGGTTTTCTTCCAGTCGGTGAACGATCGTGTGTGATTTTCCTAAAAAGTTTGAAATTGTTGAAGTGAGCCTTAATTAGTTGTAGGAAATAATAATAAACATTAATACTCGTTTCTTTTGTTAATTACCTGTAAATAAGAATTGTGTTTAATATAAAAAGTGTTATTGTATTATAAATCGTATTTGTGAAATAATGAAAACACGGGCAGGTAAAATGTTGGCACTAGCCATTACTAATAGGGATACAAATTTTGAAAACAAGAATATAACAACTATAAATGCAACAGAGGAGAATATTGGTAAGTTTAATTTTGTTTTCTGTTTGATGTTAAACTAAGTGTTTGTTTCATAATGTTTCTTATAAGTTCCAGTAAAAATAGCCGGTAGTAACATTGGTTTTTTATCAAAATAATAATTTGTATTTAATTTCTGTCAAATAGGTTATGAATATCTTAACTGAAACTTATAAGATATTGTGAAGCAAAGCCTTAGAATAACATATTTCTCAAGGGATACAACAATATAATATTACCTTAGTTCAAAATATCTATATTCAGATGCAAAATCTACTGGATCTAAATATGTAGATACCAAACTTTTGAACACATTTTTTTTCGTAAATTGCACCTCCGAAGTGCCAAATATTGCATTCCTTTTTGATTTGTGTTTCTTCTTTTTATTACCATAATAATTTATAAACATGTAGTTTTAATTTCGGATTCTCATAATTGCATGTATTTTTATTGATAGCCCAACAAAGTTTAACTCTTTCCGAGTTTGAAAACGCTCTTCTTGATGAATGCCTTCGAGACGCAACTGACAATGAAACTGTTAATCAGTGACGGTGCGTCAATAAGACGTTTTAGACAGTGTCTACCCTACCGTAAAGAGAGAAAAAAAAAGAAACCTACTTGTTACAATCAAAAAAACTGTGTTTACTTACATTCATTGCATTGAGTCCCTAAGTCCCCTATTACACGATGATTCTTTGCGTCTGACTCTTGTCAAAATTCAATGAGTGCGAAGGTGAAATCCGATGCTTTTTCTCCTTCGCACTCATGAAAATTCGAAAAGAGTCAGACGCAAAGAATCATCGTGTAATAGAGGTCTAACACTAACATCCATAACCTATCTCAAATTTTCAAAACCTATTATTTAACGAACTTAAATCATACATTCATCCCTTACTATTCACACACTCACATTTTCCACACCTACTTTTATTTCTTTATATAATTTGACCTCTACCAACAACCACAATCCACAAAGCAAAAAATCTCAATGCTCTCACACAACACAAACACTATAGCTTCGCTATGGCTCTGCCTTCTGCATCTGCTACGTGCTTCGGGAAAACCCGACTGAAAACGAAGACAGAGTCTTTCGTTCTACCTAAATTAAATGAAAATAAAATCAGCGGATTATGTTGCTCAGGTAGAATTTCTATGTGGAGCAAGTAGACAGATTTGAATCTGTCTAATTTCTTATTTTGCTTTGAATTTTGAAGTAAATTCGAAACTTTTTCGTTGACTGTTAAGTGAAGAGAACAACTTCTTAATTTTTTATTTTTGGAGTAGATTAAAGAGGAGTAGGCAGTTGTACGTCAACCCTAAAAAATGCAATAGGTAGGAAGGCTGGACTCTTTCGCAGAAGTACACTACTGACGAAAACAAAATTAATTGAATAATAATTCTCCCTTGTGCGTTTTGAAGAGCTGTATCTTTGGGATCATATTGAGTCGAAACAAAAAGCATTTTGAAGCTGTGTGCTACTTCTTGTTTTGAAATTGTTTTTCAAATACATATTTATTTTAAGGTACCATTATTGCCTCATTACGACTGACAGAAATGGTACGAAAATCAAATGTTCTACCTATTATTTTCTTTGTTTTATGAGTTTCTTGATTTTTTTTATAAATCAATTTAGGTCTGCCAGTTTTGTTTGTTTGAGATTGGTGTACCTATATTACTTTTAGTCAAACAAATGCATACTTTTGTATTTGATCACCATTATCTCAACAAAAAATAATAAGGATTAGGATGACATACCTATTCAATGACAGCTTTTAAGACTTGAAAAGGTTTTCAAAATAATGTTTTAAAACTTTATGTGGACTATGTACATATCTTGGTATTAAATTTTTGCTAACTATTAATAGAGTTCCTTATTGGTGGCCATGTTTTTTAGACACGTTCGTGAAGTCTTGTGTGAAGTTTAACGTTTGATTTCAAAGAGAAATACGCTGTTTTTTGGACTTTGTAAACAGTTTTTATTTTTGACTGGATAAGATGGAAAATAATGAATTTAATTTATAACTGTCTACCCAGTTCGTTCGAGTGCTGCACGTCACTGCTGTTAATGAACCCGTTTATGACTACTTTGTCCCCTCACCGTCAGTTCCCGATAACTCCAAGCAGCTAGGAATAACTAATGCCAATAGAGTTGTTCCAGACACCCCCCTTATTGAACCTGAAGTTCCATCACATCCGCCTTCAGATGTTGACAATGTTGACAAAGAATATCATGATAATAAAAATTCTAAAAAAATACGACAGCGTCAACGAAATAAGGGCTTGCCTTATAAGTCGAAAGCTGGAAAAGCTGTCGGAGGAAGAAAACTAAAATACTTGTCTTCATGTCGAAACGAATGCAAGGAAAAAATTTCCAATGAAAAACAAAAACTCTTTTTTGAAAAATACTGGGCGCTTGGGAGCTACAACGCACGAGTTCTGTTCATGAACTCAATGATCACCGTAAAAGATAAGGCCTCAACGAAAGCCAAGAAACCAAACACTGTTTATAAAAATAGGCAAATTTCTATTGATTATTCAATTGAATTTGCAAAAGAAAAAATAAAAGTTTGCAAGAAATGTTTCTTAGATTGTTTCGGTGAAACAAATTCATTTATTAGAAGCGTAATTGCAAAAAACATTGAATCGGATGGTCTAGATTTGCTGGACAAAAGAGGTTCATCAACACCTTCTAATAAACTGCCGTTGAATAAGCTTGATGAGATAAGAAATCAAATAAATAGATTTCCAGCTTACGAGAGCCATTACTGCAGGCGCGACACGACCAAGAAATATTTGCAGCCTGGCCTTACTTTAACAAAGATGTACGAGCTTTATTGTTCAGAAGTGGACACCCCAGTCAGTTTATCGAAGTACTCTCAGGTTTTTCGGGAGCTTAATCTAAAAATAAAGAGTCCTAAGCTGGATACCTGTGGAACTTGCGATAAATATGCTGCTAAAATATCTATTGCCCAGACCCCTGATGAAAAGAACACCCTAATGGAGCTTCAAACGGTTCATCAAAATAAAGCTGATGGGGCATATAGCTGCAAGAGACAAGACAAAGTTTTGGCCAGGGAAAACCCAAACACAAAAGTATATGCTTTTGATTTGCAGCAATGCCTCCCCACACCTTTCTTAAGATCCAACATTGCTTTTTATAAGCGTCAGCTCTGGACATACAATCTAACAGTGCATGATCTTGCAACAAATAAACCCTTCTGTTATATGTGGCATGAAGGCACAGCAAAAAGAGGGGGAAATGAAATTGCATCTTGTTTATACGAGCATCTTTTAAATATTCCCATCAATGTCAGCAATTTGATTTTATATAGCGATTCTTGCGCGGGACAAAATAAGAATTCACACGTGAGTGTTATGTTTATGGCAGCTCTAGAAAGAAATCCCAGTCTTTTGACAATTGACCATAAGTTTTTAGAACCAGGCCACACTCATTTAGAGTGCGATGTCGATCACTCGGTCATTGAAAGAAAGAAAAAACACACAGGTGTCAAAATACACCATCCAAGGGATTGGATGAACTTGGTTGCGTCAGCAAGAAATTTAAATCCTTTCCACGTAGTTGAAATGCAGAACGAAAAATTCCATGATTTTGCTGATCTTGCAAAGGAAAAATTTACTTGGCGGAAGGTTAACACGGATGGTGAAAAGTATCTTTGGCGCGATTTTAGATGGATCCGTTATAGTAAAACAAATTTCGGTACTATTTACTACAAATACAGTTTAAATGAAGATGAGCCATTTAAGGAAGTAAACATTCGCAAACGCGGGTATAACGCGATCAACGCCAATACTGACTTGAATGTTATCAAAAAGGCGCCTGAGATTTCGAAAGAAAAGAAGGAAGATCTGCTATTTTTGTTAGATTTTATTTCTCCTGAATTTCATAATTTTTATAAGGATATTATTGAAGGACCTAGTGCTGAGCACGATAGTCATCCTGATATTTTAAGCAGCGACGAAGAAAATGATTAAAATAAATTCTAAATACATAATTAAAAAAAACTTTTATTTTAACACAATAATATATTTATTTTATTTCTAAAAAAATAAATTAAAATGAATTTCTGTTTTCAAAATCCTTTTTAAACTAATCTATTTTCTTTATAATACAAAAATATGTGTGTAACATTTAATAAATTAATATAGTTTTTTATTGAATAAATGAAAATTTGTTGTTTAAGAGCTTTTTTTGAATAATTAAAATAAATTAATATAGTTTTTTATTGAATAAATGAAAATTTGTTGTTTAAGAGCTTTTTTTGAATAATTAAAATCGTAAGTCAGAAAATCAGTAGATAATTTTACTTGAAGAAATGTTTCGTTTACAAGCGTAAGTATAAATTTATTAAAATGCCGTAAAAGAATAAAAGCGTAAGTACACTTGTCGAACTAATACCAATTGTTGTTAAAAAGGCAAAACATCACAAGTTAATTTATTATTCGAATATTTTATAATCTTTGTAAGGAATAACGACATAAGACGACTTAAATGAGTAATAAAGTCATTATATGTTAAAGGCAAAACAACACAAGTTGGTTTTTTGCTCTAAATCACAGTATAAAAAAAGAATTTTAAAGAAATTTAAGCTTCAAGACAAAGAAAATTCTATTTTGTATCACATAACAACTTAAAAACTGTGCTTATGGTAATTTTTTTGTCTATAAAAGCTCTTCAGCTGATGATAAAAACTTCAAATGCTTCTCCTGAAAAGTATCGAAAATTGACTTATGCTGTTATGGGTTATTGCCACAGATTTGAAACACAGACTTGAATTTTATTTGCTTGATATATTTTTAAAACTGTTTTAAACTCTTGACCCAATATGTATTGCTAAAACACCATCCTCGTTTTCAGTTGAAATATTAATCTGAGCTGATCCATCCTTATCAACAACTATTTTTTTACCTGAACAACTTGATCCAGACTTATTTCCTGTAATAACATCACAGTATGTACCAGCTGGCAGGCAAGTATAGAGGCGCTGATTTAAATCATAGCTCTCTTGGTTAAATGCTACAAAGCCCTTATTTCCACGACAGAATGCAATTTGGTCACCATCGTTATCCCACCAATTATTAACCGAAGTACCTTCCACTGCATTCCTGAATCCTACCATGTTGTAGATTTGACGCCAACGATGTTCGCAGATCCAACCGTTTTCACATGAATCGTCATCATTGAATGTTGGGGACAAAATACTTTCGTCATCATTGCTTGGTGGGCCATCATCGGAAACATCAAAGTCAAAAGAACTCATGACACGAGGAATACCATAAGGATAGGCCAACATAAAAGCAGTTGCCATTTTGTATCTTCTGGATGATTTGTAATTCAATGCTTCGCCTCTTTGGTTGTCATGATTGTCAATGAAAATCAAAGCCTCTTCACTAGGAAGGAATCCCCAACCGGTGCCCCAATTATTCAGCCACTTCAACAGATCACCATTTTCGAAAACGTTGCTAATTTTAGACGAGTGACGGAACTCTGTGACAGCACCCAAGTGCGTATATTCCTCGCGAGTGATCATTTCACCACCATTATCAATTACTTCTTGATAGATAAATGGTCGAGAACCAGGGGCAAATCCTTGTTCAGTGTTTAAATCATCAACTGAATCCAAAATCAACTAGAAGTTAAAATAAATATTAATAAAGTTATATTTTAATTAAAACGAAATAAGCTTACCTCCATATCATGTGGCCACATGTGTTTGGCTGCATCTAAACGGAACCCAGCTACTCCAATTTCAATCAACTTGTTCATAAGCGTTATAAGCTGCTCACGAACATATTCTTTGCTTTGATCCAGATCTTTCAATCCAACCAACTCACAATTGCGGACCTCGACGCGATCATTGAAGTTTGTAATGGAACACGTGGGATTGAAATCATTTGATGAATATGGGACAGCTGGGAAATTCTTGTTATTGGGTTCGGCTGTAGAACCAGCAGTTCCTACAGAACTATCACCTGATCCCATATGATTCATTATTAAATCTGGATAGATGCGAATCCCAACCTTATTGCATCGGGTCACCATGTCACGGAATTGATCTTCATTACCGGATCGGGTTGTAAGAATATACGACAGAGGTTGATAACGCTCCCACCAAGGACGTCCATCCACAACAGCATTTTCAGTTACAGGAGAAACCTTAAAAAAAATTTATGAATACATTATCGTATTTCTAAGATATTTCTTAGGTCATACCTGAACACCAGCATATCCTTTTGGAGCCAGAAACTGTTCGCACTCATTGGCAATATCTTCCCATTTCCATTCGAAAAGTTGAACCATGACATCGCGTCCATCCCAATAGTTAGGATTGTGCTGGCCGTTGATGGCAGCAACCATCAAGATCACTAAAGCTAATATTTTTGAAAGTGCCATGGTCTGGTCAGAACTACTCTCAATTCAATGATCTTTTTCACTATTTATACCTGTTGAAATCAAATCATAAAAGTATTAACTGTTATCGACAGTTTAGTTTTTAATTTTTAAGATATCAAAATTAATTTATTGGAATTTGTGGAGAGTCATTTAGCAATAAGTGTGACAGTATTTTTGTCAAAACATCAGGAAAGATAGCGAAAGAAAGAAGATTTATTGTGAATGCCGTCTTATCGCTTTAATTAGGAACATGTTGGGTTTTCCGTTTGTTATTGAAGATGCGCACTTGATTTAATTAAGATATCTTATTTCCTGGGAACCAGCCATCGTAACGTGTTTAGTCTGTAGATTAAAAAAAGATTTTTAGATAGTTATTAAAAATTTAAGTTTAAAGTTCGGTTCTGAATGAAAGGCAGTGGTATACGCCCCAAAGACATAAACAGTCAAGTCATTGGCTTGATGTTGAATTGAAAGTAATACGAACAGCTTGCTTTTGAATGGTTGAAGAAGGAACTGCGTGACAAACAGTTTTAGAATTTGACGTAAGGTGTTTTTTTTTTACCCGATCGAAATCTTCTAAAGACAAGGTCAGAATCGGTACCAAGTAGTGTGGGACAGTGGGACTCTTATCACACTAAAACATCGGCTCCGTGAAATAACTCCCCAATGAAATTACCCTCCAAACTAAAAGTGAAATAATTCCCTAAAATTTGTAAGGAGCTGGGAAGTTTTTTTTTTTCAAATGAAAGAACTCCCCAAAATTGGAGATTTATTCCATGGCTTTTTGGGGACTTTTTTAATTTATAAACTGGGGGTTTATTTTATGATGAAAAGGTCCCCAAAATATGCAATTTAAAAAGTCCCCAAATATATTGGGGGCTATCGTAAATAAAATTTCCCACGGAATTTTTCGCATCAACGAAAACTGGGAACGTGAATTGTGGTCGCAGTTTCTCTTGGAATTTATTGGCATCGAAAATTGATATTCTATTGCCACTAGGCTACCACTTTGAACGACCAAATTTGAACCTGCAAGGCACAGTAGAAAATTGTTGGCATTTCCAATTATAGAAGATAGGAGAAATTCCGTGGGAAATTTTATTCACGATAGCCCCCATCCTTTTGAATGTACTAGATTTCTCTTCGATTTGAGCGTCATCAATACAAAAAACAATAGAAAAATCTTAAATCAGTAACAGGGTTGCCAGTACGGGCTCTTAACCGCCAATTGGATTACGCGAACTTTTCACTCGCTCCTTCAAATTGTGATTTGCGATAAATTCCAATTTGGCCTATTTAGCTTTAAAATTGGGCGATTTTAGGCTCCTTAAAAATTGATACAGACAAATCAATTGTTGTTTTATTTTCCATTTACCTAGATGGCTATGTCTAGGGGTGGGGCAATGAGGCAAATGCCCCAGGCGCCTTGCTGTGGAAGGCCTCAACGTACCCCGAATGGAACTTGCGAAAGATTCGACAGTTTGAAAGTCGACATTTTGATCAGTTCATATAGTACTTTCCATTGTCATCAATCAAATTAAGCGTTTTTTTTTTATTTAACAAGAATACTATATGTCTTCAGCTGCATTTAGACCTAAGTTCTTCATTCGCATAGCCAAGCAGCTGAGAAGACCTCTGGAAGATAGTGCCTTCCATGTTAACACCACTCTTGCGCACTATCTGCTCCAAGACTAGGTTGAAGAAATCATATGATAGCGCATCTCCCTGTCTCGGATGAGATATTACCCTTTTGCACGTTGCACCGCGTATATTGTAACGTCATGTGGCATAGCTGGATCAATTTTTCGGGATCCCGAGTTCCGACATCGCCAATAGATGCTCTTGGCGACTTATGCTATCATATTCGGCTTTGAAGTCGATGAATAGGTGGTGGGTCTCGACTTGAAATTTGTTGGTCTTTTCCAGAATTTGCCTCAATGTGAAGATTTGGTATATCGTTGATCTGCCAGGCCTGAAGCCACACTTGTATGTGCCGATCATAGTGTTGCAGAAATGTTTTAGACGCTCACATAGTACGTTGGATAGGATCTTGTAGGCAACATTAAGCAGGGATATTCCTCTGTATGTAGTTCTTAGGACTACTAGATTGGGAATATGGAGCTATTTGACCAGTCGTGGGGCGTACTTTCCTTCTCCCACACTTGGTTGACGAGCTGGTACATGCACCCTACCAGGACACCTCTACTCCATACTTGAAGAGTTCCGCAGGTAGGCCATCCGAGCCGGGCGGCGGCGGTGGATTTGTTGTTCTTAAGCTTGTGGATGGCTTTCTTAACCTCTACAGTACGGGTGCTGGGGCTAGATCTTCATTGACTGGTCTCATGTCAACAAACTACATATCAACTGGTTAATAAGTCAACATTAGTTTTGCCAGTCATTCGTGCGCAACCTACTGAAATATGTAGGCCGTGGCTTTGAGTCAGTTTTAATACGGTACAAGTGAATACCCATACTGGTTCCTTGATTTAATTTGATTTTGTTGGTGATAGTTCTGTATCTGTATTAATTGTTCTATACCAAAACAGGTGGCTTCTCTAAGCTTGCCCCAGGTGCTCTAAAGCCTCGATTTCCAAACTGTGTTCCGCGGAACCCTATTATTCTCTGAACTTAATAAGGATCGAGACTGGTCGCTTCGCAGATCTTCGAATACAGCTTTCAAGCACTTTTTCTCTCTTTTCTTTTATTTTAATTCAATTGCTTCTTTTTTCTTTTTATTTTCAAATTAATTTAATAATAAAATATTTTTTCTTAAAGCCCGTATGACACTACATTTTTTCTTCATTGTATTTCTTATTTAATCTATCAAAGTGTCAGCTGAGCAAAAAAGGGATAAAAAGTGTTTTTAAGAAAGGGATAGCATTTCTCTAAATTAAATTTCACATTTACAATGTGTCCCAAAAGAAAATATACACCATAATCTAGTGCTCTCTAGCGTCCAGTGTATATCTACTTTTGTAACTGAGTGTACCTTGAAACAATTTTTCATTTTTAATTCTGAAATATCAAGAAAAGCTGCCAGAACTTGACAAATTTAATTTTAAAATCACATTTTTTATAGATTTTTTGTGACATTTTTACATTTATGGATATAGTGTGTACCCACTCATACCTATCAAAGTTTAAATAAGAAATTGTACGTCGTGCTTTGATTTCATTTTCAGTGAATTAAAAATGAGAAAAAAATGTAGTGTCATACGGGCTGTACGGGCATTTTACATATGTAAAAATGTGAGATAGATACAAACAATTAAGAAAAAGAAAATGAGAGAGAGAAAATAAGAACAAGATAGCATTTATTTTGTTTTTGTTTTAATAAATTCAACGCCTTATGAATTATCGTAGGTACATGTTATTGTTCAAAGGAAGTTTATCAGAATATTATGCTAATGAAATATTTTTATGATATATTCTTAAAAACAGTATTTTGTGTCCAAAATTCTGTAATTGAAAATGCTGTAAATAGGCTGAAAAATAAAAATCGTTTTGATAATGTAAAAAAGTGCGCACTTGTTTACATTATCAAAACGATTTTTATTTTTCAGCCTATTTACAGCATTTTCAAATACAGAATTTTGAAATACAGAATTTTGAAATGCAGAATTTTGAGCAACCAGAATTTTGACTTACAGAATTTTGACTTACAGTATTTTGATCATACAGTATTTTGTACATATTTTGAAATACAGTATTTTGATACACAGTATTTTAAATACAGTATTATGACCCATACAGTATTTTGACCCCAACCCTTAAAATTAAAAAAAAAAATTGTAATTTTTTTTTTCTTTAGTCGATATTTTTCAAAATTTTTCATAATTAAGGGCTTTTTTTGTGTTCAATATTCAATGCCTTCATTATTTTTTAGTCCATTACCGAAAACCAAATAAATGTAAAAATCTTCCTTCGTTCTTGAGATATTAAGAAAAACAAAAGGTACTTTTACCAAATAAGCCCGAAAAAATTAATTTATTCATGAATTATCCATAATTTAACCCTTTTTTCGGGCTTTTTTGTGTGTCTTTTGTTTTTTCTTAATTTCTCAAAAACTAAGAAAGATTTTTTAAATTTGTTTTCGATAATGCACTAAAAAATAATGAGGGCATTGAATATTGAACACGAAATAAGCACTTAATTACGTAAAATTTTGAAAAATATCGACTTAAGAAAAAAATTACATTTTTTTTTTTAATTTTGACTTTGACATTTTATTTCTCAAAAACTATTCGCTTAAACAACTTGATTTAAAAACCAAATGCAAGAATGAAATATTAAAAATTACAGCACATTATTAGATGTATTTTCGTTGATTTTTAATCTTTTTTTTTTTGCATTTTAAGTCAATGTTTCAGAAAATGCCCCCCCTGCCTCAGGGAGAGGAGATACAAATTTCCCTTATACAATTTTTTTGTTAGAATAACCCCAAAAACCATCCCCTTAAATACTTCCACTCAGGTCCGGGACACCCTGTATGCAGCGGCGCAGCAGCAGCAATGGTGGGAAAGGTTAAAGGGGTTGTTTCAAAAAATAAAAACATTGCTCCTAGAAGTACCAGCAGTCATTGTATTTTCCACCGTTATGCACTTGTCATGAAAAAAATGCCAACTGATGTAAAAAAAGTTCTCGGTGAAGCTGTGAAAATAGTAAATTTTGTAAAGAGTCGTCCTCTCCAATCGAGATTGTTTAAATTAGTGTGTAAAGATATGGGCATTGCAGTCAGTACGAATTGCTTTTTCTTCATACTGAAATCCGATGGCTTTCCAAAATTAAAGCTTTATCCAGGTTATTTCAACTTCGTGATGAGTTGAATGTGTTCAAACTGGAAAAAAATATGTCTTCAACTGCAAACCTTTTTGATGTATTGCATGATGAGCAATGGATTACGAAATTAGCAGAAATTTTCGAGAAAATCAACGAAACTGCTACAGCTCTGCAGGAAAAATCAATTACAGTATTTTTTGGTAGACACAGACTGGCAGTTTTGAAAAGAAAAATTAATTTCTGGCTAAGAACAATTTTGAGTGTTTTCCAGTTTTACATGAATTCTTGCAAGAAAACATGCTTGAACTCAGAGCAGATATCAGCAATGTTATTGCTCTCCATTTGGTTAGTCTCGAAAGATCCATGCTGGATTACTTTCCAGATACAAATACTGATATTGAGTGGATATAAAATCCATTTCTAATGAACACCAGCAAGCCTATGACCCTGAGTGTACAGGAATACGAGTCCCTGCAAAGTTTGTATTTGATTCTGTATCATTAAACGAATTTAGGATTGGTACTAAGAATGAATTCCCTGAGCTTGCCAAGAAAGCTATATTAAATTTGCTACCTTTTCAGCATAAACTTACACGAAAACTTAACACATATCGATACTGGACGCTGCCCCAGATATGCGAATACAACTTTCGGACATATGTAGAAGCTAATTTTAAAACAATTATAAATCAAACAGTGAAACAGATTCATTCTTCAAACTAAATAAAAAATTGATTTTGAAATGTGTTGTTTTTCATTTGTTGCTATCGTCTGGATGGGGTTCCGAAATATATTTGAGCATTGTTTAGGGTTCCACAGCTTTTTTTTTTTTTTTTTGCCAAAAATTGCTCAAAAGGCTCTAATCCCTCCCCACTCATTGCGTTTTGGACCTTGTGGCAATCTTTACCATGCTAAATGTATTGGCTCTACAAATGCTTTTATTGAAAAAATAACTCATTCAAAGTTTGCTTATTGGTATTGCACCGATTGCCGCAACTTATCTTTGTCCCAACTCGCTTTTAAAATGTCCTCTTTTAAAACAGATATTAATAAAATTTCAAAAGGTTTTGAAGAGATACTTGTTAATTTTAACACTGAAGATTTAGTACAGGAATCTATTTTGATTTCACGAAATAGTGAAGACCTTCTTGCTCAATCTAGCTCTGCTGCTCCAACTGATCTTGTATTAGTTGAGAATAAAAGCAATAAAAGGAGTCGTGATAATTCTAAAGTTGTTAAAAACTCTAGTCCACCTCCTAAGCGTACAAATCTCAGGAATGATTCAGATCTACCGTTACCATGTTCTGTCGATGGTGAGAATCAAATTTCAATGACGGGTCCATGTACAGTCTCCGATGAGACTCCTGTGCTTATAGCTAACGCTAACAATGATTTGAGACCTATAAAGGCTGTATCTAAACCCAAAACAATTTTTGTTTCTCGTCTTGAACCTGATATTATTCCTGATGATATTGTTTCTCATCTAGTGTCTAAAAATTGTATTCCTAACAATATCTCTATAAAATGCACCAAAATAAGTAAAGCAAATAGTTTCGTGTCGTCTTTCAAAATTGTAACTCAGTCTTCGTACTCTGATTCAATTTACGATAGAAGTAATTGGCCTAGTGAAGTTCTTATAAAGGAATTTACTACTAAAAGAAAGAACAAACACTCCCCACAAAATATTACACCAGCAAAAAACTAGATAGAATTACCCTCTTCTACCAAAATGTAAGAGGGCTTCGCAGCAAAACTGCTGATATTTATATCAACTCCCAGCCGTTTCCACATGACATCTTTGTTTTGACAGAAACTTGGCTTAATCCATGTTTCTTGGACAAGGAACTCTTTTGTCAAGAGTTTTTAGTTTGCAGAAAATATCGTCATGTCGATAAACCAAACGAAATGGGAGGCGGCGTTTTGATTGCTGTGCGTAGTAATTTTATTTCTACCTCTGTTTCTTTTCTTTTCAATTTATCCATCGAACTGATCTGTATAAAAATAACTTTACAGTCAAAATGCATACATACCCCCTAAAAGTTCTGACGCAGTTTTTAATTAACTTTCTATGGCCTTAGATTTTGTAATGGACTTATGTTGCTCTAACAGCAATATTTTACTTCTAGGTGATTTTAATCTACCGTTTATAGATTGGGTCCCTTCTGAAGATGAATCATGCCAAGAAGCTTCTTTAACTTCTGCACAATCGGACCTGTTTTTACTTGATAAAATTAGCACTACTGACTTACAGCAAATAAGCTGTATTAAAAATTCTAAAAATCGAATTCTCGATTTAGTATTTTTCTCGGACGCTATTAGTACTCTTGTTCGAAAATCTAGTTCTGGGACTACTAATGTAGATAATTACCATCCTCCCCTGGATATTTTCCTTGACTTGAGTAGTCATCTCACAGTAAATAGTAATTCTTATGATTGCTCATATACAGGGTGTCCCGTAATGAGTGGATAATACTGCAACTGGTGATAGCAGGCCTTATGACTGCTCAGAAAAAAATTATAAAAAAAAATTTTTTCTTGTGGTCTCCATGGTATAATTTATTTTCGAAAAATGTTAAAAAATTCAGGGTCTCCTAAAATACCTAATTACAACGGCCACCCATAAAGGATTCTTATTATTTTTGTATTTTTATAATATTCTTGAATAACCGTTCTAAATGATGGGTAGTAAATTTTAACACCAGCTGATGCATTTTTTGTGTTATAATTTTTTAAAATTATTTTTTTATTCAAAAATAATTCAATATTTTTTTTCACCAAAGTTTGAAAAATAATAAAGGGAACAAAATGTATGAGAACATAAGTGGCAAATTTGATAAAAATTGGTCTGTTTAATGTACTTTCCAAAATGGTATTACACATGTTTGTGTCTACAACCATAACCAATAAAATTGGCATTTAATCTACTAAAGTAGTTTTTTAACATTTTATCAGATGAAATTAAGTTACTAAATTAAGTAAACACTACGACGACGAATGAATGACTCATATTGTTTTTTTAATCTTTATTGCATTTAAAAATAACCGTTCTTAAATAAAGGCAGTAACATTTAACCCTAGTTGCTGGATTTTTTTTTTATAATTTTTTTAATTAATTTTTTAATAAAAAAATGATTCAATATTTATTTTCATCAAAGTTTGATGACAACGAAAATTGAGTTGTAAGGAAAAGTCAATAGATATACCAGTGTCACTATTATGTCTGCTAAATTCACTAACTAAAATAATAGTATGCACTTTCAAAAAGGTTTTGATTTAGGTATGGGAAATGCGATAAATAAAAACAACAGTATTAAAAATTATGATTTATTTGTATTTTTAAATAAATTTATATCAAGTGTTTTCATCACATCGCACAGTGTGACATTTCGCTCATTTAGCGGGATTAAATTAATAACGCTCAGGAATAAATGTTTTTATTCATTTTTTTTTTGCTTATTTTTATTAAAATTGTTTATAGAAAAGAATGTAATAAATTATTTAAACATATTTATAAAATTTTTGACAAAAAACAACATAAAAGAACCGACAATTTGCACGTTTTTTACTCGTTTGGTATGTCTAGCAATTGGAGCACTTCATTTTCAATTAAACTTTTTTTTTTTTTGGGATGCATCTTATGCTTGCCAAAAATGGATCTGATGAAATTAACAACCTGTTTAGAAGATCTGTGTTTGTGTCGATTCGCGAAGTTTTTCGGGTGAAAAGTTCTCTAAATTTTCTATTTTCCTTATTCCTGGCTTCTTGAGCTTCCTCCGAAAGTTGGCCGATTGGAAGAATGCAAGTGGCAATTATTTGTTTTCCATGAAACAAGACCTTGTGCACACTAACTGGCATATAATACCAGCCATATTTTTTTAGATAAAGTTCCCTTGTTTCTGATGCGAATCTCTCGAAGGCATTTAATTCAATTGGGAACCCAGACCCAAGAGCTTCTAAAATGACATGAAACTTTTTGATAATTGCTATGTCAAAACCTGTAATTTCGGCAGTTTTTACTTCATCCCTGAAGAATCGTCTAGCCGTGTTCCCATCATTCGTATTGCCTGACTGTTGAGTGGGCATATCAACCAATAAACCAGTTTCACTTCTGAATCTCTCTTGAATTACTTTTTTTCTGGCTTTGACCTTTTCTTTAGCATCTTGGTCTCTTACCTGCCAAACTTTTACATCCAGTCTATACGCAATGTGAAGTACACATTCCATAAATCGGATCTAAGAGTGAAGAGGACTTAATCCGAAGGACATTGCTAGTTGGTCCACAGACTTCCTCGAAAGATTGGCTGGGTTGCTCATTTCGGAAGGTTTTGCAGCGCAAATGTAACAGGTTTGTGTTGAAGACGTAACAGATGACAAAGCAGTACATATTTTGCCATCGATCATGGTAAGTAAGAAAACTGGCTTGACTAAGATATGCAAGCTGTCCTGGTTTATCTCAATAAGCAATATGGTGTCAATTTGCTGTTGAATTGAATCTACTTCACGTTTGATCAATTCGGTTGATTCTTTTGCAAAACACAATTTAATAGGCCTGCAGTACCTTGTTGATGATGGGGCTGGGTTTTGCCAAAGTACTTTTTTCGTTTCTTCTTGTAAGAAAAACATTTGGATGGGCACCATCGAGACACTGAAAAGATTTTCATCGAAATGATCACCTGATGAAAATTTTTGTTAGTATGCCTTTTGTTGAGCACCATCACAGCCCCATTTTATTATCAGGGATATTTCTTTTAAACCTGTTTTAAAATCATCAATAGAATTTAACACGTCTTTTTGAGCTAAACATATACGCTCAACACTATGATTCAGTAAGCCTTGTAAACCACATTCAGCAGAGGATTCGCTTACAGTTCTGCTATCTGGATAGCACTTTGTTTTAGCCTCTTTAATTTTGTGGTAAGAGGGTAGTAAATTGGAAACTTTTTTATTTATTTTCTGGCGTATTATGTCATATTGATGAGTGGATAGCTGTGCGTCTGTTATCATTGCTAAAGCTTCATCTGCAGACATTGAAATGCAGCCAGAAGTATTAGTTTCCAGTGTTTTTCTCACAATTGAACCTTATTAATGATACAAAATGACAACAAAATAATTTGACTTAAATTTTAATAAAAACAAACCTCTTTTTGGAGAACATATTGACAATTTCTTAATTGCAATAGCAGTATTTCTTTTCCCTGCCCTCCTAAGGTTTAGTTCATTCGCAGTTGATATTTCCTTAGCGCTTAACGAATCTAAAAGGTTTTGTACTTTTCTCTTCTTGCTTTTTTCACAGCATTCATCAAAACTTTTTCTTGGTCTTCCTACATTTTTTACACGAGATGAAGAAGGAATTTCATCTAAAACTGTTTGTGGGAGTGTTAGGGTTTCGTTTAAACACGAACAATTGTGCTTTTTTCACAGCATTCATCAAAACTTTTTCTTGGTCTTCCTACATTTTTTACACGAGATGAAGAAGGAATTTCATCTAAAACTGTTTGTGGGAGTGTTAGGGTTTCGTTTAAACACGAACAATTAGTGCTTTCAAAGCGATCTCGATGGCGACCACTTTTGGCCATCTTGTCGTCAAACCTCAAGCATAAGTTTCTTAAGGTTATTTTTATTAATTTAATTGCATCCTCAGAAAACGTAGTATTATTAAAGCAGCTCATAAAAAAAGAAAAAACTGCATCAAATCGCTTAATTTTGATCTTAGAAATCCAAACATCATAAATTTGTTTTTTCGTAATTTCAGTAGCCATCCTAAAAAATTAAAAATTTAGTATGGGTGTCGCACCTGTGCGCAAAAAGTCAAAACACTTTTTGGTTACCAACATACATGGATTTACAACAAATAGGGTCTTCAACTTAAATAACACTGAATAATTATACTTTTGCTCTAATGAATGTGTAAAATCGCATAAATTTATCAATATTTTTTGTTTTCTCCTCTCTTTAATTTAATTAAAAGTACCCAATATCCAAAATTAACTTACCTTACTATTTATTGAGATTATATTAATTAATTAAAAATAAAACTTTCAATTAAAATCACGCGATCCACTTGAAAAAAAATGTGCAACACTTGCTCTCACACCTAACCTTCTTATGAGTAATTGAACACAACTTGAACTTTGAGATCATTTTTTTTTGCTGCACTTGGTTCTAACATAAAAATTTGGTCACAGTCATTAAGTGGGAGGTGTAAGCTGCAAGAAAACCCGGTTTTTGTTTACATTCGTGCAAGTCGATTTTTGAATTAAATCCCGCTAAATAGGGAAATTGTCACACTGTGCATCGTCTTGAACACGACGACGCAGTTCCGTAATGGATGTAATTGATTTAGTATAAACCATTTCTTTCAGGCACCCCCAGTAGAAAAAGTCCAAGGGACTTAGGTCTGGCGAACGTGGTGGCCACAAAATTGGGCCCAGACGGCCTATTCACCTGTTGGGATACGTTCGATTCAAGTACCTCCTTACATTTACAGCATAATGAGCAGGACATCCATCGTTTTGAAGCCACATTGAATTCCTTAGCTCCTCGGGCACTTCTTGCAATAGAGTTGGCAAATTAGTTTGCAAGAAATTGAGATAGGCTTCACCATATAAGTTGCCTGATAATTCAAAAGGGCCTACAATTTGTCCATTCAGGATACCTGCCCAGTAATTGTGCTGCAGCTGCGTTAGCGCTTCCTCGGCACTCTCCGTATATTAAATGCATATTTGCATACTCCAGCGGCGTATACTGTTACATTCTTAATCAGTATTAATTTAATCAAATTCAAAAATTCGTTCTATTGACGAAACCAGTATAACAACGTTATACGTTATGTAATGACAGAGAATTGACAATATTTGCAAATAATACTTTTTTTATGCATTTTAATGCCTATTTTATTACAAGTCAATTTTGATTTGAGAAAGTGTTAAAAATCTTCTCTAGTAGATTAAAAGCCAATTTAATGAGTTATTGCTGTAGATAGAAACATGTGATTTACCATTTGGGAAAGTACATTAAAAGGAAATTTTTTTACATTATTTGCCACGAAAGTTTTCAGTTTTTTGTCTTTTTTATTAACTAACAAACTTCGATGAAAATAAATATTTAATCATTTTTTTATTAAAAAATTAATTCAAATAAAAATCCAGCAACTAGGGTTAAATGTTACTGCCTTTATTTAAGAACGGTTATTTTTAAATGCAATAAAGATTCAAAAAACAATATGGGTCATTCATTCGTCGTCGTAGTGTTTACTTAATATAGTAACTTAACTGTGTTATACCATTTTGGAAAGTACATTAACCAGACCAATTTTTATCAAATTTGCCATTTGTGTCCTCATACATTTCGTTCCCTTTATTATTTTTCAAACTTTGGTGAAAAAAAATATTGAATTATTTTTGAATAAAAAAATAATTTTGAAAAATTATAACACAAAAAACGCATCAGCTGGTATTGAAATTTACTGGCCATCATTTAGAACGGTTATTAAAATACAAAAATAATAAAAATCCTGTATGGGTGGCCATTGTAATTAGGTATTTTAGGAGACCCTGAATTTTTTAACATTTTTCGAAAATAAATTATACCATGGAGACCACAAGAAAGATATTTTTTTATATTTTTTTCTGAGCAGTCATAAGGCCTGCTTTCACCAGTTGCAGTATTATCCGCTCATCATTACGGGACACCCTGTATATTCCCAGACGAATTGTAATAATATGCCTGTGCACCTGAACACTGTTTTAGAATATCTCTCATCTTTAAATGATGATTACTCGTCTGGTCCAGATGGAATTCCCCCAATAGTATTAAAAAGGTGTAGACATATATTAGTTCAGCCTTTTCAATCTTTATTTGAGCTTTCTATAAAATCAGGGAAATTTCCTTGCTTATGGAAAAAATCATTTTTAACTCCAGTTTTCAAGAAGGGTGATAGGAACGATATAAAGAACTATAGGCCAATATCGAAACTGTCTTGCATACCGAAACTTTTTGAAAAAAGTTATTTGTGAAAGCTTGGCATTTCATAGTAAAAATTTAGTATGCGAAAAACAGCATGGATTTATGGAAAGAAGATCAACGGTAACAAATCTTCTTACTTTCTTACACAAATGCTCCAATGCTTTAGAGAACGGTAGTGAAGTTGATTGCATTTACACTGACTTTTCTAAAGCATTTGATCAACTTAGTCATAATATCATTTTATTCAAACAAAAAGCTTTCGGCTTTCCACCTTTTTTTATATATTGGATAAAATCGTACCTTGAAAAAAGTATCAGGTGAAATTTCGACACTCTCTTTCAAACCCATTTAATGCTCACTCGGGTGTTCCTCAGGGAAGTCATCTGGGCCCTTTTCTATTCATTCTAGCTATAAATGATGTTGTGTCTTGCATTCGTTCACATGAACATCGGATCCAGCTACTGCAGGTCCAAACTTTATATCAAAGGCGGGTTAATAATGACTTAATTTTTCTTCACCAACTCATAAGTGGTCAAGTTGATGCCCCTGACTTTTTAGCCTGTACTGGCGTAAATTATCGCGGAGGATCTCACCACCTGCGAAGATTTGAACTTTTACACGTCGATTTTCATCGAACTAACTACGGAATGCATGAACCTCTAAACCGTATGTGTAAGCTATTTAATTTAAATGGTTCCTCAGTTGATTTTAACTTAGGTAAAATGGGATTGAAAACATTGTTTCGAACCAGTGCTCCACGTTCTTGACTGTTTTATACTGTTAGCCCAGTCAAATTAGTCAAAATATGGGCATCAAATCGCATTTTTCGATGGACAAAATTTTTTTTATCGAATCTGTTTGGCTACGTCTCCTGATCATAAAATCGAGTTTTTGGGATTTTTGAGGTTAGGGAAGACCCGCCATATTGAAAAAGAGATTGGTTTTGTTTTTATGCAATAACTCGCTTGCATTTTATTTTACAACAAAACGTCCTCCTACAATCTTGTAGAAGATAATATTACCTATAAAATAAGCTATCAATGACCTCTGTAGATGGTTTCATTTTTGAGATATAACGGACCAATGTTCCCCTATGGGTTGTGTTTTGGGGGTGGTATGACTTTTCTTGAGTTTTCTAGGTAACCGTTGATTTTTTTGGATGATGCTCTTAGAATCATTTTCAGTTCTTGTATCGACCTATAAAATGAGCCGTCGGTCGATATCATCGGCCATGAATTGTGCGAGTTAAGGCCAACTCTTAAAACTTGGCATTAAGTCGCTTTTGGAAAGTGACTTAAGGGCAAACTTTTTAATTTGGCCTTATGGCATTTGGCCTTATGTCACGGCACCGTTTGCTGTGAATGGCTTAAAAACATTCGCGAGATATTCAGCGAAGAGATCAGTATTTTGTTTCAGGATTCCGATCCATTTACTATCCTCAGATTTTATTGGTGGGTTTTGTGTCTGGGTTTTTTTAAGGCGCTTGGCTCCTTTCCATAAGGAGTATTCGGTAAAAGAAAAAGCATCTATCGTCAAACTTTTCAGGAATCTACTAGGTGAATCATTTTTGAACTCACATATTCTTTCTTGTAGTTCGCTGCAAGTCGGTTAAAAAGTGCCTTATCACCTGGGAGTCTCGTAGTTAGGCATTTTTGTTCGAGCTTTTCTGTTTTTAAATGTATAGTAGTTAGTAGTTTAGTTTATTCATCAAGCAGAGTTTAACAAAGTTCTTATAGATTACGATTTAAATAATAAATAAATATAACAATACAATAAATAATAATGAGTAATAAAAATATATACAATTGGTGTTAGTATGTACAATGTACATACACATATAATAGCCGCATTTTATTATCCTCATGATCTGATCCGGAACAGATCACGTTAAATAAAACAGACAGACATCTTAGTTATATACCCGTCTCTTTTTGCCTTATGTTTGTTTATTTTGCACGTATCTGTTGCCGCTTTTCTTTGTACTATTGAGACAAATTCACAATAGTAATTTTTGGATCATTGAAATAGATTCAGATAAAAAGCAGGATCCCATGTTGTCTTGTAATCACTTGTTAGAAATTGATCCGGATCAGATCATCAGGATAATAAAATGTGGCTAATATCAGCTTCTTTATTTCAACTGGATATTTTATTTCTCTTTCTCCTGAGTTCGAAATAATTAGAGTTCCTACTTCTTTATGCAGCCAATTGGGCACAAGCAATTAATTATTATATTTAATTCATGATCAATTTGTTCAATAATTGTTTCCATAAGGGATCTTAGGTTTATAAAACTTTCAAGTTTTTCTCTGAATTTGTTCTAGTTAGTCTCTTACTCACGAGCTAAGGATTTCTTTTTTCTTTTATTTCTGCTTCACTTAGTGATAAAATTACTGGAGTATGATCGGACGATAAATCGTTACTACCTTCGACACTTATGTACATATATGATTTTGTTAAGTACCCTGAACTATGAAAAAGTAAATCAGGTCTGGTTTTATGTTAATATCAGATGGCCAGTATGTTGGCGAACCAGAAGAATGAAATTCGCAGTTGTTTTTGCGGCTAGCTTGGTATAGCTGTTTACCTTTTCTAGCTATGAGCCTAGATCTCCAGTGGATGTGTTTAGTATTGAAGTCGTCACCAACAAGGAAGTTATGTCCGAAAAAATTAATAAGTTCTGCATGTGGGCGATTCTCAGCAAACTGATACTTTTATGAGTGCAAAATTTACGAAAAAAAAAAATGTTTGATTTCTCAAACTTTTTTGATGCCGTAATGGTTGTTATGATAACTTAAGCTAATGCTGAAAGCACTACAAGTTTATTTTTTTTTACACCAGATTTTAATTTCAAAATGATGAAATGCCACGGTAGTGATACTTTTTTTTGCCACGGTAGTGACATTTTCATACTTAAATCCAATTTGCAAAAAAAATGTTATAGTCAAAATATGTTTCGAACAGATTTAAGATAAGTTTAGCAAATTCTATTCAAAAATTTTTCAATCCATTAATACAAGTATATGGTGTTCGAAATAACGCATACCGCGGTAGTGACCATTTTTTCGCGTCAAACTGATGTCTTTTGATGGTCGATATCACATAAACCAATTTAATTTGGAGGGAGTCATAGGCGTTGGAGGGGGGAGCAGAGGTGGGCAGTGCCCACCTTAAAAAATGAACTGCCCACCTTAGAAAAATCGGCAGTTAAACTTTTCTGGTTCTACATCCCACCCAAGAAGCAAGACTGAACAACAACTGTGAATGAAATTTCAGACACCAAGTTTAAATTTTGCCAACAGTTACAGTTGGTCGTCACATAAAAGCAATGTTTGCCCACCCTTATTTTGTTTGTATTTATTTACACATTGTTTGTATTTGCACACAGCATCAACTCGGTTTATTAATCTGAGGCAAGCACAAACCTAGTTGAACCGGTTTAAATTTGTCTCAAACCGAGTTACCTTGAACCTTGAAGATGAGTAGTTAATGAGGTTTAAAGAGCGGAATCACCAAACGTAAGATATTATGTAAATCGCCAAAAAATCGCAATATTTAAACATTTTCCACTCTATAAATAACCAAATTAAAAAATCTATTAAAATTAATTTAGGAATAAGAAAGAAATCGTTTTTCAGTTTTGGGGTGGGTGCGTTCAGATTTAATACTACGATAGCTCCATCTAGCAAAATATTACAACATAAATCTAATGTTAAATTTAAGTAAAAGCTTGAACAAAAAAATTAAATTGTTTTGTGTACATCCCAAATCGAATTTCTTGCCACCAAATAAAATTTCAAATCGTCTGTTTGGCGATAAATCGCTGCATCTGATAAATTTGGAACATGAACCGAAACGTAATTCGATTTGGCTTTTTTTAAATTAAAGCTTACGGTTTGGTTTCGGTATGTATTAACTCGTTTGTCATCGACTCAGGGTTAACGTAGATTAGTTAAGGGCAATTGGGTGACATTTAGATCAGAATACACTTTTTCTGTGCCAGTACTTACACTCTATAGTCTAGTACAGTCCAAACCTTTGAAAAATTAAGGAATGATTTTAAAATTTGGTTTGAAATAGAAAAATTTTCAAAAAAGTATGAGATTTCTTTAATACCTACGAGCATCAAAAAGGAGACGTCAGGTAAAACAAATTTACTTTCCAGCAACAGTTGTGGAAAAAGCAATACACTTTATTTGGCATTCCATATCGAAACCGAAGATTGTTGGAGAATAAATATAATAATTTGCATCTACCCAGGTAGATTTTTTGATCAAGTTTTTTTTTATTTTTTAATGCAGCATTGATTTGTCTTTAATGGTCTAGTATTTAAATTCATATCTTGAAGTTTCTTTTCAAAATGCGATCAAAGTTTGAGTGGAAAAATTTATTTTTCTTTTCAATAAATGACTCAAAAAACAAGCTCATTTTTAAAGAAAAGTCAAATTGATTAATGTTTAAAATCTGAATTTAAATGACGTGTGTGAAGTTAGCATAACATTTTTGAGCTAGACCAATGGGACCATGGCAGGAATTTGCAGTTTTTTTGTATTTTTTATGCATTTCTATTCCGGATTTTGCAGTTCACCAAATAGTGGGTGTAATCGACTGTACTGCTAACTTCACTGTGAAGTTAGCAGTGCCTATGCTTTTCTCAGCAACCGGGCTAGCTAGGAATCTGAAATAAGGCTCTGAATTTGCAGTTTAATTTGCAGTTCCAGAAAAGGAAAAAACCAAATTTCTAAATCCTTACATTAAAAAAATTTCATACTGTACTGCTAACTTCACTGTGAAGTTAGCATAAAAGTCTTTTTCTGGGCAACGGTGATACCTAGAAATTTGCAGTTAGGCTCCAAATTTGCAGTTTAATTGGCAGTTCAGGAAAAAATTATGTCCAAATTTTTAAGTCCAAATTTGAAGAAAAAAATCGAGTAAATTCATTTTTCACTGTTAACGTCACTGTGAAGTTAGCAGTACATACCCTTTTCTCAGCAACTGAGCCACCTAGAAAATTGCAGTTTAGGTCCAAATTTGCAGTTTTTCATGCACTTCAAGAAAAAACTAAGTTCAAATTTGTACGTCCAAATTTGACAAAAAAATCGAAAATTTTACTTTGCACTGTTAACATCACTGTGAAGTTAGCAGTACATACCTTTTTCTCAGGAACTGAGCCACCTAGAAAATTGAAGTTAGGGTCAAAATTTGCAGTTTTTCATGCACTTCAAGAAAAAACTAAGTTCAAAATTTAAAGTCCAAATTTGACAAAAAATCGATTAAATTCATTTTTCACTGTTAACATCACTGTGAAGTTAGCAGTACATATCCTTTTCTAAGGAACTGAGCCAGCTAGAAAATTGCAGTTGGTGTCCAAATTTGCAGTTTTTCATGCACTTCAAGAAAAAACGAAATTCAAATTTTAAAGTCCAAATTTGACAAAAAAATCGATTAAATTCATATTTCACTGTTAACATCACTGTGAAGTTAGCAGTACATACCCTTTTCTCAGGAACTGAGCCACCTAGAAAATTGCAGTTGGTGTCCAAATTTGCAGTTTTCCATTTACTTCAAAGAAAAACTAAGTCCAAAAAATTTAAGTACTCAAATATTCATACAATTAGTACTTAAATACTCATATAATTAACAAATCAAATTCCCCTTATCAATATTTTTTTAAGAAATTGAATCATTAAGCCTACTAATACCTCTCTTTTTCATTTAAGGAGGGGCAAAATTCCCATTATAATAACATTTGTCCAAGTCGGACTATTTATGGATAAAAATATAAATCTTAATAAAAAAAATATGAAAAATGAAAATCGACAATAGAAAATACTAAATTGAAAATAACTACATACATAAATAAAAATTCCAAATAAATTCCAAATCCAATAAAACAAAACAATAAAATTTTGGAATAAATGAACGGTGAACGTCAACAAAAGTTCAATTTAATGAAGGAAAAGAACGCACCTCCTTTGAAACAACATGCTTTCCCTCAGTGACTGTTCAATAACATCGAAAGTGACAGACACAGTTGTCATACTAGAGTTGCATACAAGTCCTTCAATAACTCCAGAAATCGAAAACAGTTTTGTGACCGTCTGCATGTATTTCTTGTTGCATTTAGGTTTGTTTCTGCCATTTTGTTTTCAAGCCGAACAAAAAGATATTTTTTTAGCATGAACCTACATTAGGGTGTCGTCAATTTTCCAAAATAATGTATTAAAGGTTAAATAAAATTTAGTGACCAAAAAAAATTTGACCAAACAAATTATTTCTCATCATCATTGAATTAAAAGTCATAATGTTATTAATTAAATAATTAAAAGTCGTAATATTTTATATTGCTTATAAGTTTTTGAGTGAGGGCTTTTAAAGGATTAAAGAACAAATATAAACAAAAAAAAAAATTAATAGCTGCAGTAATTACAAAAATAAAATGTGAAAACAGCAATACCTATACAAATATACATTTGTAAGGGTTATTGACAAATCGGACACAATCTTTTGGTAAAATATTTTTTTAGGACATTCATATTTTACTAAGGAGATGTTTGTCCTTAAAAAAATATGTTGGGAAATAGACACCCTAATATATGGTAGTTAATTTTGAAGAATCTGACAGCAAGTTACAATGTAGTTGCATTTAGGATCTTATTTAATATTTCTGTTAATTTTTCACTTTGTTACAAAAGTGTTGTATATTAGTTTTTCTGAATCATAATGATTAGACACTTTAGAGTTACTTTGAAGTAGCAAAAGATCAAAGTCGCAAAACAGTTTCGATTTTGTTTTTGAGAACGGCTAATTAAAATTAAGTTACACAATGGATAACTACTCAGTTACTATTAAGCCACGCCTATTTATTTTTAGTCCCACTAAATAAGAATAGTGACCTAAATATATAACAAAGTTGGAACTCAAATAATTTAAAATACAATGAGAGCATTCAACAACTCTACAAAAACTTCCGAGTTATTCTTGTGAAACCAGATTTTTGAATTTCTTGTTGCAAAATTCAAATCTGTGCTCCTTGGGCAGTGATGTTAACAGTGAAAAATGAATTTAATCGATTTTTTGTCAAATTTGGACTTTAAAATTTGAACTTAGTTTTTTCTTGGAGTGCATGAAAAACTGCAAATTTGGACCTTAACTGCAATTTTCTAGGTGGCTCAGTTCCTGAGAAAAGGGTATGTACTGCTAACTTCACAGTGATGTTAACAGTGAAATATGAATTTAATCGATTTTTTTGTCAAATTTGGACTTTAAAATTTGAACTTAGTTTTTTCTTGAAGTGCATGAAAAACTGCAAATTTGGACACCAACTGCAATTTTCTAGCTGGCTCAGTTCCTTAGAAAAGGATATGTACTGCTAACTTCACAGTGATGTTAACAGCGGAAAATGAATTTAATCGATTTTTTGTCAAATTTGGACTTTTAATTTTGAACTTAGTTTTTTCTTGAAGTGCATAAAAACTGCAAATTTGGACCCTAACTGCAATTTTCTAGGTGGCTCAGTTCCTGAGAAAAGGGTATGTACTGCTAACTTCACAGTGATGTTAACAGTGCAAAGTAAAATTTTCGATTTTTTTGTCAAATTTGGACGTACAAATTTGAACTTAGTTTTTTCTTAAAGTGCATGAAAAACTGCAAATTTGGACCTAAACTGCAATTTTCTAGGTGGCTCAGTTGCTGAGAAAAGGGTATGTACTGCTAACTTCACAGTGACGTTAAGAGTGAAAAATGAATTTATTCGATTTTTTTTTTCAAATTTGGACTTAAAAATTTGGACATAATTTTTCCTGAACCGCAAATTAAACTGCAAATTTGGAGCCTTACTGCAAATTTCTACATATCACCGTTGCCGAGAAAAGGACTTTTATGCTAACTTCACAGTGAAGTTAGCAGTACAGTATGAAATTTTTTTTATGTAAGGATTTAGAAATTTGGTTTTTTCCTTTTCTGGAACTGCAAATTAAACTGCAAATTCAGAGCCTTATTTCAGATTCCTAGCTAGCCCGGTTGCTGAGAAAAGCATAGGCACTGCTAACTTCACAGTGAAGTTAGCAGTACAGTCGGTTACACCCACTATTTGGTGAACTGCAAAATCCGGAATAGAAATGCATAAGAAATGCAAAAAAACTGCAAATTCCTGCCATGGTCCCATTGGCCTAGCTCAAAAATGTTATGCTAACTTCACACACGTAGTAAAGGGCCCCGGAGACGCTCGAACATGGTGCGAGTGAACATAGTTCGACTTAACTCCGCAGACGCTGAAACCATAGTAGAAACCAAACTACTCGAACTTCATTATTCTTACGACTTATATGTCATTCACAATATTCACTGTCACATTTATTTAATTTTCTTTCAGGTTGTTTGGCATTTTTCTTTTTTTTTAAATATTGAAATTCAAAATTATACCCAAATGTTCGAGTAAACCTATAAAACCGGTCCGCAAATAGTCGAATCTGGTACGACAAACGATTAGCCCCGCCCTCGAACATCTATAAATATCAAACTCCTTTTGATTTTGGTGAGACCAAATTTTTGTTTAGTGACACCAAATAATTGGTACTCGAACCAGCCCGCAGACAAGTAAAATCAGCTCGAACATAGTACTCGAACCATGTTCACTCGCACCATGTTCGAGCGTCTCCAGGGCCCTTAAGAGACTAACTGGAACAAATTCAGAGATAAACTTGAAAGTTTTATAAACTAAACTAGCCACAAAAGTGAAAAGCCAACGACTGAGATGGCTGGGTCATCTAGAGCGAATGGACACCAATGCTCCGGCCCGGAAAGTCTTTGAATCCAACCCCGTGGGACAACGCAGTAGAGGTGGACAGCGTAAAAGGTGGCGCACGCAAGTGGAAGAGGACCTCAACCAACTTGGCGTGCGAAACTGGAGACAGCTAGCTAGAAACCGAGCCGGCTGGAAGAAGCTTGTTGGTTGAGGCCCTGGTCCACCCCGGACTGTAGCGCCACCTTAAGTAAGTAAGTAAGTAAGTAAGTAACATCGCAACCAATAAAGTTTACGTCTCTATTCAAAGTCAAGTGTTTTCTTTTTTTTTTAAAGTCATTCCGCGTACACAAACATTTATCTTGTATTACTATTTTGGTTTGGTATCTTGCATGCCTCCCTAATTGTCAGTAGCTATTTCAGCATGAAATACATTAGCAAAATTCGGTAGCCTTATTCGGTATGACTAAGAGATGTTGTAAGACTCAGAGAAGACTCCTGAACCAACACCGCACTCCATCTTTGAGCCATCAGTATAGATAATTGTGTCCAAGTCTCTCATCACGGCGTCATCATCCCAGTCCCCTCTGGATGGGAATAAGACTTTAAAATCTTAACTGAGGCTCATTGTAGGAGCACAGTAGTCAGTGGGAGTCGAAAATATATCAGTGGGAATCAAATTTGTGATATTGCTGTGACCATAAGGTTTAGCAACTCAAGAATTTGATTCTTTAAGTCTTAAGGCACTGCAGGATACTAGATATTTAATGTGGAGACCAAGTGGTAGGAGGTGCAGAAAACGCTTAAGGCATCCGATGGGCAAGACATATGGTACCAAAACTAGCTGTTCTTTGAACCTTTTTGAGTTTGTCGATGTTATATGCCTTGTTAAGTGCGGGCCACCAGACAATCGAACCATATGTTAGAATCGGCCTTACCACTGCAGTAGACGTCCATAAGATCATCTTCACTGCACCATACTCCAATCTTTGTCACAAATAAAACACTTTTGAATGGACATTTTGACTGTTTATATAATACTTTAAGACAACTACAATTAGAAAATGCAAATAACATAATAACTCATGGCCTACTTTTCATGTAATGAAGAAAACAATACAAAAAAAATCGTTTATGGAATTTTTTAAAAATGACGGATTTTTGGCTGTTTTTCAACGACTGTTTCCGCAGAAACCATAAGTCGCACAAAAAAATGATATAAGCGTAGATTGTAGGTAATCTTATTGTCTTTATTTTTGCATAAGCGCATTTTGCAAAAGAAAAATAGTTTTTGAGCAATAAGGAAAGAAGACGTTTTTTGACGAAGTCTCATATTTGCCGTGAAAAATTTTGTTGGACAACTTCAGATTCATGTTCAGCGACCCTAAAAACATAGAGGGAGCCACTAAAAATAATTACACCAGAACTTTCCACTTCAAGTCACTTTTGCACACCATTTGACTAGACTATAGGCTCATAGCAAGAAAAAGGTAAACAGCCAAGCTGGCCGCAAAAACAACTGCGAATTTCATTCTTCTGATGGCCAGTATGGCCATCTGATATTAACATAAAGCCAGACCTGATTGACTTTTTCATAGTTCAGGGTACTTAACAAAATCATATATGTACATAAGTGTGGAAGGTAGTAACGATTTATCGTCAGACCATACTCCAATAATTTTATCACTAAGTGAAGCAGAAATAAAAGAAAAAAAGACGCTCGAACATGGTGCGAGTGAACATAGTTCGACTTAACTCCGCAGACGCTGAAACCATAGTAGAAACCAAACTACTAGGGCTGTGTCAATCAGGATCGATTCGATTTTTTTAATCCGATCATCGAAAAGTATTGATGATTGAAATCACAAATTTTCATTTCAATCGATCTCAATCTCAATCATTTCGATGATTCTCGATTTTCAATCCCAATCTCAATCATTTCAAATATTCTCGATTTTCCATCCCAATCTCAATCTCAATCATTTCAATGATTCTCGATTTTCAATCCCAATCTCAATCATTTCAAATATTCTCGATTTTCCATCCCAATCTCAATCTCAATCATTTCGATGAATCTCGATTTCTCTACAAAAATGTATGATATCTTAGATGTTTTTTAATCCATCGAGACCGTAGCCATCCTTCAATTGAATTTCACAGCTGATTGCTTGTCAGATATTGGATGAACTATATTTTGAAACAAAAGGAGTATTTTGATCTAAATGTCACCGAATTTCTTTAAAATCACCTTTTCCCGGAGCAGGAAAATTATTCAAAATTTTCAGTGTTTTTAGAGGTTTTTTAATCCATCGACATCGTAAAAACATCCGTCAGTAGAATTTGAAAGTTGATGTCTTGACGGATAGGATCCAAACTATATTTTCACACAAAAAGTATAATTCGATCCAAATTTCAACCAATTGGTAAAAAATCACTTTTTCCGGAGCAGTAAGAAATTGTGAAAATTCCATATTTGTTGAGCTTTTTAATCCATAAAAATTGTATTGTTTCGGATTCAATCAAAATCGAAGAGAGGTGAATTGAATTCGTTAAAATCGAAGAGATTTGATTCCATCGAAATCGAAAATAAAAAATTGAATCGATAATAAATTCAGAGAAATGAAAATGATCGAAAGATCGATTGATTGAAATGACGAATCATTTTGGTGATCGATTCTTGACGATTCGATCATTTGAAATGAACGATTTACACAGCTCTACAAACTACTCGAACTTCATTATTCTTACGACTTATATGTCATTCACAATATTCACTGTCACATTTATTTAATTTTCTTTCAGGTTGTTTGGCATTTTCTTTTTTTTTAAATATTGAATTCAAAATTATACCCAAATGTTCGAGTAAACCTATAAAACCGGTCCGCAAATAGTCGAATCTGGTACGACAAACGATTAGCCCCGCCCTCGAACATCTATAAATATCAAACTCCTTTTGATTTTGGTGAGACCAATTTTTGTTTAGTGACACCAAATAATTGGTACTCGAACCAGCCCGCAGACAAGTAAATCAGCTCGAACATAGTACTCGAACCATGTTCACTCGCACCATGTTCGAGCGTCTCCAGGGCCCTTAAGAGACTAACTGGACAAATTCAGAGATAAACTTGAAAGTTTTATAATCCTAAGATCCCTTATGGAAACAATTATTATTGAACAAATTGATCATGAATTAAATATAATAATTAATTGCTTGTGCCCAATAGGCTGCAAAGAAAGAAGGAACTCGATGCACTGTTTCTCGCAAAGGCCCCAGTTGTGGACTGCAAGACTTTGATTTTACTTCTACTTCTTTTTTTGCTATCGTCACACCCAAAATCTGCTGTGGGCTCTTAGTCTAAGAGCTTGCTCAATAGCTCAGGGTTAAATGACCGAGCGATTCGAGCGAAACGCTGAGCAAAGCCAACTCCACATTATTTTTTAGTGATTTGACACACACAAAAAAAAAACACATAATTAAAAATGGATTACCTGCACAGTCGCCCGTCAACTTGAGGTGAAACAAATAATTTTGTGTTTTAGGTTTTGTGTTTTTTTACGAATGAATATAATTATTTCTATTTTTTTCTTATGTGTTTTGACAGCAAATTGTAAAAAAATTGCAAGAAATTTCACGTTACCAAAAACACCTATGAAATGACAGTTCAGTGCTCAAGTGTGTTTCATAATTAAATCTGAGGAATCTGATCATAATCTGCTCGGAGCTCTGCTCTGATCGCTCAGCCTCCACTCAGAGCTTTGCTCAGAGCCAAATAAGAAAAACGCCTATACTCGCATCGATTCTGATCAGTATTACATGATAATAAAACGACTCCCTCCATTGGCGTAGGAAGGAATTTTTTCTAAGGTGGGCAACCAGTCCAAACCAAACCTAATCTTTAAAAAAATTTGTTGGTGCAAGTAGTTCCTCAATAACTATGTATTTATGTGCCCTTGAGCTTTTAATTAATACCCGAAATTGTGCAAAAGAGATCTAATGAATGAAGCCGACAACGACGTCAAGAGGTAAAGCAAATAAACACCATATCCACAGAGCAATTTGCATCAAAACTTTCCATATCCATTGTATCCAGAAGGTTTGGTTTCAAAACTCTTCTTATCCATCATAGGCAATTGATTATGTCATATAATAAGAACTAAAACGTTCATGGGTTTTTGTTGCAAAAGTCTTTAAATGGGACATCACATTGAGGACTGGAAAGTAGTGTCGTGCTATTATTAGAGGGTGCAACTGAGAGAGGGGGGAAGGTGTGGAAACTGGCCACATATCATTCGCAGCAAAACTCTTCATATCCAAATTTAATTGTTTAGTCTCTTTTGAACGGAACATCTAATATATTTTTGCTCTTAATTATACCATATAGATTTATAAATCTTTTATTATACGAAATAAAATCTTTTCTAGCAACTATCATTTAGCCGTATTAAGAATTTCTTCATTAGCACATAACGAAAATTTTGGATATGACGAGTTTTGGTTCTCAACTACTCATTTAAATACGTGTGGTGAAGTTAGCATAACATTTTTGAGCTAGACCAATGGGACCATGGCAGGAATTTGCAGTTTTTTTGCATTTCTTATGCATTTCTATTCCGGATTTTGCAGTTCACCAATAGTGGGTGTAACCGACTGTATGCTAACTTCACTGTGAAGTTAGCAGTGCCTATGCTTTTCTCAGCAACCGGGCTAGCTAGGAATCTGAAATAAGGCTCTGAATTTGCAGTTTAATTTGCAGTTCCAGAAAAGGAAAAAACAAAATTTCTTAATCCTTACATTAAAAAAATTTCATACTGTACTGCTAACTTCACTGTGAAGTTAGCATAAAAGTCCTTTTCTCGGCAACGGTGATACCTAGAAATTTGCAGTTAGGCTCCAAATTTGCAGTTTAATTTGCAGTTCAGGAAAAAATTATGTCCAAATTTTTAAGTCCAAATTTGAAGAAAAAAATCGAGTAAATTCATTTTTCACTGTTAACGTCACTGTGAAGTTAGCAGTACATACCCTTTTCTCAGCAACTGAGCCACCTAGAAAATTGCAGTTTAGGTCCAAATTTGCAGTTTTTCATGCACTTCAAGAAAAAACTAAGTTCAAATTTGTACGTCCAAATTTGACAAAAAAATCGAAAATTTTACTTTGCACTGTTAACATCACTGTGAAGTTAGCAGTACATACCCTTTTCTCAGGAACTGAGCCATCTAGAAAATTGCAGTTAGGGTCAAAATTTGCAGTTTTTCATGCACTTCAAGAAAAAACTAAGTTCAAAATTTAAAGTCCAAATTTGACAAAAAATCGATTAAATTCATTTTTCACTGTTAACATCACTGTGAAGTTAGCAGTACATATCCTTTTCTAAGGAACTGAGCCAGCTAGAAAATTGCAGTTGGTGTCCAAATTTGCAGTTTTTCATGCACTTCAAGAAAAAACTAAATTCAAATTTTAAAGTCCAAATTTGACAAAAAAATCGATTAAATTCATATTTCACTGTTAACATCACTGTGAAGTTAGCAGTACATACCCTTTTCTCAGGAACTGAGCCACCTAGAAAATTGCAGTTAAGGTCCAAATTTGCAGTTTTTCATGCACTCCAAGAAAAAACTAAGTTCAAATTTTAAAGTCCAAATTTGACAAAAAATCGATTAAATTCATTTTTCACTGTTAACATCACTGTGAAGTTATTAGTACATATCCTTTTCTAAGGAACTGAGCCAGCTAGAAAATTGCAGTTGGTGTCCAAATTTGCAGTTTTCCATTTACTTCAAGAAAAAACTAAGTTCAAATTTTTAAGTCCAAATTTGACAAAAAATTTGAAAAATTCACTTTGCAGTGTTAACGTTAGTGTGAAGTTAGCAGTACATACCCTTTTCTGAGGAACTGAGCCAGCTAGATAATTGCAGTTAAGGTCCAAATTTGCAGTTTTTCATGCACTTCAAAGAAAAACTAAGTCCAAAAAATTTAAGTACTCAAATATTCATACAATTAGTACTTAAATACTCATATAATTAACAAATCAAATTCCCCTTATCAATATTTTTTTAAGAAATTGAATCATTAAGCCTACTAATACCTCTCTTTTTCATTTAAGGAGGGGCAAAATTCCCATTATAATAACATTTGTCCAAGTCGGACTATTTATGGGTAAAAATATAAATCTTAATAAAAAAATATGAAAAATGAAAATCGACAATAGAAAATACTAAATTGAAAATAACTACATACATAAATAAAAATTCCAAATAAATTCCAAATCCAATAAAACAAAACAATAAAATTTTGGAATAAATGAACGGTGAACGTCAACAAAAGTTCAATTTAATGAAGGAAAAGAACGCACCTCCTTTGAAACAACATGCTTTCCCTCAGTGACTGTTCAATAACATCGAAAGTGACAGACACAGTTGTCATACTAGAGTTGCATACAAGTCCTTCAATAACTCCAGAAATCGAAAACAGTTTTGTGACCGTCTGCATGTATTTCTTGTTGCATTTAGGTTTGTTTCTGCCATTTTGTTTTCAAGCCGAACAAAAAGATATTTTTTTAGCATGAACCTACATTAGGGTGTCGTCAATTTTCCAAAATAATGTATTAAAGGTTAAATAAAATTTAGTGACCAAAAAAAATTTGACCAAACAAATTATTTCTCATCATCATTGAATTAAAAGTCATAATGTTATTAATTAAATAATTAAAAGTCGTAATATTTTATATTGCTTATAAGTTTTTGAGTGAGGGCTTTTAAAGGATTAAAGAACAAATATAAACAAAAAAAAAATTAATAGCTGCAGTAATTACAAAAATAAAATGTGAAAACAGCAATACCTATACAAATATACATTTGTAAGGGTTATTGACAAATCGGACACAATCTTTTGGTAAAATATTTTTTTAGGACATTCATATTTTACTAAGGAGATGTTTGTCCTTAAAAAAATATGTTGGGAAATAGACACCCTAATATATGGTAGTTATTTCTGAAGAATCTGACAGCAAGTTACAATGTAGTTGCATTTAGGATCTTATTTAATATTTCTGTTAATTTTTCACTTTGTTACAAAAGTGTTGTATATTAGTTTTTCTGAATCATAATGATTAGACACTTTAGAGTTACTTTGAAGTAGCAAAAGATCAAAGTCGCAAAACAGTTTCGATTTTGTTTTTGAGAACGGCTAATTAAAATTAAGTTACACAATGGATAACTACTCAGTTACTATTAAGCCACGCCTATTTATTTTTAGTCCCACTAAATAAGAATAGTGACCTAAATATATAACAAAGTTGGAACTCAAATAATTTAAAATACAATGAGAGCATTCAACAACTCTACAAAAACTTCCGAGTTATTCTTGTGAAACCAGATTTTTGAATTTCTTGTTGCAAAATTCAAATCTGTGCTCCTTGGGCAGTGATGTTAACAGTGAAAAATGAATTTAATCGATTTTTTGTCAAATTTGGACTTTAAAGTTTGAACTTAGTTTTTTCTTGGAGTGCATGAAAAACTGCAAATTTGGACCTTAACTGCAATTTTCTAGGTGGCTCAGTTCCTGAGAAAAGGGTATGTACTGCTAACTTCACAGTGATGTTAACAGTGAAATATGAATTTAATCGATTTTTTTGTCAAATTTGGACTTTAAAATTTGAATTTAGTTTTTTCTTGAAGTGCATGAAAAACTGCAAATTTGGACACCAACTGCAATTTTCTAGCTGGCTCAGTTCCTTAGAAAAGGATATGTACTGCTAACTTCACAGTGATGTTAACAGTGAAAAATGAATTTAATCGATTTTTTGTCAAATTTGGACTTTAAATTTTGAACTTAGTTTTTTCTTGAAGTGCATGAAAAACTGCAAATTTTGACCCTAACTGCAATTTTCTAGATGGCTCAGTTCCTGAGAAAAGGGTATGTACTGCTAACTTCACAGTGATGTTAACAGTGCAAAGTAAAATTTTCGATTTTTTTGTCAAATTTGGACGTACAAATTTGAACTTAGTTTTTTCTTGAAGTGCATGAAAAACTGCAAATTTGGACCTAAACTGCAATTTTCTAGGTGGCTCAGTTGCTGAGAAAAGGGTATGTACTGCTAACTTCACAGTGACGTTAACAGTGAAAAATGAATTTACTCGATTTTTTTCTTCAAATTTGGACTTAAAAATTTGGACATAATTTTTTCCTGAACTGCAAATTAAACTGCAAATTTGGAGCCTAACTGCAAATTTCTAGGTATCACCGTTGCCGAGAAAAGGACTTTTATGCTAACTTCACAGTGAAGTTAGCAGTACAGTATGAAATTTTTTTAATGTAAGGATTAAGAAATTTTGTTTTTTCCTTTTCTGGAACTGCAAATTAAACTGCAAATTCAGAGCCTTATTTCAGATTCCTAGCTAGCCCGGTTGCTGAGAAAAGCATAGGCACTGCTAACTTCACAGTGAAGTTAGCAGTACAGTCGGTTACACCCACTATTTGGTGAACTGCAAAATCCGGAATAGAAATGCATAAGAAATGCAAAAAAACTGCAAATTCCTGCCATGGTCCCATTGGTCTAGCTCAAAAATGTTATGCTAACTTCACACACGTCCCTTTACTCACGAGCTAAGGATTTCTTTTTTCTTTTATTTCTGCTTCACTTAGTGATAAAATTATTGGAGTATGGTCTGACGATAAATCGTTACTACCTTCCACACTTATGTACATATATGATTTTGTTAAGTACCCTGAACTATGAAAAAGTCAATCAGGTCTGGCTTTATGTTAATATCAGATGGCCATACTGGCCATTAGAAGAATTAAATTCGCAGTTGTTTTTGCGGCTAGCTTGGCTGTTTACCTTTTTCTTGCTATGAGCCTATAGTCTAGTCAAATGGTGTTCAAAAGTGACATGAAGTGGAAAGTTCTGGTGTAATTATTTTTAGTGGCTCCCTCTATGTTTTTAGGGTCGCTAAACACGAATCTGAAGTTGTCCAACAAAATTTTTCACGGCAAATATGAGACTTCGTCAAAAAACGTCGAAAATGTCGACATTTTTTGTCTTTTTTCCTTATTGCTCAAAAACTATTTTTCTTTTGCAAAAAGCGCTTATGCAAAAATAAAGACAATAAGATTACCTACAATCTACGCTTATATCATTTTTTTGTACGACTTATGGTTTCTGCGGAAACAGTCGTTGAAAAACAGCTAAAAATCCGTCATTTTTAAAAAATTCCATAAACGATTTTTTTTGTATTGTTTTCTTCATTACATGAAAAGTAGGCCATGAGTTATTATGTTATTTGCATTTTCTAATTGTAGTTGTCTTAAAGTATTATATAAACAGTCAAAATGTCCATTCAAAAGTGTTTTATTTGTGACAAAGATTGGAGAATGGTGCAGTGAAGATGATCTTATGGACGTCTACTGCAGTGGTAAGGCCGATTCTAACATATGGTTCGATTGTCTGGTGGCCCGCACTTAACAAGGCATATAACATCGACAAACTCAAAAAGGTTCAAAGAACAGCTAGTTTTGGTACCATATGTCTTGCCCATCGGATGCCTTAAGCGTTTTCTGCACCTCCTACCACTTGGTCTCCACATTAAATATCTAGTATCCTGCAGTGCCTTAAGACTTAAAGAATCAAATTCTTGAGTTGCTAAACCTTATGGTCACAGCAATATCACAAATTTGATTCCCACTGATATATTTTCGACTCCCACTGACTACTGTGCTCCTACAATGAGCCTCAGTTAAGATTTTAAAGTCTTATTCCCATCCAGAGGGGACTGGGATGATGACGCCGTGATGAGAGACTTGGACACAATTATCTATACTGATGGCTCAAAGATGGAGTGCGGTGTTGGTTCAGGAGTCTTCTCTGAGTCTTACAACATCTCTTAGTCATACCGAATAAGGCTACCGAATTTTGCTAATGTATTTCATGCTGAAATAGCTACTGACAATTAGGGAGGCATGCAAGATACCAAACCAAAATAGTAATACAAGATAAATGTTTGTGTACGCGGAATGACTTTTAAAAAAAAAGAAAACACTTGACTTTGAATAGAGACGTAAACTTTATTGGTTGCGATGTTACTTACTTACTTACTTACTTACTTAAGGTGGCGCTACAGTCCGGGGTGGACCAGGGCCTCAACCAACAAGCTTCTTCCAGCCGGCTCGGTTTCTAGCTAGCTGTCTCCAGTTTCGCACGCCAAGTTGGTTGAGGTCCTCTTCCACTTGCGTGCGCCACCTTTTACGCTGTCCACCTCTACTGCGTTGTCCCACGGGGTTGGATTCAAAGACTTTCCGGGCCGGAGCATTGGTGTCCATTCGCTCTAGATGACCCAGCCATCTCAGTCGTTGGCTTTTCACTTTTGTGGCTAGTTTAGTTTATAAAACTTTCAAGTTTATCTCTGAATTTGTTCCAGTTAGTCTCTTAAGGGCCCTGGAGACGCTCGAACATGGTGCGAGTGAACATGGTTCGAGTACTATGTTCGAGCTGATTTTACTTGTCTGCGGGCTGGTTCGAGTACCAATTATTTGGTGTCACTAAACAAAAATTTGGTCTCACCAAAATCAAAAGGAGTTTGATATTTATAGATGTTCGAGGGCGGGGCTAATCGTTTGTCGTACCAGATTCGACTATTTGCGGACCGGTTTTATAGGTTTACTCGAACATTTGGGTATAATTTTGAATTTCAATATTTAAAAAAAAAAGAAAAATGCCAAACAACCTGAAAGAAAATTAAATAAATGTGACAGTGAATATTGTGAATGACATATAAGTCGTAAGAATAATGAAGTTCGAGTAGTTTGTAGAGCTGTGTAAATCGTTCATTTCAAATGATCGAATCGTTCAAGAATCGATCACCAAAATGATTCGATCATTTCAATCAATCGATCTTTCGATCATTTTCATTTCTCTGAATTTATTATCGATTCAATTTTTATTTCGATTTCGATGGAATCAAATCTCTTCGATTTTAACGAATTCAATTCACCTCTCTTCGATTTTGATTGAATCCGAAACAATACAATTTTTATGGATTAAAAAGCTCAACAAATATGGAATTTTCACAATTTCTTACTGCTCCGGAAAAAAGTGATTTTTTACCAATTGGTTGAAATTTGGATCGAATTATACTTTTTGTGTGAAAATATAGTTTGGATCCTATCCGTCAAGACATCAACTTTCAAATTCTACTGACGGATGTTTTTACGATGTCGATGGATTAAAAAACCTCTAAAAACACTGAAATTTTTGAATAATTTTCCTGCTCCGGGAAAAGGTGATTTTAAAGAAATTCGGTGACATTTAGATCAAAATACACCTTTTGTTTCAAAATATAGTTCATCCAATATCTGACAAGCAATCAGCTGTGAAATTCAATTGAAGGATGGCTACGGTCTCGATGGATTAAAAAACATCTAAGATATCATACATTTTTGTAGAGAAAATCGAGATTCATCGAAATGATTGAGATTGAGATTGGGATGGAAAATCGAGAATATTTGAAATGATTGAGATTGGGATTGAAAATCGAGAATCATTGAAATGATTGAGATTGAGATTGGGATGGAAAATCGAGAATATTTGAAATGATTGAGATTGGGATTGAAAATCGAGAATCATCGAAATGATTGAGATTGAGATCGATTGAAATGAAAATTTGTGATTTCAATCATCAATACTTTTCGATGATCGGATTAAAAAAATCGAATCGATCCTGATTGACACAGCCCTAGTAGAGCTGTGTAAATCGTTCATTTCAAATGATCGAATCGTTCAAGAATCGATCACCAAAATGATTCGATCATTTCAATCAATCGATCTTTCGATCATTTTCATTTCTCTGAATTTATTATCGATTCAATTTTTATTTCGATTTCGATGGAATCAAATCTCTTCGATTTTAACGAATTCAATTCACCTCTCTTCGATTTTGATTGAATCCGAAACAATACAATTTTTATGGATTAAAAAGCTCAACAAATATGGAATTTTCACAATTTCTTACTGCTCCGGAAAAAAGTGATTTTTTACCAATTGGTTGAAATTTGGATCGAATTATACTTTTTGTGTGAAAATATAGTTTGGATCCTATCCGTCAAGACATCAACTTTCAAATTCTACTGACGGATGTTTTTACGATGTCGATGGATTAAAAAACCTCTAAAAACACTGAAATTTTTGAATAATTTTCCTGCTCCGGGAAAAGGTGATTTTAAAGAAATTCGGTGACATTTAGATCAAAATACACCTTTTGTTTCAAAATATAGTTCATCCAATATCTGACAAGCAATCAGCTGTGAAATTCAATTGAAGGATGGCTACGGTCTCGATGGATTAAAAAACATCTAAGATATCATACATTTTTGTAGAGAAAATCGAGATTCATCGAAATGATTGAGATTGAGATTGGGATGGAAAATCGAGAATATTTGAAATGATTGAGATTGGGATTGAAAATCGAGAATCATTGAAATGATTGAGATTGAGATTGGGATGGAAAATCGAGAATATTTGAAATGATTGAGATTGGGATTGAAAATCGAGAATCATCGAAATGATTGAGATTGAGATCGATTGAAATGAAAATTTGTGATTTCAATCATCAATACTTTTCGATGATCGGATTAAAAAAATCGAATCGATCCTGATTGACACAGCCCTAGTAGTTTGGTTTCTACTATGGTTTCAGCGTCTGCGGAGTTAAGTCGAACTATGTTCACTCGCACCATGTTCGAGCGTCTCCGGGGCCCTTTACTCACGAGCTAAGGATTTCTTTTTTCTTTTATTTCTGCTTCACTTAGTGATAAAATTATTGGAGTATGGTCTGACGATAAATCGTTACTACCTTCCACACTTATGTACATATATGATTTTGTTAAGTACCCTGAACTATGAAAAAGTCAATCAGGTCTGGCTTTATGTTAATATCAGATGGCCATACTGGCCATTAGAAGAATTAAATTCGCAGTTGTTTTTGCGGCTAGCTTGGCTGTTTACCTTTTTCTTGCTATGAGCCTATAGTCTAGTCAAATGGTGTTCAAAAGTGACATGAAGTGGAAAGTTCTGGTGTAATTATTTTTAGTGGCTCCCTCTATGTTTTTAGGGTCGCTAAACACGAATCTGAAGTTGTCCAACAAAATTTTTCACGGCAAATATGAGACTTCGTCAAAAAACGTCGAAAATGTCGACATTTTTTGTCTTTTTTCCTTATTGCTCAAAAACTATTTTTCTTTTGCAAAAAGCGCTTATGCAAAAATAAAGACAATAAGATTACCTACAATCTACGCTTATATCATTTTTTTGTACGACTTATGGTTTCTGCGGAAACAGTCGTTGAAAAACAGCCAAAAATCCGTCATTTTTAAAAAATTCCATAAACGATTTTTTTTGTATTGTTTTCTTCATTACATGAAAAGTAGGCCATGAGTTATTATGTTATTTGCATTTTCTAATTGTAGTTGTCTTAAAGTATTATATAAACAGTCAAAATGTCCATTCAAAAGTGTTTTATTTGTGACAAAGATTGGAGTATGGTGCAGTGAAGATGATCTTATGGACGTCTACTGCAGTGGTAAGGCCGATTCTAACATATGGTTCGATTGTCTGGTGGCCCGCACTTAACAAGGCATATAACATCGACAAACTCAAAAAGGTTCAAAGAACAGCTAGTTTTGGTACCATATGTCTTGCCCATCGGATGCCTTAAGCGTTTTCTGCACCTCCTACCACTTGGTCTCCACATTAAATATCTAGTATCCTGCAGTGCCTTAAGACTAAAAGAATCAAATTCTTGAGTTGCTAAACCTTATGGTCACAGCAATATCACAAATTTGATTCCCACTGATATATTTTCGACTCCCACTTACTACTGTGCTCCTACAATGAGCCTCAGTTAAGATTTTAAAGTCTTATTCCCATCCAGAGGGGACTGGGATGATGACGCCGTGATGAGAGACTTGGACACAATTATCTATACTGATGGCTCAAAGATGGAGTGCGGTGTTGGTTCAGGAGTCTTCTCTGAGTCTTACAACATCTCTTAGTCATACCGAATAAGGCTACCGAATTTTGCTAATGTATTTCATGCTGAAATAGCTACTGACAATTAGGGAGGCATGCAAGATACCAAACCAAAATAGTAATACAAGATAAATGTTTGTGTACGCGGAATGACTTTTAAAAAAAAAGAAAACACTTGACTTTGAATAGAGATGTAAACTTTATTGGTTGCGATGTTACTTACTTACTTACTTACTTACTTAAGGTGGCGCTACAGTCCGGGGTGGACCAGGGCCTCAACCAACAAGCTTCTTCCAGCCGGCTCGGTTTCTAGCTAGCTGTCTCCAGTTTCGCACGCCAAGTTGGTTGAGGTCCTCTTCCACTTGCGTGCGCCACCTTTTACGCTGTCCACCTCTACTGCGTTGTCCCACGGGGTTGGATTCAAAGACTTTCCGGGCCGGAGCATTGGTGTCCATTCGCTCTAGATGACCCAGCCATCTCAGTCGTTGGCTTTTCACTTTTGTGGCTAGTTTAGTTTATAAAACTTTCAAGTTTATCTCTGAATTTGTTCCAGTTAGTCTCTTAAGGGCCCTGGAGACGCTCGAACATGGTGCGAGTGAACATGGTTCGAGTACTATGTTCGAGCTGATTTTACTTGTCTGCGGGCTGGTTCGAGTACCAATTATTTGGTGTCACTAAACAAAAATTTGGTCTCACCAAAATCAAAAGGAGTTTGATATTTATAGATGTTCGAGGGCGGGGCTAATCGTTTGTCGTACCAGATTCGACTATTTGCGGACCGGTTTTATAGGTTTACTCGAACATTTGGGTATAATTTTGAATTTCAATATTTAAAAAAAAAAGAAAAATGCCAAACAACCTGAAAGAAAATTAAATAAATGTGACAGTGAATATTGTGAATGACATATAAGTCGTAAGAATAATGAAGTTCGAGTAGTTTGTAGAGCTGTGTAAATCGTTCATTTCAAATGATCGAATCGTTCAAGAATCGATCACCAAAATGATTCGATCATTTCAATCAATCGATCTTTCGATCATTTTCATTTCTCTGAATTTATTATCGATTCAATTTTTATTTCGATTTCGATGGAATCAAATCTCTTCGATTTTAACGAATTCAATTCACCTCTCTTCGATTTTGATTGAATCCGAAACAATACAATTTTTATGGATTAAAAAGCTCAACAAATATGGAATTTTCACAATTTCTTACTGCTCCGGAAAAAAGTGATTTTTTACCAATTGGTTGAAATTTGGATCGAATTATACTTTTTGTGTGAAAATATAGTTTGGATCCTATCCGTCAAGACATCAACTTTCAAATTCTACTGACGGATGTTTTTACGATGTCGATGGATTAAAAAACCTCTAAAAACACTGAAATTTTTGAATAATTTTCCTGCTCCGGGAAAAGGTGATTTTAAAGAAATTCGGTGACATTTAGATCAAAATACACCTTTTGTTTCAAAATATAGTTCATCCAATATCTGACAAGCAATCAGCTGTGAAATTCAATTGAAGGATGGCTACGGTCTCGATGGATTAAAAAACATCTAAGATATCATACATTTTTGTAGAGAAAATCGAGATTCATCGAAATGATTGAGATTGAGATTGGGATGGAAAATCGAGAATATTTGAAATGATTGAGATTGGGATTGAAAATCGAGAATCATTGAAATGATTGAGATTGAGATTGGGATGGAAAATCGAGAATATTTGAAATGATTGAGATTGGGATTGAAAATCGAGAATCATCGAAATGATTGAGATTGAGATCGATTGAAATGAAAATTTGTGATTTCAATCATCAATACTTTTCGATGATCGGATTAAAAAAATCGAATCGATCCTGATTGACACAGCCCTAGTAGTTTGGTTTCTACTATGGTTTCAGCGTCTGCGGAGTTAAGTCGAACTATGTTCACTCGCACCATGTTCGAGCGTCTCCGGGGCCCTTTACTCACGAGCTAAGGATTTCTTTTTTCTTTTATTTCTGCTTCACTTAGTGATAAAATTATTGGAGTATGGTCTGACGATAAATCGTTACTACCTTCCACACTTATGTACATATATGATTTTGTTAAGTACCCTGAACTATGAAAAAGTCAATCAGGTCTGGCTTTATGTTAATATCAGATGGCCATACTGGCCATCAGAAGAATGAAATTCGCAGTTGTTTTTGCGGCTAGCTTGGCTGTTTACCTTTTTCTTGCTATGAGCCTATAGTCTAGTCAAATGGTGTTCAAAAGTGACTTGAAGTGGAAAGTTCTGGTGTAATTATTTTTAGTGACTCCCTCTATGTTTTTAGGGTCGCTGAACACGAATCTGAAGTTGTCCAACAAAATTTTTCACGGCAAATATGAGACTTCGTCAAAAAACGTCGAAAATTTCGACATTTTTTGTCTTTTTTCCTTATTGCTCAAAAACTATTTTTCTTTTGCAAAAAGCGCTTATGCAAAAACAAAGACAATAAGATTACCTACAATCTACGCTTATATCATTTTTTTGTACGACTTATGGTTTCTGCGGAAACAGTCGTTGAAAAACAGCTAAAAATCCGTCATTTTTAAAAAATTCCATAAACGATTTTTTTTGTATTGTTTTCTTCATTACATGAAAAGTAGGCCATGAGTTATTATGTTATTTGCATTTTCTAATTGTAGTTGTCTTAAAGTATTATATAAACAGTCAAAATGTCCATTCAAAAGTGTTTTATTTGTGACAAAGATTGGAGTATGGTGCAGTGAAGATGATCTTATGGACGTCTACTGCAGTGGTAAGGCCGATTCTAACATATGGTTCGATTGTCTGGTGGCCCGCACTTAACAAGGCATATAACATCGACAAACTCAAAAAGGTTCAAAGAACAGCTAGTTTTGGTACCATATGTCTTGCCCATCGGATGCCTTAAGCGTTTTCTGCACCTCCTACCACTTGGTCTCCACATTAAATATCTAGTATCCTGCAGTGCCTTAAGACTAAAAGAATCAAATTCTTGAGTTGCTAAACCTTATGGTCACAGCAATATCACAAATTTGATTCCCACTGATATATTTTCGACTCCCACTTACTACTGTGCTCCTACAATGAGCCTCAGTTAAGATTTTAAAGTCTTATTCCCATCCAGAGGGGACTGGGATGATGACGCCGTGATGAGAGACTTGGACACAATTATCTATACTGATGGCTCAAAGATGGAGTGCGGTGTTGGTTCAGGAGTCTTCTCTGAGTCTTACAACATCTCTTAGTCATACCGAATAAGGCTACCGAATTTTGCTAATGTATTTCATGCTGAAATAGCTACTGACAATTAGGGAGGCATGCAAGATACCAAACCAAAATAGTAATACAAGATAAATGTTTGTGTACGCGGAATGACTTTTAAAAAAAAAGAAAACACTTGACTTTGAATAGAGATGTAAACTTTATTGGTTGCGATGTTACTTACTTACTTACTTACTTACTTAAGGTGGCGCTACAGTCCGGGGTGGACCAGGGCCTCAACCAACAAGCTTCTTCCAGCCGGCTCGGTTTCTAGCTAGCTGTCTCCAGTTTCGCACGCCAAGTTGGTTGAGGTCCTCTTCCACTTGCGTGCGCCACCTTTTACGCTGTCCACCTCTACTGCGTTGTCCCACGGGGTTGGATTCAAAGACTTTCCGGGCCGGAGCATTGGTGTCCATTCGCTCTAGATGACCCAGCCATCTCAGTCGTTGGCTTTTCACTTTTGTGGCTAGTTTAGTTTATAAAACTTTCAAGTTTATCTCTGAATTTGTTCCAGTTAGTCTCTTAAGGGCCCTGGAGACGCTCGAACATGGTGCGAGTGAACATGGTTCGAGTACTATGTTCGAGCTGATTTTACTTGTCTGCGGGCTGGTTCGAGTACCAATTATTTGGTGTCACTAAACAAAAATTTGGTCTCACCAAAATCAAAAGGAGTTTGATATTTATAGATGTTCGAGGGCGGGGCTAATCGTTTGTCGTACCAGATTCGACTATTTGCGGACCGGTTTTATAGGTTTACTCGAACATTTGGGTATAATTTTGAATTTCAATATTTAAAAAAAAAAGAAAAATGCCAAACAACCTGAAAGAAAATTAAATAAATGTGACAGTGAATATTGTGAATGACATATAAGTCGTAAGAATAATGAAGTTCGAGTAGTTTGTAGAGCTGTGTAAATCGTTCATTTCAAATGATCGAATCGTTCAAGAATCGATCACCAAAATGATTCGATCATTTCAATCAATCGATCTTTCGATCATTTTCATTTCTCTGAATTTATTATCGATTCAATTTTTATTTCGATTTCGATGGAATCAAATCTCTTCGATTTTAACGAATTCAATTCACCTCTCTTCGATTTTGATTGAATCCGAAACAATACAATTTTTATGGATTAAAAAGCTCAACAAATATGGAATTTTCACAATTTCTTACTGCTCCGGAAAAAAGTGATTTTTTACCAATTGGTTGAAATTTGGATCGAATTATACTTTTTGTGTGAAAATATAGTTTGGATCCTATCCGTCAAGACATCAACTTTCAAATTCTACTGACGGATGTTTTTACGATGTCGATGGATTAAAAAACCTCTAAAAACACTGAAATTTTTGAATAATTTTCCTGCTCCGGGAAAAGGTGATTTTAAAGAAATTCGGTGACATTTAGATCAAAATACACCTTTTGTTTCAAAATATAGTTCATCCAATATCTGACAAGCAATCAGCTGTGAAATTCAATTGAAGGATGGCTACGGTCTCGATGGATTAAAAAACATCTAAGATATCATACATTTTTGTAGAGAAAATCGAGATTCATCGAAATGATTGAGATTGAGATTGGGATGGAAAATCGAGAATATTTGAAATGATTGAGATTGGGATTGAAAATCGAGAATCATTGAAATGATTGAGATTGAGATTGGGATGGAAAATCGAGAATATTTGAAATGATTGAGATTGGGATTGAAAATCGAGAATCATCGAAATGATTGAGATTGAGATCGATTGAAATGAAAATTTGTGATTTCAATCATCAATACTTTTCGATGATCGGATTAAAAAAATCGAATCGATCCTGATTGACACAGCCCTAGTAGTTTGGTTTCTACTATGGTTTCAGCGTCTGCGGAGTTAAGTCGAACTATGTTCACTCGCACCATGTTCGAGCGTCTCCGGGGCCCTTTACTCACGAGCTAAGGATTTCTTTTTTCTTTTATTTCTGCTTCACTTAGTGATAAAATTATTGGAGTATGGTCTGACGATAAATCGTTACTACCTTCCACACTTATGTACATATATGATTTTGTTAAGTACCCTGAACTATGAAAAAGTCAATCAGGTCTGGCTTTATGTTAATATCAGATGGCCATACTGGCCATCAGAAGAATGAAATTCGCAGTTGTTTTTGCGGCTAGCTTGGCTGTTTACCTTTTTCTTGCTATGAGCCTATAGTCTAGTCAAATGGTGTTCAAAAGTGACTTGAAGTGGAAAGTTCTGGTGTAATTATTTTTAGTGACTCCCTCTATGTTTTTAGGGTCGCTGAACACGAATCTGAAGTTGTCCAACAAAATTTTTCACGGCAAATATGAGACTTCGTCAAAAAACGTCGAAAATTTCGACATTTTTTGTCTTTTTTCCTTATTGCTCAAAAACTATTTTTCTTTTGCAAAAAGCGCTTATGCAAAAACAAAGACAATAAGATTACCTACAATCTACGCTTATATCATTTTTTTGTACGACTTATGGTTTCTGCGGAAACAGTCGTTGAAAAACAGCTAAAAATCCGTCATTTTTAAAAAATTCCATAAACGATTTTTTTTGTATTGTTTTCTTCATTACATGAAAAGTAGGCCATGAGTTATTATGTTATTTGCATTTTCTAATTGTAGTTGTCTTAAAGTATTATATAAACAGTCAAAATGTCCATTCAAAAGTGTTTTATTTGTGACAAAGATTGGAGTATGGTGCAGTGAAGATGATCTTATGGACGTCTACTGCAGTGGTAAGGCCGATTCTAACATATGGTTCGATTGTCTGGTGGCCCGCACTTAACAAGGCATATAACATCGACAAACTCAAAAAGGTTCAAAGAACAGCTAGTTTTGGTACCATATGTCTTGCCCATCGGATGCCTTAAGCGTTTTCTGCACCTCCTACCACTTGGTCTCCACATTAAATATCTAGTATCCTGCAGTGCCTTAAGACTTAAAGAATCAAATTCTTGAGTTGCTAAACCTTATGGTCACAGCAATATCACAAATTTGATTCCCACTGATATATTTTCGCCTCCCACTGACTACTGTGCTCCTACAATGAGCCTCAGTTAAGATTTTAAAGTCTTATTCCCATCCAGAGGGGACTGGGATGATGACGCCGTGATGAGAGACTTAGACACAATTATCTATACTGATGGCTCAAAGATGGAGTGCGGTGTTGGTTCAGGAGTCTTCTCTGAGTCTTACAACATCTCTTAGTCATACCGAATAAGGCTACCGAATTTTGCTAATGTATTTCATGCTGAAATAGCTACTGACAATTTGGGAGGCATGCAAGATACCAAACCAAAATAGTAATACAAGATAAATGTTTGTGTACGCGGAATGACTTTTAAAAAAAAAGAAAACACTTGACTTTGAATAGAGACGTAAACTTTATTGGTTGTGATGTTACTTACTTACTTACTTAAGGTGGCGCTACAGTCCGGGGTGGACCAGGGCCTCAACCAACAAGCTTCTTCCAGCCGGCTCGGTTTCTAGCTAGCTGTCTCCAGTTTCGCACGCCAAGTTGGTTGAGGTCCTCTTCCACTTGCGTGCGCCACCTTTTACGCTGTCCACCTCTACTGCGTTGTCCCACGGGGTTGGATTCAAAGACTTTCCGGGCCGGAGCATTGGTGTCCATTCGCTTTAGATGACCCAGCCATCTCAGTCGTTGGCTTTTCACTTTTGTGGCTAGGTCGGTGTCGCTGTACAGCCCATACAGTTCGTTGTTGTATCTTCTTCTCCATTCCCCATCTATGCAGACGGGACCAAAAATCACCCGGAGAATTTTCTTCTCAAAACAGCCTAACGCGTTCTCATCCACTGTTAGCAGTGTCCATGCCTCTGCACCATACATCAGGACCGGGATGATAAGCGTCTTATACAGGGACAGTTTAGTTGCTCGAGAGAGGGCTTTGCTTCTCAATTGCCTTCTTAGCCCAAAGAAACAGCGATTGGCAAGAGTAATTCTGCGTTTGATCTCAGCGCTGGTGTCGTTCGCTGAGTTTATAGCGGATCCTAGGTAGACAAAGTCTCTGACTACCTCAAAATTATAGCTGTCTATACTGACGTTCTGTCCGAGACGTCGGTGTTGGGTGTCCTTTCTTGTGGACAGCATATATTTTGTTTTGCTTTCATTCACCGTTAAACCCGTCTTCTTGGCTTCCTTCTCAATGCTCACAAAAGCACCACTGACATCACGCTTTGTTCGTCCGATTATGTCAATGTCGTCAGCGTAAGCGAGTAATTGGACGGACTTTTGAAAGATTGTGCCTCTGGTATTGACGTGAGAGTTTTGCACTATTCTTTCAAGAACGATGTTGAAGAAGTCGCATGACAGCGCGTCGCCTTGCCTAAAACCTTTTTTGACATCAAAGGTGTCGGTGAGGTCTTTGCCGACCTTGATGGAGCAGCGTGCATTCTCCATCGTCATCCTGCACAAACGGACGAGTTTGGCAGGGATGCCAAAACTAGACATTGCTCTATATAGCTCGTCTCTATAGATGCTGTCATACGCGGCCTTGAAATCGATAAAAAGGTGGTGGGTATCGATTTGGAACTCCTGGGTTTTCTCCAAGATCTGCCGTAGTGCGAATATTTGGTCGATGGTGGACTTCCCTGGCCTAAAGCCACACTGATATGGACCTATCAGGTTGTTGACGAATGGCTTCAGGCGTTCACAAAGTACGGCAGAGAAGATCTTGTAGGCGATATTAAGAAGACTGATACCTCTGTAGTTGGTGCAGTCCAGAGGATCGCCTTTCTTGAAGATCGGGCAAACAATACTGAGGTTCCATTCATCGGGCATGCTTTCTTCCGACCATATTTTACAGATGAGCTGGTGCATACTCCTAACCAATTCATCGCCAGCCGCTTTGAATAGCTCAGCCGCAAGGCCATCAGCTCCAGCAGCTTTATTGGACTTAAGTTTAGATATGGCTATCCTCACTTCGTCAAGATCGGGTGGACGGAATTGTTGGCCTACGTGCGTCGTCCAGGTTGAATGGTGCAATTTGCATGGTAGTGGAATTCGGTTCGTCATCGCCGTTATACATTGGTTGCGATGTTACTTACAACTAAACTTGAAAAAGTATTTTTATTATTGTTCAATCGTTTACAGTTTTTCTTTAAGGGTTCGGGTTACAATATAAGGAATGTGCTTTGGAAATATTATGTGCAAAAAAATAAAAGAGTAATGCACTTTTGATTTCTGTGGGAACGGAAATCAAAAGAAATTTGATTACTGGGAAAATATGGATGGACGGGATTGTGTGGAATGTGTTGATTATGTAACCTCTCCCTCCTTTACATTAAAATTCTCCTGAATTTTGGAGGCATCTTTACTAATATTATTGATTGAAATTTGTAAATGTTTGTTTTTTCTTATAAGATAAATGGTAATAAATGTAACAATTAGTAAAAATAATGAAATTACAGAATAGTGTACATTTGTATGCAATTTGAGTATTTGTATGTTTTCTAGATTTACAAAGTTTTTAAGTATAATTTCATCAAAATTTAAACTTTTCGTAAAATTATATTTCATATTTTCTTCATACAAAAATCTATCAACAAATTGAAAATTCTTATTACTAAAAGTTTGATTTAATATTTGTATTGAACAGTTATTTAGTACAATCAGATAATTTCTGTTTAGGTTTACTTTACGATCATCACAATTATTTATTAATTCTATATTGTTCATATTTTTACAAAGGATAGTGTAATCATCTAGTGACTTTATTTCAATAGCGTTATTTTCTTTTAGTTTACAATTACGATTTAAAATACAATTATTAATTGGTATTAGTTCTTTTTCATATAGGATTTTTGTATCATATTCATACATTGTTTCGTTAATTTCTATGACATATTGATCTTCCATTATGACTTCGAGTTTAGCTTCTGTAGGACTGGCTGTTATTAGTTTAAAATTGACTATCTTGTAAGTGTTTGGTACTTTCATAGCTATTATGAGTCTATTATTATCGTATTTTAAAATTCCTACTCTCACGTTTTTTAATTTATAAAAATCTAACCTTGTTTCTTTTATTTCTATTGCTGTTAATATGCTTGGGTGAATCATTCCTAATTTTATCTGTGCTATTGTGTCAATAATTTGGTTAACTTTATCTTCTAAAAGTCGTAATTTTAGTATTTGATCGATTTTAAATTGTTGTTTAATAATGCGTTTCTCGTTAATAGATAATTCTTTGTATGTTTGAGCTAATTGTTTTCTATCTGTTTCTATAATATTCTTAAGATCAAAGATCGAATCGTTAAAATGGGAATTTATTTTAATTTGTTTGTTTAAGTTAAAAATTGAATTACTATCATTTTCCTCTATAGTATTCAAATGTCTTATAATTTCTTGTCTGTCGTTGTCGTCCATCGTTCCAAATAGCCATTTTTGTGCTGTTCCTACGATATTGATAAGTCTTTTCTGGTTCTACTGCCGAAATTTTAGCTTGAATGTTTTCTATTGTTTTTCTAATTGTCATGTCATCTCCTATTTGCAAATTTTTAACACCGTCTTTTATTGAATCAAGAGTTTGATTAAGGTCTTGGATATTTATAATATGAATTATGGTTTGTGTGTCGTGAATAATTTCAGTTTGTCCCATATTTATTATGGAGTATCCATTTTCCGTAGTAAATTTGTTAATTGTCACAGTTGATAGTACTGGTGTTACTTGTGTCGTTAGTATGTAGGCTATGAATGTCATTTTAAGATATGTAATTTTATTCGCAATCTCTTTGTAGCTTATGGTTGGACGGAAATGCTGCTTTAGAAGATTCCTTGCTGCTTCCCATGTTGTTGATGTATTGTGGATTAATAGTTCCTTTGCTCTTCCTGTCACTTTCGTGTTGTATATTGCCTGCCATATTTCTGGTCTTTCCTCTATTCTGGTTGCACTAATATGGTTCTCGACTACGTTAATGAATTGAGTCAGCTTCTCACTTTGACCTCCAAATTCTGGTATGTATGCGATTTCTTTCAGTATCATAACGGTACGACTCTGTTCGTGAGGACGCACTGCTAGGGCTTGGATAGCCTCCACTAAACTATTTAAGGTTTCTTGGTCCATTGTTGGTATAATTGGCCAAAATTTCAAAGTTCTGTCTCTTTTCGTAATTGTGATTTCTTTTAACTAAAAGTCCACTTCCTAATATTCACTTGTTATGCTCGATATGATTTCTCTTAATCGACGATTATAAAAAAAAAAATCCTTTTTTTTTTTTTTATTATATTCTCGAAAACTTCACTTTTCGGATATTTTTGAGTTCGCGTTAAACAATATTCGTTTGTTTAAATATATTCTCGAAAACTTCACTTTTCGGATATTTTTTAGTTCGTGTTAAACAATATTCGTTTGTTTAAATATATTCTCGAAAGCGTTAAACAATATGCATTTGTTTCGTTCGTTCTCGTATGGATTTCTACCGTTTAAAGAAATCCTACCGACTGCGCCAGATAAATGTTTGTGTACGCGGAATGACTTTTTAAAAAAAAGAAAACACTTGACTTTGAATAGAGACGTAACTTTATTGGTTGCGATGTTACTTACAACTAAACTTGAAAAAGTATTTTTATTATTGTTCAATCGTTTACAGTTTTTCTTTAAGGGTTCGGGTTACAATATAAGGAATGTGCTTTGGAAATATTATGTGCAAAAAAATAAAAGAGTAATGCACTTTTGATTTCTGTGGGAACGGAAATCAAAAGAAATTTGATTACTGGGAAAATATGGATGGACGGGATTGTGTGGAATGTGTTGAATATGTAACCTACAGCCATCCTTACAGACAGTCAGGCGTCTGTGAAAGCCATTGATTCGGCTACTGATGAGCTCGCAAGTCTAAATATTAACTTCAAGGTCACTCTTATCTGGTTTCCTGGTCAAAGTGGCATTGAGGGAAATGAACAGGTAGACGAACTAGCCAGGCAAGGATCAGCCCTTCACATCTCACTTTCGGAAAGAGTCAACATTCCCCTTGGAGTTGTGAAGGGCAATATATTGTCAATTTTCCTTAGGGAATCCAATCTTAGGTGGAGCAGTTTAACCAACTGCAAAATATCCAGAACAACCTGGCCCTCCTTTAATAAATCCCGAACAAATATCTCATGTGTAGACCCAAGCGGGACATAGCCAGGGTCGTAGCAACCTGCACTGGACACTGGTCAATTGGAAAACATACGGCGAGGCTGGGTATTTCTTACAATACTCACTGCCACAGCTGTGGAGACCAGCAAGAAAAGGAAACAGTCCTTCATTTTCTCTGTAAATGTTCAGGTCTAGCCAGAATGAGAGGCATAATCGTTTGGAATGGCTTTTTTTGAGGACCTAAACGAACTTTCCGAAATGAAGATCAAAGACTCTTTTCTAAACGCCACGAAATGGATCTGAGACGAAAATCGGTTGCGTTCTGCATCATGTTCCCCCCAGATCCAAAGACCGTGAGTAATAGGAACCCGGATTTCTGCGGGGCTTCATGATGCTCAATAGCTGCGTTATATTATCTCTGGGTCTGGGTTGAGGTTATCTTTTAACATGTATTACAAAAACAACATGGGATCTAGGTTTCTATCGAGGTTAATTTCAATAACCCAGATAGAGGTTTTCACTCTGGCCGGCAGAGGGCTATTTACCATTGTGAATGGATGTCAGCGATTTGTCAGCAGTATAAGGAATAGAGAGGAAAAGAGACAAGTGCTTACATGAAAAACAAATAAACATAAGAAAAAAAGAGACTAATATACAGCACTGCTTTTGCACTAACCCACATCGTTTTATTTTCACGAGGTGAACCATATGGGTTATGAGCGATAATAAAACGCGGCTAATGGCAATGATGATCACACGGTCGGATCGATCGCGCTTCGTTGCTATTTTACAACCTACCGAGCTCGGCATAATGTTGCAAGCTTGGACGAGATGCGATCCAATTGAGTGAGTGTCCTATGACCCAACTCCTGTCTTTTGTACTGACTCACAAGGTACCTCAACCATACTTCACAGCCGTCCTATTTCAAAGCAAGGAACGCTTTTCTGGTTTCTTGGGGAAGATGATCTCCAACCCGCACTGGAGGAAATCTCACATCCAACCCAGGAACGGGACACCTGAGGAATAAGCCCCTCAGAGAATAAACCCGCAAATCCTCCCTTTAGACTGGTTTCATACACAGGTCAAACGAGTTATGGTATCAAAACGGCGCAATCCAGTGCTGATTGGGCAAAGAGCGAGTGTTACGCTCTTGTCACCATTTCTACCTACCATTTACCATCTATATAGCTTTTTTGGCAGGTTGTATGCACTTTCACCCTTTCCGTCTTTTCTCTTCTTGCTGGCTTGAAGGAGCGTTTCAATTGCTTTTTCATTCACCACTTTCACTGCACTATAATCCAATCTTTGTCACAAATAAAACACTTTTGAATGGACATTTTGACTGTTTGGAAAACTGAAACTTAGACAGTAAATCACTGCAATATGATACTTTTAGACAACTACAATTAGAAAATGCAAATAACATAATAACTCATGGCCTACTTTTCATGTAATGAAGAAAACAATACAAAAAAAAATCGTTTATGGAATTTTTTAAAAATGACGGATTTTTGGCTGTTTTTCAACGACTGTTTCCGCAGAAACCATAAGTCGTACAAAAAATATGATATGAGCGTAGATTGTAGGTAATCTTATTGTCTTTATTTTTGCATAAGCGCTTTTTGCAAAATATAAATAATTTTTGAGCAATAAGGAAAAAAGACAAAAAATGTCGAAATTTTCGACGTTTTTTGACGAATTCTTATATTTGCCGTGAAAAATTTTGTTGGACAACTTCAGATTCGTGTTCAGCGACCCCAAAAACATAAAGGGAGCCACTAAAAATAATTACACCAGAACTTTCCACTTCAAACTACCATTTGACCTGACTACTAGATCTCCAGTGGATGTGTTTAGCATTGAAGTCGTCACCAACAAGGAAGTTATGTCCGAAAAAATTAATAAGTTCTGCATATGGGCGATTCTCAGCAAACTGATACTTTTATGAGTGCAAAATTTACGAAAAAAAAATGCTTGATTTCTCAAACTTTTTTGATGCCGTAATGGTTGTTATGATAACTTAAGCTAATGCTGAAAGCACTACAAGTTTATTTTTTTTTACATCAGATTTTAATTTCAAAATAATGAAATGCCACGGTAGTGACACTTTTTTTTGCCACGGTAGTGACATTTTCATACTTAAATCCAATTTGCAAGAAAAATGTTATAGTCAAAATATGTTTCGAAAAGATTTAAGATAAGTTTAGCAAATTCTATTCAAAAAATTTTCAATCCATAAATACAAGTATATGGTGTTCGAAATAACGCATACCGCGGTAGTGACCATTTTTTCGCGTCAAACTGATGTCTTTTGATGGTCGATATCATATAAACCAATTTAATTTGGAGGGAGTCGTTTTATTATCATGTTAATACTGATCAGAATCGATGCGAGTATAGGCGTTTTTCTTATTTGGCTCTGAGCAAAGCTCTGAGCTGAGGCTGAGCGATCAGAGCAGAGCTCCGAGCAGATTATGATCAGATTCCTCAGATTTAATTATGAAACACACTTGAGCACTGAACTGTCATTTCATAGGTGTTTTTGGTAACGTGAAATTTCTTGCAATTTTTTTACAATATTTGCTGTCAAAACACATAAGAAAAAAATAGAAACAATTATATTCATTCGTAAATAAACACAAAACCTAAAACACAAAATTTATTATGTGTTCACCTCAAGTTGACGGGCGACTGTGCAGGTAATCCATTTTTAATTATGTGTTTTTTTTTTGTCTGTCAAATCACTAAAAAATAATGTGGAGTTGGCTTTGCTCAGCGTTTCGCTCGATTCGCTCGGTCATTTAACCCTGAGCTAATTGAGCAAGCTCTGAGCTATGTAGCTCCGATGGAAAAAAGAAACATATGTTTTATGCTCTGATATGTCTGAGCTAAAAAAGAAATATAGAATTTCTGTTTGACAGTTCCGTCATCTGCTCTGAGTTAAAAAAAGAAAAACGCCATATATAACATTCCACCTTATAACACAGCTGTACGATCACGAAAATAAAAGTAAATTACTTGAATTTATTTTCTTCGAAACTCTGGGACAGATTTTGAACTCACACTGCAAATTACGCAAACGAGTTATAACTTATAAAAATATGAAATTTTAAAGCTGCAGTTATATATGTAAAGGGTGTTTTTTTTTGTACGTGTGGTTTTTAAGATGAAATAAAACGCATATAATTTAATGTTATGGCCAAGAATTTAGCTTTATTATAAAGAATAAGGGTTTGCATGAAGAAAAACGTAGAATATTAAAAAATATTTTTGTTTAGGTATGTTTTGTGGACTATTGAATATAATTAAAATTAAATGTTTTATGCAACCTTTACTCCAAATACGTTTCGCCCAGGTACAACAGTTGGCCTAAGCAGTTGGATGCTGTTGTACCCTTATAAGACGCATTATTTTCAATCAATGGATACCGATAACTAATAAAATATACAGCGCGTAATACTACATTTTCATTAGACCAAATGAGTTAATTTCATTGAAAATTTCAAAATAGACGTTTTTCTTTTTTAATTCAGAAAAGAGCTCTGAACAGAGTCCGAGCATGTCGAGAATGTTCTGAACATCATCTGAGCAAGTTTGTTCTGAGCACCCTGAACCCTTTTAGAAACACACATGAACACTAGCTGTCAAATGCTATGTGTTCAGCATTGAACTCCGTCTGCTCAGTCATTTTATTCTGAGCTCATAGAGCGTGCTCTGAACAAACTCAGAACACACTCAGAACGAAAAATGAAGTACAAATTTCTAGCTCTGAGCGCTCAGAGCTTAAAAAGAAACACAACTTTTTGTTTGACAGTTCGGGCTCTACTCTGAATTAAAAAAGAAAAACCCCTAATGCGACACGAGATGATTCATTTCCCATACAGGTTGGAAATTAAGTCAAAACCTAACGAACACATCCAATTAGCCACAGTTTGAACAGCTCTGAAAAGGTTTTGTATGAAAATGTCAAAGCTCATTGGAAGGAGACAGAAAAACAACAACAAAAAGCGATTAACAGCCAGTTGAAATTCAAAAATGAAATGAGCTGTCAAACAAAATTACCAAAATACAAATGAAAACACTTTTTCTGTGATTTGCGAAATTACCTCATTTCGGTTAAAATGAAAACGTTGTATAAGCACTGTAAATTATACTTTTCCAGGGGAATTTGTTTAAATTCAGACACCTTATGTATATATGATGTTAAAGCCCGTGGCCTGGCTAGTATAAGTATGAAGAAAAACGCAAATAATAGAAAATTATTTTTGTTTATGTTTTGTGGACTATTGAATATTATTCAAATTTAAAGTTTTATGCGACGCGGTGTATATTTTATTAGTTGTGGGTATCCATTGATTGAAAATAATGCGTATTAGAAGGGTACAACAGCATCTAACTGCTGAGCCCAACTGTTGTACCTGGGCGAAACGCATTTGGGCTAAAGGTCGCATAAAACTTTTTATTTGAACGATAAGGGTTTGCCATTATGTTTTAAAAATGATTTCGAGCAAGTGGCCGCCGCGGCTGGCTCGAATATATTCCAGCCGAGAGGCCCAATTTTTCGACCACTTTTTGCAGCAATTGGGGCCGTATGTCAGCATCAGCGCGTTGTTGATTTTTTCGTTGGCTGTATGGCATGTAGCTGTCTTGTTGGAACCAAAGGTCGTTAACATCAACATCCTCCAATTCAGGCCTGAAAAAGTCATTAATCAGGGCTCTATAGCGTTCCCTATTGACTTTAACATTATGGCCGGCTTCATTGCTCATCATTTTTCATCGCAGCGTGCGAGCCGAGCCATTATTTTGGTAATGAATTTGCACGATTTGTTCAGGAGTAGGTCTATTCATTATGAAATAACAAACAAAGCTGAGCGTAAATCAAGTGACAGCTGTCAAAAATACCAACTCCGGAAAAAGTATTGCCAGATTGAAAACCACACGTCTAAAAAAACACCCTTTATTTGACGTAAATAGATATAACTCAAATCAATTTTTGTTTTTTATTTAAAGTCGAGTTTTAACGAAATATTTGGTAACCTCAGGGTTGGGATGGGACATGCCACGGTAGTGACATGTTTATGTATATATAGTATATAGTACCTCGGGGCATGATGGTTAGTGCGTAGCACAGTACACATATCTAAGGTTTTATCTTGCGCATGTTGTCCGAAATGAGAACTGTCAAAAGAAATTCAAGATGGCAGCCTTACGTGACCCCGTCTGCTGTATTACAACAACAACGAAGAAAACAAACACATAAGGATAACTTAAATAACACTAAAAACCATATTATGCACAGAATAGGTAGAAAACTCTTTTTGTGAACAAAAAATAAAAGGGAAAAAAACGGGAAAAACTGAAATCAAAAAAACGGAAAAAAATTATTTTGGATGAAAAAAAAGGGAATCGACATGTCAAAAGTCTGGCAACGCTGCCCCAGACATTTTCGATAATGTTAAGATCAGGTGAAAACGGCAGCCAATTCATCACTTCAACTTGTTGGCTTGCAAAATTCGACTTTAAAATACGAGCAGTATGGAGTGGTGCGTCGGCGTGTCGTCCTGTTGCGAAATCCATGGCAGAGGTCCAAAAAGTCCTTCATCTTAGGAAAAGCTGATTCCAAAACTTCCTCGCAGGTTATTTCCGCTATTTTTGTGCTTTGAACAATAAGCTCCAGTGCTCCATAATAGGCGATCGCACCCTAGACCCTTACACCACCCTCTCGGCTATAATGGCGTGTTAAAAATCGTTCCTCTTTGCCCTCTTTTACGATGCTTTTTGAAAACTTTGGAAAAATCACGATTCTTGGTACAGCAAAGTGTTTTTTTGTAGTGCATTCTTTTCTGAAGTTCTTAAACCTTATTTCACATAAGAATTTAAATAATGCATGCAAAACGCGACTTTACAGTCGCTTTTATACAAAAAAAAAACATGCCTTTATTCAAGTAAACCGCAGTGTATATGATAAATACAGTGTAAATTCGACTCCAAGCTCATTAGTGTTGGATGGGTTAATTTTATGCGGCCATAACCATGACTTCACAATTCACCAGAGATTCTCAATTGGTCATGGCCTTCGACTGAAATAATTGATTTTTGAACCATTCTTTGACAATTTCGGAGGTATTTTTAGGGTCCGCATCTTATTGAAAATGAGCTCAGACTTGGACAAATTAAAACGTAATATGTCAAAATATTTTTCTTAATTCATTATTCACTCGATCCAAGAAAATCTTCCCCACGCTATAATCCCGAAACGGGCAAAAGTGATCACGTCCAAAAATGTATTTAACATACATACATAATTCTGTGTACGTGTATTGTAATATTTTTTTTTAAATTGTATTAAGAAAATAAGATTTGATTGAATACACAAAATTATAAATCCACAATTTTTTCCTCTCGGTTTCGCACCAACCAACGGCAACGTTTTCAAATAAAAAAAAACATGTACCCACTTTTGCTCGTCAATGTAGCTGCAAAGCTCTAAATCATGGGATTCAAGAGTTATTCGGCTTCTAAGCACCGAAAAGAGCAATAATGCAACTCTGCAATTGAACGTTGTCTTCCTAATCAACATAACTCGGCATTAGTTTCTAAAATAAATAAAAGAACCTACAATAAACCATCATTTCGCTACAAAATTGTTTTATTTAAACATGAAAATGTGTGAGAGAAAAAAAATCGACTAGAAAATAATGCGTCTTATTATTCTGATTCTTTAATCAATTCATCTTCCAATCCAAGGTGCTGTATAAAACAGTCCCAATTCACTAAACGGCCTTTATGTAAAAATGGTATTTTTGGACATAGTTCGAATGCGTAGTTTATAGGTGCAATATCTGGTGCCGGGTTACTATTAACATCCACAAACGACATGAAATCACAAACTTCTATTTCTCCCAAATCATTGTGGTTCAAAACTCTAAACATATCATCGATAAGCTCGACTGTAAATGGCAAGCGGCAACCTTTAATTGCAGATTTAAGTTTGGCTTCCGATAGGAATGATTTCCGTGAGGGATTAATATGGGAAACGTGTTCTTTGAGGTGATCAATGTCATCCCAAAGATTTCGTCGGATTTCTGAATGGATTGCTGCACGCACAGTTTCGCGGTTACATGTCGAAGGAGGATTTTGCTCGGCTGAGTAGTATCGGCATAGTGTTATGATTTCTTGGTCAGTGATACTGTTGCCAAGAAGTTCAATTAAAAATCTTTTTAGTGTCTCATAGCTGATTAGTTTAGTTTCAGAATCACTGATCCCTTCTGGTAGGTGCTTTGCAATAAAGTTTTTATAGTTTTGACGGAGAGCTTCACGTACTTTGCTCATTATAGTTTTTACATCAGCAAGTGGGAACTGAAAAAAAAACAGAATGTTACGAGGTTGGGATTCCTATAAGGTTTTTGCTACTTAAACTCACCTCAAACGGATGCGATTCCATGTAAATCAAAGTATATTCATCCGCAGAAACCAACGAAAATATATGATCTTTTAAATTAACAGTTGCACCAATATAAAGATGATGAGGTTTATAGTACTCTGGCCTTTCAGATGAAAACTTTTCTTGATTTGGAAGTAAAATACGTCTTCGCTTCAAGAATGTTCCACCCAAAAATCCAGAATTTCTTTCAGCTACTTCAAATATTTGAACAGTATCATCGGAAAGATAATACGATACAATAAAAACCCGTTCACAGTTTTCTCGTATTGTGGAAATCATCTTCGCTCCGAATCGTAAAACAAATTTATCCAAAGAAATGAATTTCTTGAAGTCCCCTTGTGGAGGTTTTGGCTCTACAGATATGCAATTTCCCTCAGAATCTTCGTATGAACCCCATCCATTATAAGGAGGAAGTTGTCTTTCTCTTGGTTTTTGGGGGATACGTTCTTCGCAGCGGTTTGGATATGGTAAAGGGCAAAAATCTTCAATTCCATACTGAAAGGGAATTTTTATCATTTAAAGAAAACAAAATTGAAAATATGCAATATTTTACCTTCTTTCTGTAGTATTCCCTGGTAAAGGAATCACAATTTGTCAATACAACACTTCTTCCGTAAACATTTAATGTAGCTCCAATTTGCAGATCTTTGTCTGTATAATAGGAAACATCTTTTTTCCCGGTGCCTAAAATGTCTGCAATATATCTTCCAGATCGGAGACCTCCACCAAGAACGTTTAAAACCGTTACTTCGGTTTGTTCCCCTGGGAGATGTAACCCTTGAAAGTCCTTGAAGACAACAAGTAGAAAAAATGTGTTTATTGTAACGTTAATCTTGTAGATACGAGTATTAGAAGCAAAGTTAGAATTTTTAAAGAAACTAAATCAACGATTTTTAAAGATTTAGTTTTTTTTCCAAAATTAAAATCAATTTTAAGATAGAAAATTTAGATATAATCCCCTGTCGTCTCTCCCGTTGCATTTTACCATATAAAATTACTTACTAATTTGTAGAGGAGGGTTGGGAGACTCAAATTTTTAAAACAAAATTTTTATTTGATATTGTAGATTTTCAACGTGTTTTTTATAACTGTGAAATTTCCATTCCCTTTTTGCATTTTGAAAAGTGGGCTCTAGTCTGAAATAATTTGACCATTCTCAAACAAAGTTATAAAGGAATGGAGCCTGACATTCATATTTTCTTTAAGAAACTTAACTTTGCAGATTGGACAGTCAAAACTGAAGTTATAAGCAATCCACTGAACCTGGTCAGTTGCTGACGAACAACCACACTTTGACGGCGACGCTGCGCAGATACTTTGATCAAATTTGTCTTTCAATTTGTCTTTTAAATTAATATTTTCGCTTTTACCCCAAGAAAATTAGACTTTCACTTCGAAAAAACTCCGAAAAAGCTGAGTTTTGGTGGAGAAATTCGTTTTGTCGTCTTCAGCATTTCCTAAAAAGTTCCGTAAAGTTGGGCTGGGGCTAAATTTTTAAGGGGGTGTAAAGGGGTTAAGATTAGGTTTTTTCTTAATTTCTCGAAAACTATCAATTTTTTTTTGGAAAAGGTTAAGATACAAATTTTAGTTTATGTATTTTTACACAAAAAAGATTAACATACTTTTTTTCATACAACCAATAGACTCAGAGAAAATCGTGCAAGAGCTTTATGGTGCAGCAAATTCTGTCAAAAATTTATTAATATTTCATTAATCGATGGGCAAAATTTTTTGTACGATTTGTGCTTCATCTCCTCATTATAAAACCAAGTTCTTGGAGTGCCTAGGGTAAGCTGGCATGTGGATCAGATTTATGTAGCATTAATTCCTTTTTTTTATAACCCCCCTTAATTTTTTTGAGAAGTATAATATTTTAAGAAGATGAACGACTGTTACTTGTAAAAACTTGCATGTCATCGGCTTTCTATCAAAACCTCATAAATCTTAAAATGCAATTTTAATGTATTTCAGATCCAAACAAATCACAAAACTCAAATATCAATATCTCGTAACGATGTTATGGTACCTTTTGGTGCTATCAACCAGCTTAAAAACCTTTTACGATCTAAGAATTTCATTTTGTTAACTTTTAAATTTGTTTTCTGTGTCTTCTTAGCACTTAGACTTACGAGGGTTTGACATCAACAAAAAGCCGACGATATTCGATATTCAGTGCAACGCCTGTCGAGAATTCAGCGGGACGCAAAGTGGCGCCCAAATTTAGGGTCGGAGTTCAGCTGCGACGCAGATTACCGTCTTTAGATCTAACCTTCGCATTTTTTGACAATTTTTGGGAATATGATAAAAATGTTGCTACAGGGGGTCTACCGAAACCAGGTTAATTTTTGAAAGTGGTCTAGGAGAAAAAAAAAAAGTTTGGGAACCTCTGGTCGAAACCCTAGTATAAACAAAGGGTAAAGTTAAGCATATGGTAGAGGCAATATTATTGTCTGGGGATGTTTTTCAGTCAAGGACCACTGGCGGACTATGGTAGCGGCGGACGTGCGTCGTTGTCCACCCAGGTCCTCCGGTGTTCGGGGGCCTCCAAATCGAATTCAACCTCCATTAAATTCTTTCATAACTTTGCATTGAATAATGGAACAAAAAAGGAGAATGGATGATGTATGTAGGTATATTTTTACAGCAGTATTAATAAAAACTGGCATCCGCTCCCTAAGTGCCCTTTCACACGAGGAAACTGAGTTGCCAGCAACTTTTAGTTCCTGGGTGAGAAGGGCAGGAGGAAAGAGGGGCAAACAGAATCTCCCCGGTCGAGGTTTTGAGGAGATTTTTTGACATTTCCTTTCACATCTAGGTTTAGGTGTGTTCAACCAATAGATTTTCAAACGAAATTTCAAAAATTGCCTGGAGATTTGTTTCTTCGTATGAAAGACGAAAGATTTTTAAAGAGATTAAAAGAAAACGTCAAAAAAATCTCCAGCAACTTGTTTCTTCGTGTGAAAGGGGACTAACACACGTGTTAACTGGCACCCGGATAGACAACTCGTCCGCTTGATAACTTTTCTTATTTAAAAAGATATGATATCTTTCCAGTATTCCAGTATTTATCAATTCACCAAATTCACCACTTCATCAAATTATGGCTATTTTCTAATACATGTGTCACATGCATGTACTGCCTTACAGTGGATTTTCGTTGAAAAATTCATGTAAGTTGAACTGAACTTAATATAAATTGCGTATGACAAAGCCCTCACTATGTCACTGATGAGTTCAAGTGAGTAAGCCGAACGAAACGCCAATTTATAGGACTAAAGGCCATAAAAAGCTATTGTGAATCAATAATTCAACAAGTCCAATCCTTAATGCTAAGTCTTCTACTTGGCTGATTTATTTCAGTAGTATATAGAATTTGTATTATAAAACCTTTCTTATATAGAAACTATGCCAGGCCCAGGGCAAAAAAACTTCCAGCTTAGTGATTAGGAATTCTAATCTTGTTGGATATAGCTTACAGTGGATTTTCGTTGAAAAATTCATGTAAGTTGAACTGAACTTAATATAAATTGCGTATGACAAAGCCCTCACTATGTCACTGATGAGTTCAAGTGAGTAAGCCGAACGAAACGCCAATTTATAGGACTAAAGGCCATAAAAAGCTATTTTGAATCAATTATGGGTTTTAATTTTATAGTAAATAATTTTTGAAAAATGTATGCTCGAATTCAAAATTTTTAAAAAATAATTAAATAATATTTGTTGAAACTACCTTTACTCAAAAATTTTCATTGTTAAGTATTAGTTTTGTTTTAAATACTCAATACTCTATTCACTTTGACTTTAAACGTTGAAACCCAAAGGCTTAAAAGTCTTCTAGTTTTTCTGCATGTTTTTAATTTCTACAATAGTCGGAAAAAGTATTTTGACAAAAAAAAAAATCGCAATTTTCCTTGCATATATCTTTTTTTCATTGATAGAAAAAATCTGAAAAAAATATATTATAATGGTATCAAGATGAGCTTCCATGAAAAACATACAAAAGTAAGATTCATAATTATAGTTTTGAAAATAAAAATTGTATTTCAAAAACGTATGGGGGAAAAAGTATTTTGACAAAATTAAAAAGGCTCCCAATTACCGGTTAACTTTTTAGTACAAGCACTACAAGCAGTGAGGATTGTTTTTAAAGTATACTTTTGGATGCAGAATTCAAATCCGTCAACCGTTTGTGGCTATCAGGTCGGGTTTTCAAGAAATTGCCGTTAGAAAATGAACAAAAATCGTTTTTTTGCAATTTTGAGACCTTGAAACATCTATAAATCATTATTTTCAAAAAAAATTTCTTAACTATCTGAAAGCACTAATTTTCTCCTTCAAATATCAGTTTATATCTTTCCGGTATGGTATGATGAATCGTTTCATGTAATGGGAGATGTTTAAAAATGGCGTCCAACAAAACTGACCATAAAAATACCACCAAGCTTGTAAAGAATTGAAGTAGTCCGAGTCAGTATAATTCCCTAACCCCATATAGTAAGCCTGGAAAATCTAAGATTAGAAAATTAATGGCTCGAAATGCAATAATTTAGACTCTAGTAGGTATTCAACAAGCTCAAATTGCCCCTGGAATTATATGACCATATGTATATAAAATTGACAAGCTAATTGAGTCCATGTCTAATAGATGATGTATAGTAATTGGAAAAAAAAGTTTCGTTTCTAAATATTTGAAAAAGAACATACTTTTGAAGTCCACGTAATTTTTAATAAATTTTGAGTTACTTTGTTGGTTTTTAAAAAAGGTATGATTTATGAAAAAATTAATAATTGTTTATTAAAGTCTAACATATTCTGAGCCATCAAATCTCACGGGGTTTTCCTAATTTTCTTTATATTTTTTCCAAAGGGATGTAATTTTGTGCTTTATTTTTGGCCAACACTGTATATACATATGTAGGTATACAAAAATCACTGAATTGAAATATTAATGCCTCGTTACTGTGTCATGATTCTTTTTACCCCTCAATCAGTTTTAAATATATAATTCTAAGATTTAAGAATTTCATATGATTGAAGTTATAATACTTCCTAATGTGCGTCTTAATCAAATCCCAAAACCTACTTTTTTTATATTTTATTTGCTGTACATCCGTTCCTTTGCTTACCTTAGGAAGCTTTCCACGCTTAAGAAAAGTTGCTGGACCACTTCTTCCCGAATTTGCAGGGAAAATTTCCTTAATATCCATTGTATCATCGGAAAGATAATAGCATAGTTCTAGATTGCGTACATCTCCAAATTCAGAACGGTCATCCCAGTAACATGTAAATTTAAGTATCTTTCTATCGAACTCTAAAAATTGAGCAAATAAATGTTTCCTGTTTGTAGGGGCAGAGTGCTTGATACATGCTCTTTTTCTGTGTTCTATTGTGGGATCTCTGAAATAGTAAATTGTATAGTTAAAAATATATTTTCTATTCTACATACATAAACATGTACTTTTTTAATATTTATGTACGTATGTATAATATACATGTGTATGTTTAAATAAAAATTTCAATACTTTTAGAACTTAGGATATCTTAAAAATATTGAATGAGACGTTTATTTAATAACGTGGTGTTTTTTCACTTAAAAGTTGATTCTCAGTAAACTTATACTATCCCAATGGGGGGAGACTGACTGAAGCCCCCTGCGCACGGGACATAAGCATGTTAAAACCACAAAATGCTACTTAATTCAAGCTGCCTGTGGTAAAATTATTTCATATTTCACTCAGAAAATATGTATGATTTGATACAAAGTTTCAAAAACTTGACCTTGACATTTTTGAAATAATATACTTGTATTATTCAAACAAAATATAAAATTTTGTTAAATAGCTAAACAAAATTGTTCGACAGGTACCTTACCTACTGTTCTCTTTGGTGAAAACAAATTAAAAATGTGTTGCGCTAAGTCGTCTAGGAAGGTAAATAGGTAGAGGCACAGGATCGCAAGGCCCATTTTTGTCTTCCCTTTTATATCATGATGTCAGGTAATGCCCAGCCAAGTTCGCGGCACTACACCCTTTTTACAGGAACAAACTCAGGCGATTTTCAACCCCCCTCTAACTTCAGTACCAATAAAGTCAGAAACTTCAAATTCGGAGTATTTGCTGAACTGATCAAACACAGGTGGCTCACCAAATTTCAACTCTTTAACATTAGTAGTTCCCAAGATATAGGACTTCAAAAATCGCAAAAACCGTAACTGACTGACTCACTGACAGATCATCAAAATTATGGAGCACTTCCCGACATCGTAGAAACTTGAAATTTCGCACAACGGTAGGCCTTGTGGTACATACAAAGGAAAAAATCGAAAATCCGCAATTTTCCATTCAGGAGGCGTGGCAGCCACACACTTTCTTAAATATTCTATAAATTATATGGAGCCTTTCCGGTTGTTGTAGAACAATGAAAATTAGTAAGTTGGTAGGGTTTGAGGTACTTAGAAAGAAAAAAATTGAAAAATTGAAATTTTCCATACAGGGGGCGTGGCATCCACCCACATTTTTAAAAATTCTTATAGATTATATGGAGCACTTCCGATTGTTGTAGAACAATGAAAATTAGTAGGTCGGTAGGGCTTAAGGTACTTAGAAAGAAAAAAATTGAAAAATTGGAATTTTGCATTCAGGGGGCGTGGTATCCACCCACATTATTAAAAATTCTTATAAATTATATGGAGCACTTCCGATTGTTGTAGAACGATGAAAATTGGTATGTCGGTAGGCCTTGAAGTACTTAGAAGAAACAAAATCGAAAAAATGGAAGTTTCAGTTCAGGGGGCGTGGCATCCACCCACATTCTCAAAAATTCTTATAAATTATATGAAGCACTTCCGATTGTTGTAGAACGATGAAAATTGGTAGGTCGGTATGCCTTGAAGTACTTAGAAGAAAAAAATCGAAAAATTGGAAGTTTCAGTTCAGGGGGTGTGGCATCAACCCACATTCTTAAAAATTCTTATAAACTATGTGAAGCACTTCCGATTGTTGTAGAACGATGAAAATTGGTAGATCGGTAGGGCTTAAGGTACATAGAAAGAAAAAAATTGAAAAAATTGGAATTTTCCATTCAGGGGTCGTGGCATCCACCCACATTTTTAAAATTCTTATAAATTATATGGGGCACTTCTGATTGTTGTAGAACGATGAAAATTGGTAGGTCGGTAGGACTTGAAGTACAAAAAATCAAAAATTTCGAAAATTTGGAACTGTCCATTCAGGGGGGGGGGGGCTGGAACCCACCAACTTTATCAGAATTGCTATTATTTGTATGGAGCACTTTCGGTTGTCGTAGAATTATGAAACTTTGTAGAGCGGTAGGGCTTGACTTTCACCTGGCAAAATAAATCTTTGCGAAAAGGAGTGAAATCACAACGAAAACATAAATGTTAAAAAAGGAGCCAAGTTTCTTATGTGTATAAGAAAACTGTGCGTAAAAAGTCAGCCAAAAAAAGTAATGAGATCTAAAATATATGCCAAGTTTTAAGTTCATGAAGTTTAATATCAAATATCTTAAGTAGAGTTATATCGAAACAATTCCAAATCATGACAGAAATTTGGTTATTAATGATTACTGATTAAAATTTGGTGGATTTACTTGGCAAGTTTTCTGTTAAATACTTACTTAATCACAAATTTAAAATGTATGAAAACTTGACCAGTGAACCCACCAAATTTTAATCAGTAATCATTAATTACCAAATTTCTGTCATGATTTGGAATTGTTTCGATATTACTGTACTTAAGATATTTGATATTAAACTTCATGAACTTAAAACTTGGCATATATTTTAGATCTCATTACTTTTTTTGGCTGACTTTTTACGCATAGTTTTCTTGTACACATAAGAAACTTGGCTCCTTTTTTAACATGTATGTTTTTGTTGTGATTTTTATTTCTTTAGTTGTTTGGTTATACGTCGTTCAATAAAATGTAAGAAGAAAATAATAAATGTTTCTCAATTAACAGACTTTTGGGTTTTTCGTACTATGATCCAGAAAGGTGGGCCAAATTCGTTGCACCCGCGATCGCACTTTGAAACCTTTTTTCCGAAAATCTATTTATTTTATTTAAATTATATAAATGATCCCAAAATTAATAGATCAAAATGATACCCATCAAGCAATAATTTCATTAAAATAAGTTTGGATTTTACTATAAATATACTCAAAGTGAGTCTAAATGTTGCACCTGCGATAATGGAATCGCCCATATGTTGTCCCAATTTAAAAAAGAAGTCGTTGAAAAACTTAAATATTCAATTTTCTCGAGTCCTGTTGGCAGTAGAGTAATGTTTTTTTTTTTGGTTCATAGGTTAAAATATTGTATAAAGCTTTAACCTACAAATATTTTCCACACCTATTTCTTATAATAAAAGTCACTGTCGAAACACTGTCAACATTTTAAAGTTTAAAATGGTTTTGATGTTATTTACCTCACCCCTTGTTTATCTGAGCAAAATTATAGGTATGCATGAAGTTAGATATTTTTTTGTAGAATAGATTTTTTACATTTTTGTATATTAAGATTTTGTATGCAACAAACATTTTTTAAAATGCAGCAGTACTGCAAAAAATCCAGCTAAAAATTCTTTAGGTGATATAACGATTTGTACGGCGCCATAAAAAAAATGCAAGTAGAAAACAATAACAGCCCTGTTATTGACAGGATTCAAAACTAGTTTTAATATAAAACTAGTTCTATAGGGATTTCGAGTGGTAGATTTTGAACATATTGGTATTATTCAAACAAAAATTGACATCTAAAACTCTGATTTCCAGTTTCAGATGTCAATTTTTGTTTGAATAATACCAATATGTTCAAAACCTACCACTCGAAGTCCCTATAGAACTAGTTTAACATTAAAACTAGTTTTGAATCGTGTCAATAATAGGGCTGTTAAGTAAATGTCACTCTTCACTTCAAAAATAAAAATGTCATTTATAGGAACTTGAGAAAATCTATTTTGAGTTGCGTTATTTAAAAACTAGATAAAAGTTATACTTATAGTTAAACTTTTTTCTATAGAGAGTTATTTTATGCGTTTTGTTGGTGTAGGGAAAAAGTAGGGATTTTTTGTATATGCCGTTGGTACTTTTCTTATTTCCATGTACCATCACTGCTTCCGATTGTTGTAGAACGATGTTTATTGGTAGGTCGGTAGGGCTTGAAGTACTTAGAAAGAAAACAAGAAAACAATTTTCCATTCAGGCGTTATGGCATCCTCCACCCACATTCTTAAAAATTCTTATAAATTATATGGAGCACTCCCGATTGTTGTAGAACGATGAAAATTGGAAGAGCGGTAGGGTGATCAAGGTGCGTGGCATCTATGTACCCACTTTTTAAAAATTGGTATCAATTATATAATGCACTTCCGATTGTTTTAGAACGATGAAAATTGGTAGAATGGTATGACTTGAAGAGCATGCAAAGAGAAAACAAAATTGAGATTTTCCATGCAAGGGGCGTGGCATCCACCCACTTTCTCAGAATTACTATTATTTATATGGAGCACTTTCGGTGGTCGAAAAATTATGAAACTTTGTAGAAAGGTAGAGCTTGATTTTCACCTGGCAAAATAAAATCTTTGCAAAAAGGAGTGAAATCACAACAAAAACATAAATGTTAAAAAAAAGAGCCAAGTCCTTATATGTAGAAGAAGCCTGTGCGTAAAAAGTCAGCCAAAAAAAGTAATGAGAACTAAAATATATGCCAAGTTTTAGATTCTTTTTTTACATTTATGTTTTTGTTGTGATGATATCTCGAGATCGGTTTATTTTACAGATGCATAACTTGTCATTTGGTACTAGTACATATTTGTGCAATCACAATAATCATTTGATCTAAAAGCAGAAAATTCGCACTTCGGTCGGTATAGCGAATCAACTCCAAAACGTCCCCGTCAATCTAACGTCGTATTCGATTGGATTTTGGAATTGCTCCATTCGTATTGAATAGGCATGGAAAATTTGAATTAGAACGTTCTCCATATTCGATAGGAATGGAACAACTCCAGAATCCAATCGAAAAGGGCATAACACAAACAAAAAAAGTTATTCAGGTCAAGTGTCGAATAAAATGTTTTTACTCTCGCTTATAACTTTCAAACGTTGATTTTATCGAAAAGTAGTTTGACAAATTTTTTTGCAGATCACATTCATTCGTACAACCAAAATTTATACACTTTCTTTCGTTAGACATCATCGTGATGTTTTAAAAAGTATAGTATTTCAAAAAAGGTTAAATGACCAAAGTAATGGGTTTTCAAGTACAACTCTTAAGCTGGTGAATGTTATCGAAAACTACTTCAATAAATGTTTGTAGATTATGTGACCTTCAAAAGGAAAATATTAAGTTTTTTCCTTAAATTTACAATGAATTTAAGAGACACATTTTTTTAAAGAATTTTTTAAAAGACAAAAACAAAGATTTTTTGTTTTTAGTTTTAAATGGCGAAGTCCAGCAAAATGAAAGTATTCTCAGTGCTCAGTTTGTAGACGCTGAAATACTTAAAAGGTTGTTACATTTTTTACTTGCGATATATGTATGTAGGTACTAAAGAGCAAGTTTTGGATTCGTGCGAAAAAAAAAATTGAGATAATAATCAAACGTGGCATTACGGAGATCACGAAAAAAGTGGATGGCACAATTCTCTCTGTCTGTCTGTCTGTCTGCTTGTGTCTGGATCTACAGCATAAACCATAATGATGCGATTTTCATCAAATTTCGAACTTAAGATTTTTTTGTGACTCTCCAGAGGAGAAATTAAAATTCTTTGTCTAGCTCCAAAAATAACGGTACGTGCCATACAACCGTTAGGGAAAAGCTAATTTATCTCATAACGGCTCCAACGATTTTGATAAAAAAAAAACTCAGCACGTTATTGTAGGCATATTATATATTTTGGTAGAAACAAATATTACCAAGAACTGTTATTAATGGTACCTGCCATATAACAGTTTTTTTTAATCTTCGATTTTCTCATCATTAACAGCGCCACCCAATTTATTTATTTTTTAGTTGGTTTCAGTGAAGTTTCACTAGGAATGTTCAGGAAAATGAGATCTCAGAGCCCTCAGCAATCTCAATCTCGTGAACAAGATATCTCAGCAAAATTTCTCAGTTTTGCTGTCACATTACTGAGGAAAAAAAATATTGGATCACTTTTTGACTTTTTAGCTATGGGCTCTGAGATCTCATTTTCCAGGACATACCTACTGACAGCGGAGTCGAACCAAGTTCTCTCGCACTATGATCGAGTGTTTACAGAGCTCTAGAGTATTACAGAAAAGAATTGAATGATTATCCCTGTTCCTTTACTTTGAATTTCTTTGATTTCTAGTCCAAAATTCTGTCAATTAATATTTTTCGTAGGAACTTTTACATTATTTTGTACTAAAATGCGCACAAATGTACAGAAAATCACAGAAATTCAAAGTAAAGGAACACTCTGAATGATTGAAGCAAATCAAAAATGTTAACTGAGTTCCAGGAAAAAAGTTATGGCAAAATGGGGGATTTAGCAGAAAAATCCACATATCCTAGGAATGAGATTTCGCCTTTGCTTTAAATTGAACCTAGTAGAAAACTTTTCTTCGCTCTTAAAAATACTTCATTTATTTTAATACTTACAATGGTGTTTCTACTGGTTCTGGCACTGGAATTCCAGCTCTGTTTAAAAAATGTCTAGTAAACAAATCGCAACCAGTGATATGATACACTCGGTCAAATATTTGTATGTTTGTGTTCACATTCAAATCCAAAATAGACACACATTCATTTTCACATGGAGCTGGCTTTGGTATCCTTTGCTTGTGTACCAAACAACCTTGAGTTATTCCTGAATTCTCCACTTTCGGTTCGGTCACTTGTATTGTGTCATCATCAAGGTAGTAGAATATTTTGACCTTTCGTACTAGATATGGCGCATGATAGACCTCTTGAAGTGTTTCCTTAAAATATCCATCGAAACAGAGCACCTGCTTATCGTAGGCCAACCAAGGTGGGAGTTTAGGACCCACTTTCGGTGGATTAATCGATGGAAATTCTGGTGGTGGGCAGTTTGTGTCGACAATCATACCTCTTGGGTCAACAAGCTTTGGCACCTCGCGGTCAGAAAGCATTGGAATGCCATAGTGATTAAGCAATGTTTGTGATTTTGCAAAGTTCGTTTTTGTTAGCTACAAAAAAAAAATTTATAGACATCACTGGGAAGTTAATGACTGTTTAAAACTAGCTTACGTCTCGGAACTGTGTTCCAGGTAGTAAAGGCATTCCCGGGATCCGCAACATTGCCAAATAAGTACCTATTTATATCTATTTATATTTGTTTTAAAAATGTACGCTTTTAATGTTCCAAAAATGTAAAATGAATAAAATATTTAATAAATTTATGATTTGGTGTGTCAGATAACTTATTTTTTTTGAAGCTTTAACCCATTATATTAACAAGCAAATCGAAATAACTATAGTGATTTCTGAATGTTTTAGTTTCGTTTTAAGGAACTTGGCAACCAAAGGTAAACAAAGTTCATATTCAGTTATTCTTCTTGCTTTACATTCACTAAGGTAATATGATTCAAATTTTGTACGTTTAAAATTGAAAAAAGGGCATAAATTATATCAATCATTGGAAAAGTTGTATTAGATATGCACAAATAACATAGAAAATCATTTTGGTATGTTTGGCCGTTGAGGTAGAAAATGGTTATTTGATTTTGTTGGGGTTTTCATTTGTATATCTTTTTAAGGAAGTAGGTTAAAGAGAAATCTGAAATCATAAAGGGTGGTGAATATAACATAATTTAGGTATGTTTTGATTTGTGTCCTTAAAAAAAGTCCCATAATAGATTCTTGCTATCCTATAATAATTTTAACCACTTCTTTTGTTAATATATTGAAACTGAAATTTGTCTGTTAAAATATTGATTAGAGTACACCTGAAGGGTTTTCTGTTGTATTTATTTATTATTATTTGTATATAAAACATTATTCATTCTTTTGACTTTAATTAAGATCTGACTTTTCAGATTTGTCAGAGGAATAGGTTAGGTAAATGGGCTGACAGTTGGTTTTGTTACCGTCACACTTAGATCAATGTAGATCCATTGTGGTACCCTAGGGATTGTGAACCCTATGAAAAAGAAACCTATGATACATCCCATGATAATTCAAGCCCGTTAAGGGTGTTGAAGAGTTTCAGCAGGCTATAGCCTGAAAAGTCGGTGAGTATTTCTTGATCGTTGGAGGAGTGTCCGTTGGTACATAACCACCAGGCTGAGGAGAGGAAAACGCCTTTCAAAAGCGTGATCCTTCCTTTGCCCCCATTAGAGAAATCATCCCTCCATCAGGCCCGTAGGAGCAGTGGCTCCATGCAACGTCTGGTAGATGGGTATGATAGGTCAGTGGTTGGTATATACATCCGTTCGTTGAAGAAACGTCTGTCTTAATATAATCACCTGGCTGAGAAGAAAAACGCTTTTCAAAGGCGTGATCCTTCCTTTGCCCCCACTTGAGGAATCATCCCTCTATCAGGCCCGTAGGAGCAGTGGCTCCATGCAACGTCTGGTAGGTGGGTGTAATAGGTCAGTGGTTGGTTTATGTGTCAGTTCGATGAATGTCTGTCATCACATAATCACCCGGCTAAGAAGAAAAACCATTAAGAGGTGTGATCCTTCCTTTGCCCCCATTTGAGAAATCATCCCTCCATCAGGCCCGTAGAAGCAGTGGCTCCATGCAACGTCTGGCAGATGGGTATGATAGGTCAGTGGTTGGTATAATGTCTGTCGTTATATAACCACCTGGCTGAGAAGAAAAACGCCTTTCAAAGGCGTGATCCTTCCTTTGCCCCCACTTGAGGAATCATCCCTCTATCAGGCCCGTAGGAGCAGTGGCTCCATGCAACGTCTGGTAGATGGGTATGATAGGTCAGTGGTTGGTTTATGTGTCAGTTCGATGGATGTCTGTCGTTTTATAATCACCTGGCTGAGAAGAAAAACGCCTTTAAAAGGCGTGATCCTTCCTTTGCCCCCACTTGAGAACTCATCCCTCTATCAGGCCCGTAGGAGCAGTGGCTCCATTCAACGTCTGGTAGATGGGCATGATTGGTCAGTGGTTGGTTTATGTAAACGTTCGCTGAAGAAATATCTGTCGTCACATTATCACCTGGCTGAGAAGAAAACACCCTTTAATGGTGTGATCCTTCCCTTGCCCCCACTTGAGGAATCATCCCTCTATCAGGTTCGTAGGAGCAGTGGCTCCATGCAACGTCTGGTAGATGGGTATGATAGGTCAGTGGTTGGTTTATGCATCCGTTCGTTGAAGAAATGTCTGTCATTTTATAATCACCTGGCTTAGAAGAAAAACTCCTTTAAAAGGCGTGATCCTTCCTTTGCCCCCACTTGAGAACTCATCCCTCTATCAGGCCCGTAGGAGCAGTGGCTCCATTCAACGTCTGGTAGATGGGCATGATAGGTCAGTGGTTGGTTTATGTAAACGTTCGATGGAGAAATGTCTGTCGTCACATAATCACCTGGCTGAGAAGAAAACACCCCTTAATGGTGTGATCCTTCCTTTGTCCCCACTTGAGAACTCATCCCTCTATCAGGCCCGTAGGAGCAGTGGCTCCATTCAACGTCTGGTAGATGGGCATGATAGGTCAGTGGTTGGTTTATAAACGTTCGATGAAGAGATGTCTGTCGTCACATAATCACCTGGCTGAGAAGAAAACACCCTTTAATGGTGTGATCCTTCCTTTGCCCTCACTCGAGGAATCATCCTTCTATCAGGCCCGTAGTTGTCAGAGGAATAAATAAGAGCGAATTTGTGGCCTTTTCTATAGAATAAGTAGGTACTATCTGACTTTTAACTGACTATTTAAAAATTGGCTCTAAGGATCCAATCGATAGATGGCTCAATCATCATTGTAACATAAATTTGATTGAGTCTTGACTATCTTCTCAATGCACCTATAGTCTGACATTTGAATTTTAACTTAAAAAACATTACTTTGAATACTCAACTTAGATACAGAACCGAAGCTATAATTAATTGAAGCCAACCATATCGGCACAGAAAAGAGATTTTAAATAAGATAACGAAAGTTCCCCACTGGCAATTTCGATGCAAGTAAATACATATTTTTATTTGTTCAATTAATAGAAAATCGAGATTGTATATCACGGAGGATAACAAAATAAGTTATCAAAATAATCGTTTTATTGACATGCGGAATAAGAAAAACCCAAGTCTTTCATGCATGCACTTGAAAGATATTTTTGTTATTTGTTGTGTGAGTTTAGATCAAGCTGCAACCTATAATCAGGAGCCTATCATAAGTGCATGTGGTAATAGTAAAATAATGCCAACAACTCTCATAATTTTATACAAAATTGAATAGAATAACAACATATTATCACCAACAACTATCTAATATACAAAATTATACAAAAATTAGAAAAACATTTATTGTACAGTAGATTCTCAGAAAGATGAACCAGATATTAAACGGGCCTCGTTCATCTTTTCGAATTGTTCATCTTTTCAAGCACCATAATTTAGTTAAAGAAGGTATAGCCATACATATAAACATTAAATGTATCAAAATAGATATCCATTTTTTTAAAAAAAAGAAAAAGTTGATTATATACAGTTGTAAAAATAGACATGTATTTACGCATTTTTATAAAAAAAAAACTGCTCTAAGTGTGTCAGCCTTCACGACTGGCAGCCACTTCAACTTAACCTTAAAAAACTGCTCTATGGTAAACTCTCAACTGGAAAAACTGTCTTCTCTCGCAAAAAACAGGCTTGAAAGTACTCTTACTAAAACTTAACGAATTTTTCATTTTATAGAACCGTTCATGTTTCCATGCATACATACCATCAAAAGTAAATAAAACGGTCACTATCTTGCGATGGAGCACTGATCGTTTGAAAAAATGTGTTGATCCCATTTTACCTATATTTAACATAGAGGAAGCGTTTAATTTAGAAAGCTTACACATATGTACGGTTTAAAGTTATGTCTCATGTTATTTTATGGAAATTGACGTTTTAAAGTTTAGATCCTCGCAGGTAGTGATTAATAAATATGAGTTGATATTTGTAAGCTCTGCAATATTGTCGTTGCCTGCACTCAACGGTACCTACTCTAAGATTGAAATTAATATTTATTTAAAACAGGAAGGAATTTACTACGGAAATTGGTTTTTGCGATATTTCACTCAACAGAACTGTTTATATCAAATACTTGCATAGATTTAATGCATCAAATAAAAATGTGTGTTTCCACACGATCGTTACTTGAAGAAAAAACTCTTAAAATTCGAGGCTTCAATCAAATCTTGCATACTTCAAAAACTTTAAAAAGTTTCTACTATTTATAACTTTAACTTTAACTTTAACTTTAACTTTAACTTTAACTTTAACTTTAACTTTAACTTTAACTTTAACTTTAACTTTAACTTTAACTTTAACTTTAACTTTAACTTTAACTTTAACTTTAACTTTAACTTTAACTTTAACTTTAACTTTAACTTTAACTTTAACTTTAACTTTAACTTTAACTTTAACTTTAACTTTAACTTTAACTTTAACTTTAACTTTAACTTTAACTTTAACTTTAACTTTAACTTTAACTTTAACTTTAACTTTAACTTTAACTTTAACTTTAACTTTAACTTTAACTTTAACTTTAACTTTAACTTTAACTTTAACTTTAACTTTAACTTTAACTTTAACTTTAACTTTAACTTTAACTTTAACTTTAACTTTAACTTTAACTTTAACTTTAACTTTAACTTTAACTTTAACTTTAACTTTAACTTTAACTTTAACTTTAACTTTAACTTTAACTTTAACTTTAACTTTAACTTTAACTTTAACTTTAACTTTAACTTTAACTTTAACTTTAACTTTAACTTTAACTTTAACTTTAACTTTAACTTTAACTTTAACTTTAACTTTAACTTTAACTTTAACTTTAACTTTAACTTTAACTTTAACTTTAACTTTAACTTTAACTTTAACTTTAACTTTAACTTTAACTTTAACTTTAACTTTAACTTTAACTTTAACTTTAACTTTAACTTTAACTTTAACTTTAACTTTAACTTTAACTTTAACTTTAACTTTAACTTTAACTTTAACTTTAACTTTAACTTTAACTTTAACTTTAACTTTAACTTTAACTTTAACTTTAACTTTAACTTTAACTTTAACTTTAACTTTAACTTTAACTTTAACTTTAACTTTAACTTTAACTTTAACTTTAACTTTAACTTTAACTTTAACTTTAACTTTAACTTTAACTTTAACTTTAACTTTAACTTTAACTTTAACTTTAACTTTAACTTTAACTTTAACTTTAACTTTAACTTTAACTTTAACTTTAACTTTAACTTTAACTTTAACTTTAACTTTAACTTTAACTTTAACTTTAACTTTAACTTTAACTTTAACTTTAACTTTAACTTTAACTTTAACTTTAACTTTAACTTTAACTTTAACTTTTACTTTTACTTTTACTTTAACTTTAACTTTAACTTTAACTTTAACTTTAACTTTAACTTTAACTTTAACTTTAACTTTAACTTTAACTTTAACTTTAACTTTAACTTTAACTTTAACTTTAACTTTGACTTTACAAACTGAAGTACTGACCTGTAGTAAAAATAGGTTTGGTGATGTGTGCCCAAAAGGGTACACATGATTTTAATGCTTAATTCACTACTTACACATATTCTCTTTTGGCCATTTCAAATATTTTTGTCCTTTTTCCTAAGCATTTTTGGAGATTCTAAGACTTCTTTATATTTTTAATAAAAATAGAAAAAAAATTTACTATGGGGCATATTCATAGATGTTGTTTAAGCTGTTCTAGTCAAACCTGGGCTCTCATCGCGTAAGACGATGATCGTCTGACGACGTCGTTTAGACGATTGTATTGCTTCATTTAATTCAAAAATATATGAATCGTTTGAACGACGTCGCTTAGACGATTCAATTTATGCTTCGTATAGCTTGTGAAACTGTCAAATATGATCGTTAAAACGATTGCGATTGAACGATTGATATTTTACAATCGTTTCATACTTTTTCCTTGGATTTTCATAGTGTAAATTCAAAAACTTCAAATATTTGTGCATCATTGCTTTTTTGCGATGCTGATACCTTATACGCAGTTGACATGATACAAGTGCATCGGTAACACCGGAAACACAGTTTGTGCATCATATGACGCAAGTTTTAAATAGTTACTCGTTGCCCAAATAGTGGTATATTGACAAATGTTTGCCTGAATAGATGGTGTATACTTTTGCAACGATGCGATTTATACAAAAAGCCCTTCTAAGAAAAAAGAGCCTCTGAATCGAGTAAGTAATACTAGGTGTCTCTAATATCTTCTTTGTTTACACTGTGTCTTAAAAAAAAAGGAAATAAATAAAAGGACGAGAAAGATAATCTTTGGTCAAAATATATGAACATATTTGAATCATCAAAATTTATTAATGCATCAATGTACAAGAAATTTTTTAATCCTATACGAACATTTGTTCGCTTTAAAACAATCGAGACAGTGTTCTTAGCCAAAAAGTTGCAGCTTGAAGGATGAGCTGGGAACGAGACTGCTCTTGTGGGATATCGTCTTCATCTTTCTGTAGTATTAGACCTCATGTGATAAGGCGTCTTCTTCTTGTTCCATTTGGGATAAAATTGAGGGTGATCTACATACGTTGACTGCTGGACCGTAGCTTTATGCCATCGCTTAATATTTTCAATATTTTAAGGTCAATTTGCCATAAACGAGAACTGCAACGGTTCATATTGAATTTAAATTTCAAAATAAACTGACACTTTAAATTAAAACGATAGGAAATAGTTAATTTTAATTTTTTGTTGATGTTTATAGTTATTCTCAAACTGTAAGCAGAACGACGCGATTGAACGACACGATTCTGATATTATACGAAGTAAAAGTTTGACGACGTCGCTTACTACAATCGTTTGAATGACGATCGTTCTCAAAATTACGCGATGAGAGCCCTGGAAATTATGTTAATCTGGTAAACTCTAGTTTTTTCGTTTGCCTTTCTCACTACCACGATAGGTGTGACCCATTCGCTATAGTCAACTTCAACCGAGCCGTTGAAGTCGATCTAGCTCTTTTTCGAATGACGAAACCACGGAGTATGATATCGGCCATTTCGCTCGAAAAATTGGAATGGATTTTGGTTTAAGTTGCAGCTGTACCTACTTTTAGGGCGGTATTCACCGACGGCTCATAACTTATGAGGCTCATAAACCTATTCACCAAGCAATAATAGTGAATATTTATGAGCGCTCATAAGACTTATGAGTGGTCCTGACCACTCATAAAGTTATGAGCGCTCTCTCCGAAACTAATTCGAAAACCTTCGAAGTAACCCTTCAAGAAAATTCACTGACTCATTTCGTCGGTACTACTTGGATCCTTGCAAAAATGAGTCTCACACGCACACATATTGTAGTTCCTTTTGTCTTCAGGAATTTAATTTATTGTTTCAATTTTGTAAGTTCTTTTTTGTAATTCACGCGGTGAAGATAATTCTTTTGTCCATTTGCTGTGAAAATTTGAACAAATAGAATAATAAAAGGTGTATATAATGAATCTGCTCCGAATAGAAAATTACAGAAAAGAACAGGATTGTGCGTTCAATGAGTAAAAACCTTACCCAAACTATTCTTCATTCTGTCACTATGTGTTCCATATGATGTTTTTCAGAACAGCTAAGAACAATATTTCCTGCACCTACTTTAATGGTGGAGAAAACAAGTGAGAAATGTCGAAGTACCAGTACCAGTTGATTTGTTTGTCTGGGATAATAATAAGCTAAAATTTATCTCAGAAAAACTTTTTGCTTAAATCTGACAGTTTTGACAGTTCTCACACATTTATACTGTTCTGGGGCCCAATTGCGCAAGGGTGACTGATTTTCTGTGTACACATTCTATTTATTCACACCCAAAACAAAATAAATTTGATTGATTGTGCATGCGTTATCTGTCAAAAACTTAAAACTCACACTTGCCGAATCGCAAAAATCGATGTGTACATGAAATTCTGTGTACACAAAAAAAACTCACTCTTGCGGAATTGGGCCCCTGACATAGTTTTTCTTCATTGAACAGAGCTAATATAAACCAACATTTGACGTCTATCTCCCCTTCAAGTGAACGATTCCATTTTGGATCCGCAAACGTAGTAGACAATGTACGAACGAAATAATTAGCGAAACTAAAAAGTAAAGTAAGAACATTTCCCTATATAAAACGAACTAAAACTTGCAATGATCTTCACCCCGACTAGACTGAGAAAATAAGTGGAAAGAAATTAAAATCAGTGTAGTCACAAAGAATTTATTTATGTGCATGCAACACTCATTTTTTCAAGGATCCAAAAAGTACCGACAAAGTGCGGTCATTTTTGAAAATAGTTTGAATTCACAGTTTGGGGGTACCTGGGGAAGAGAGAGTTGTTCTCATTTTCGAACTTCGAAAAAGAGCTATTAGTGGTTGGTGAATAGCACAAATATTATTTGAGTTAGGAGCCTCATAAACTTAAGAGCCGTTTATGAGTGCTCAGTGAATACCGCCCTTAGTTTTGTACATACACCAGGTTCATCTTTAAATAACTCGGAAAATTTGTTCTGAATGTTAGCAGGTTCATCTTTAAATAACTCGGAAAATTTGTTCTGAATGTTAGCAATTTCCGCCTTTCTGTCCGTTGGTAAGTTCACTCGGCAGCAAATGGAACTTAGAGGCTTGTCCCACAGATTGAACTTGTCACACAAATCATTTACTTACATCAAAGAAATAGCGGATCGATTTAAAAATGCAAAATTCTTAGATTCAGATAAATTCAAAATGGCGATGAAGTCAACGAACACAACTTCACAACTTTACACCAACCTCTAACAAAAACAGACAAAATGGAACATTCAGACTTAATATACAAAATCAATTGTAGTGGGAAACCGAATGTAGAATGTAACCAAATCTACATAGGAACAACAAAACAAAAGCTAAAAAACAGACTTGCGGGACACAAATCGCCGTCGTCACTTTCTTCTCTTAATCGATGTTCCAAAAATGATATAACTATCTACTATCAAAATGCTGGTGGTATAAGAACAAAAACAAACCAACTCTTTACTGCATCAACGCTTCATGAGTACGATGTAATTGTTATCACAGAGACATGGTTACACTCTCATATACATACAGCTGAAATATTTGAAAGTTCTTATACTGTTCATCGTTTGGATCGTGTGCTCACACCTACAACAACGAGAGGCGGGGGAGTGATGATCGCAGTACGATCATATTTTATTACAAAAGAAATTTCTCTTCCAAAAAACTTTGATGACGTCGAACAACTATGTGTATCGATTGGTTTGTGTAGCAATATTATAAATAGTTCATGTGATGATTTATTAATTATTGTAAGTTATATACCACCGAAAAGCCCAAGTATTATCTATGAACATCATGCAGCTAATATAGAATTTGCAATGGGCAAAATGTCTAACAATCAACATTGTATTATTCTGGGGGATTTTAATTTGGGTGACATTAAGTGGGTATATTCAAATGAAGACAAAAACTTAATTCCTTTTAATATGAAAAAAGATTGTGAATTTTTATTTATTGATTCAATGTTTTCTTTTGATTTGTGTCAAAAAAATGATTGTTCAAATTCGTTAAATAGAATACTTGATCTTGTTTTCACTAACAATGAAATAAATTGTAAAGTAAGTCAAGCTCTTTGTCCATTATTAAATAATTCAAGTCATCATGTAGCTTTAACCATATGTTTGGAGTTCCATACTTTTTTAAATTGTTCTTCGGACGAGCAAAGGGCTGTTGGCGATTACAATTTCTGTAGAGCAGATTTTAATGCATTGAATGTTTTGTTTGAATCCATAGATTGGACGAATGTTCTGTCAAGCTCCCATCTTAAAGATATTTTTAATACATTCATTAATATTTTATTTGATTGTTTTGAAAAATGTGTCCCTCGTAAAGGGAAAACTCGGGTGTGGAAGCTTCCATGGCATAATAAAAGATTAATTAATTTAAAAAATGCTAAAAACAAAGCTCATAAGTTGTTCAAGAGATCGAACAATGTTAATGATAAGAATCATTTTTGTCAATTACGTCGTGAGTTCGAATTTTTAAATAGATTTTTATATAAACAATATGTTATGAATGTTGAATCTGAAATTATTAGTAATCCGAAAGGTTTCTGGACATTTATGAAAGGGAAAAAGAAAATGTATGGATTTCAAAGAAATATGGAATACAATGGCATCTCGTCTACTGATATTCAAACTACATGTAATCTATTTGCAAATTTCTTTGAAAGTGTTTATGTAAGACATAAAGATAATAACTCTGTAGTTGATAGTATTGCTTCTTCCAGTGCTGGTATAGGTTCTCTTTACCTGTCAACTGAAGACATCCAAGAAGGTATAAAATCAATAAGTTGTGGAAGTAGTCAAGGGCCGGATAAAATTCCATCAATAATATTGACAAAATGTTGTCAGTCTATAGTAAAGCCCTTAAAAATAATTTTCAATTTGTCATTGGCTACAGGCATATTTTTGGAGGAATGGAAAGTTTCTTTCATTACACCTATTTACAAAGCAGGACCTAGACAACAAATTGAAAATTATAGAGGGATATCTAAGATTTCAGCTATTCCAAAGCTATTTGAACACATAGTTACTAAAAAGTTGTATTTTAATGTTAAAGAACATATATCTCCATATCAGCATGGTTTTGTTTCAGGTCGGTCGACAACAACAAATTTGGTTTTATTTACGAAATATCTTTCTGATTCCCTGGAAGCAGGTGATCAAGTAGATGTAGTCTTCACCGATTTTGTGAAAGCGTTTGACACCGTTTCACATGATATTTTAATAAATAGACTGCGTTCTTTTGGAATCCACTCTATTTTATTAAAATGGATTTCTAGTTATTTAAAAAGTCGTAAGCAAATTGTTAAATTAGAAAATTTTTATTCTAGAACTATTGAGGTTTTATCTGGTGTCCCCCAGGGGAGTCATTTGGGCCCGTTGTTGTTTAATATCTTTATAAATGAAATTCCATTGCTGTTAAAAAGTGCTTATTGTTTAATGTATGCCGATGATTTGAAGATATTCCTACGTGTTAAAAATGTTCAAGATTGCTATTTACTTCAAAAAGATTTGAATGAAGTAGTTGAATGGTGTAAACGCAGCAATATTTGTTTAAATGTTAGTAAATGTCACTCCTTCTCTGTTTATCGAAGCAGAAATCCTCTTGTACATGAATATAAAATATCAAATTATGTTTTAAATGTTGAAAATTTAGTCAAAGATCTTGGAGTGTTGTTTGATAATAAACTGACCTTTTCGTTTCATATAGACTACATTGTCGCAAAAGCGAATTCAATGCTTGGATTTCTCAAACGTAATTGTAAGGAATTTTCAAATCCATATGCTATCAAATCTGTTTACGTGTCTCTGGTGCGCCCGTTACTTGAGTATTGTTCTATAATTTGGTGTCCTGTCTTTGTAACTTACCAAATGAGATTGGAACGCATTCAAAAGTCTTTCACTAGATTCGTTGTTAAACAACTTAATTGGAACTTAAGGGAAATGCCCGTTTATTCGACTAGGTGCGCATTAATTGGTTTGGATTCATTGGAAACTAGACGAAATGTTAGTTGTATTATGTTTGTTCATGATGTTTTTTCGTACCGTATAAAGTGTCCTAACCTTTTGGAAAAATTTCAAATTTATGCTCCAGAAAGAGTAATTCGCCAGCGAAATTTTTTATATGCCCCTCGACATGTATTTAAATATGGGCAAAATGAACCCATTACAAAATGTATTCATCTTTATAATTTGAAATGCTCAGACTTAGATTTGTGTGATGAAAGAACAAAATTTAAAGTTAAATTAAATGATATATTGGTATTAAATTAAAAGTAAATAATTAAATTATTACAATGCACGCATATTAAATTATACTTTGTAAATATTAAATTTGTATAGAACCTAGATTTAAGAACTATTTTTGTAATCTGTTAGAGTTTATGTACTCGGTAGATGGAATAAATAAATAAGAATAAGAATATTTTTCAAATCAGACATGAAAAGTAATGCACCTCAGAAGACAGCACTGGCATCACATTGCATCACACTTGGCCACACTCCCAACTTCGATACTGTCAAAGTTTTACAAAGAGAAGAGCATCAAAACAAGAGAATAGGTTTGTTTGGTTACTTTTGTAGCACGAAGTTCAAAAACTGTCAAATTAATGAAAGAAGGGGAAAATTCTTTCATAGAGGGGAAAACTTGCTACAAAGTTAACAAACGCATTAAATCAATTTTGTATCACTTTTGTGTACAAAACGTCAAACGTGACACACACTATCAAACACTACAGATAAATCTTAAGACACACACAAACAAAAATACACACAGACGTGGATTTGACAGTTGTTTACTTCCTGCACACAAAAATTTGTGTAGCAGAAAGTTGCAAGATTTTTCATGGAGGGGAAATTTCTTGCTCTCTCATTTTGCTCTCTCGTTGCTACACTTTGGAGTTAACAAACAGGAATTTGTGAAATGTAGTGCGACGTCGTACGAATTCGTACGAATTTTCAGTAACCAAACAGACCTAATGATAATCGAAACTCTTCATATAATTTACGCTGACAATACGATGAACAGACGAACTGACATGGAAGATGTAAGTCCGCAATACAAGCACTTGCTGGAGAGGGGAGGAGTGAACAAGCTTTGACGGATGATCTTTATAGCAAGATTATGTTTAGTAACTATATTTAAAAAGTTTTGTATGACCGAAACTTGTCAATCCTACTTTTATACTGTTAAGCTTTTGTTTTTGTTTGCCAAAACTAAATAATTTTTACTTATCTTAAGTGCAATATTAATGTAACAAATGTAAGTTTGTATTGTTTGTCATGTTTATAAATGATTTGTTATTCACATTTATCAATGCAAATATAGATTTTCAAATTGTTCACCTGATGATGTCCATATCCATGAACGAAACGTAGTAACACAAAAATAACTTGTTTCATTTGACCTAAAGCCAAATCAATACCTAGAATATTCAAATTGTTAATGTTTGTTAAAAAAATTGAAGTTGATTGTACTTCCCCGTTTAGTTCAATATCGTAATGAAATTTTGCAATAATTTGAATTCTGTGCTTAGAAGCACCAGGGCCCGATCCAGCTTTTTCGCGCCCTGGACAAAAATAATATTTGCCGCCCTTTGCTTAACACCTTAACTCCGAGGTCAACGAGCCAGCCCCAGTACAGTATACTGGCTAGCCAGTTGCAATACGCTCACATTTGTTTTACTAACACATAAAAGCCTCGACTCGTCAACTGGCTGTTTTTTTGTAGCCAGTTATTTGACAGAAAATGTGTGTAGCCAACTAGCTATCCAGTACTTTCTTGTGTGGCCTCAGGATAAAACTTAAAAACATGCCAGTGCAGAGATGGTCCGATTTTTAACCGACTTTAAAAAAAAGAGGTTATCATTTCGACTGGTATGAAAGTAATATGCAGTAGACGCTCGATATAGTGAAGTAATAAAAACCAGGCCTGTTCACTCTTTCGAGATTGTTCACTTTTTCGAGCGGGAAAAAGGGTTTGATTTTTATTTGTAAATGTGTGCGTGTCATGTCAAATTTGGCTTTATTTCCCTCACGTATCCAGTGATACTATACGCAGGGAAAAAGTCCTTAAAGTAGACATTTTTGAAATACGCATTTACACGAGTGCAAAATTGCCATCATTTATTTTATTACATTTTATTTTCTTGCTATATATCTAAAATTTTATCTTAAAATAGATGACAGGGTCAACTAGCACTCAACCATTGAAAAGACACCATGTGAATGTAATGTGATAACATTAGCAAAAATGAGAACATTTTTCTTTGTCATTCCAAAGATTTCACTTTACTTAAGTAGTAAATGCTAATAAATTTATTAAGGCAGTTCTAAGCGCAAATATCAGCACATTGTAGTTATAACCTTTCGATATAGTGAATAAACGATTCTATCTAAAATTTTTAAAATTTTTATATTTTCTACGCGACCAGCAAGGTTATCTGCGAACTTTCAAACACTTATTCGTTATTCACAACATCAGGACGCATGCCACAAAAATCTGCGAATGAAAAATTCACTCGAACTTACCTCAAATATTTTTTAACACCTATTTTATGCCGGATTTACACGAGTGACAAATTATTATAAATTCTTCCATTTTTACGCCATTAATGACAAGATTCGTCATAAAATAAGTCACAGAGCCAACTGGCATTAAATTTTGCCATTAAAATGAAGCCATGTTAATGCACAGTGAAACCATTTTGGAACACAATTACAATTGAATCGGTGAGTGGAAGAACAGTACAAGTACAAAATGTTAGTTCTGAGAAAAACAGAAATAACTATTTCACAGAAAAACGATTAGTTTATAATATTGTATGGGGGATTTGAAGTTTTCGAGTTTCTCAATATTTTCATGAAAGAATAATTCATAAAAGTGTATAGAGAAAAGTTGTATTGGGACGGAAAGACACTGTACTTGTACTGTTCTTTCACTCAATATGAAAACAGCACGGATACAATTTTGGTTCACTGTTTTAATGTTTTTATAAATCTTCATAAACAAAACATGACAGTTCTTTGAGTAATTCTATTAGCTTGGAGCATCATAATTGGTTGTTTTTCATGACATAATGTATATAGCAGTAAAACTCCAAGGCCTCTCCAGATAATATTTTGTATTATTTTCTTAATTTCTAATTTTTTTACTTTATTTTGTATGAATAGAAAATGGTTCTATAAAACTTGCAGTTGGTAGCTGCTATTTAATTTGTTTAATAATTGTTTGGTTTAAGTAATTCAATAATTTAAGTATGAATAGAACATCCTATGAAATAGGTTGTTGTAATAAAGTCATATATTCAGTGCAAAACGTAAGGTACCATACAAATTGATACAACGGAAGCATAAACCAAAAACTATTATTTAATTTGTCAACTGGTTTACTAGTCTTTCTTCAAAACCTGTCATGTGTCATGTCATCAATAATTTTTGTTAATAATATTGTAATTGATTGCTTTAACAATTGACCATTAACTCCAGACAGCAGTGATTGAGTGAAAGAACAGTATAAATCCCAGGATTTGTACTATTCTTCCACTCAATCAGCAATCATAGTAGTGTAGTTAAGTATGAATTCGACTTTCAAATGTACTTTTATTTTGCTGATTTGAAGGTTTACGTAAGCAGAACATTTTGGCATTTTCAGCTCATAATTCATTTTTTGGCACTTGTACTGTTCTTTCACTCACAGATTCAATTAAATAATGCCGGGTTTACACGAGTGACTAATTGCCATTAATTCACGTCATCAAAGTGGCAAAATAATAGTCAGATCAAATCATTAATGACATGCATTTACACGAAGGCATAATAATGGCGTTCTAATGCTCTGTAATTATACTGGCAAGGAATCAGGAATTCTTTATTGTATATTGCCATTATTTGCAAAATGGTGTCACTGTGCATTTACATGGCTTCACTTAAATGGTAATATTTAATGGCAGTTGACTCTGTAATTTATTTTATGACGAATATTATGGCAAATTTGTAATTCATTTACACGATTATGTCATCAATTTGTTACTCGTGTATATCCGGCATAAAGAATGAACTTGCTCATTTTTGCAAGTATAATGACAGAGCATCAGAACGCCATTGTTTTGCCTTCATGTAAACGCATGTCATTAATGATTTTATTTTATTATTATTTTGCCGCTTTGATGGCGTGAATAAATGACATTTTGTCACTCGTGTAAACTAGGCATGACTGGTTCAATATTTATGACAGTTCCGATCTGTCGTTCATGTTAAAGAAATGGCAAAATTCACGGCCATTCGCAACTCGCTATTCACAGCTCAAAAGGGCAATTTGTTGCTCGTGTAAATGCACCATTTCATGATTAGAGCCCTGTTTCTTAGTGCATTTTTATCTCCACCCCGAAAAAAGTAGCATGTTAATAGCCCTGTTTTTTAGTGTATTTTTATCTTCGCTTAGAAAAAAGTAGCATGTTAAATACAACAACAATACGGAATTATACCAGTTTGTTGTTGCAATTAACACGCTACTTTTTTCTAAGAGAAGATAAAATTACACTAAAAAACAGGGCTAATAACAACAACAAATTGGTATAATTGCGTATTATTCAACATGGTACTTCCTTCTAAGCGAAAATTATAATGCACTGAAAAACAGGGTTTATATCATTAAAGGCCAGAAAATGGAAGAAACTATGGCAATCATTCCCTCGTGTAAATACGGCATTATTTTGCTAGTTTAATGGCAGCACTCGTGTAGATGTGGCACTAGGATCAAACAAACTTGTGAGGGAAATTTTCTGTGTGGAAGAGAAAAAAAAGGAATTTTATTTTGTTGAAAACCTATCACCTATCACTGATAAGCGCGACTTTGTTTAAAATCAAAACGATAAAGCTGTCGGCATGAAAAATTGGAATAAAATTCTATCTGCAGCATGGCGAACATACATTTAGGTGAATATTTCATGATTGAAAATATATTCGGAGAACAACTAAACAGCAACGAAGTGTGTATCAAACACAAAAGTGGTAAGTTAATACAAAAAACCTAAAATAAATGTAAAAAAACTAATTTTATTGCAGACGGAAGCGTCGCAAAGGTGCTTTTTTCGGAGGTAGCAGCTTTTTTTGGGTTTGAACTTGAAGAGCTCCGTCCGGAGCATTCTATCCATCTGCCCCAGCCAGTTCTTACAAACCAACCAAACGGAAACCCAACGCAACCAGTTCATCAGAACCTGCCTGAAAATACAAAAAAACAGCTAAGTCAAAATTACCAAAACCTAAAGGAACAAAGAAACTTGCAGTTTCCAAATATAAATCCACAACCTGCCTTACAAAAATCTAACCAACCGAAACTACACTACTAAAATTTCTGCCTTGAAGTGTGATCGATAGTAATCCGTGACGGTTAACGTACGTTGATCGCACTTTATGTGCAGGACTTCGAATATAAATATAAGAACCGTCAATGCACCCCAAAACATTATCCAAACCTGCAAGCTACACCAATCTATTATGGTATTTGTCTTGAGTAAAAAAAAAGGCTGTTTATCTTACCCTTGCAAATTCTTGACTTGCCCGTTCTTTTTCGGCACAGGTTGCTGGCATCTTTATGTGCTGCTTAGAAATTTCGAATAGAAATTCCAAAAATGCAGTCTGATTCTGATATGCGCTGGAAAGTGACAAATTGAATAAATTTGAAACTTCCCTGTACGTATTTTTGTTTCCAGAAAACCTTTAATTAGAAGGGAAACAATAATAATTATTAACAACAATTATTCACAATTTGGCAAAAGGATACTACTTGTTAAATGTCCTTAAGAGTGTTCCGGACTGAATTGGTGATTTCATGAAAAAGATTGTGAAGCGTGTACTTGGCCGATCAAAACGATTAAGCTGTTTATGGACAGATAAATTTGTTTTCTAGGATATCATTGGAAAATTTTTGTAATGTTGTGCTCGTGTTTTTGGTAAAAGCCTCTAAGAAAACGAGAAAATGGCAAAAATGGCTATTTTTCAAAGCAAATTTAGCTAACACTATAGCATTTTTTGCAAATCAATGTTTGATAACATAAAAATTCCATATTTTTATTATGCCACTATAGAAGAAAATTTTTAATTTTGTACCTAGTTAAAATTAATACAAAATAAAAATGCTTGTAAGTTTTGAAAAAACGCATTTTTGACAGCCAATTTTTTATACCTAACGGTATCTGATGAAAATGAAAAAAACCGGTCTTAGAAAAAAAATTCCTTAATTTTTTAAAATTTTTATTTTGATACTCATAAATCGTGCTGGTAGGGCTTAATTTAATTGTTTTTTTTTTTTGCATACACCCGATTCTCGTAAAATCTACAGGCAAACATCAGGGTATGAAGGTTGAATCTAGACAAGAAAATAGTCGCCAGTTCCAAGTTTAATTCAAAACCAGTCTTACTAATTGAGAATTTGGGAGTACTACAAGTTATAATTGTAGTCCAGTCAATTTGTGCTCAAAAAGGCTCGGCACGAATTTTTGCTGGCAAACCTCAGATTCGGATTTAGCACCCCCGAAGACATAAAGGAGGGAACAAATCAAAACTACCCCACAATTTGCATGGTAAAAATACGATATGACTGAACTAATATACATACGAGTATCGACAAACGCTCACTGCATTAATTAATGATTCCGCCGTAAAGTGATTTTTATGCGGTTTGGAAATCACTAACAAAAAGGCTTAAAAAGGCGCTTAATTTAAAGAAAACAATATTCATATGGGATTTATAAATTTCACTGACTAACGTTGTTGTAAGGACCAACAAGAAATAGATGTTTCCGAACTGAAGATCAAAAGACTTGATCTTTTTTCTAAACGCGAGGAAATCTGTAAAAGAGAAACGTAGATTGCTTCTATATCGTTTTCTCCGTTGAAGTCTTAAGACCATGGGCCATGAGTTTTTGAAGGATGCTCATGGTGCACAGTCACTGGAGGATCACGGTTGGATTTCAATACCACTTTGCTATCTGCCTCCTTTCACAGAATGTAGATGGTTTGAGGCTCAGATTGAGACAACCGAGTGTCTAATGTTAAATTCCTTACAACAAAAAAATCGAATCTGTTTAGAAAAAAATCGATTTGTTTAGAAGAAAAGATCAATTTTTCTAAACAAATCAAATCTTTCGTTTTTAGCAAGATTTACACAGACTTTCACACACACTAGTAAGATTTGACATTTCTCTGGAGTTGAAAGTTTTGTTCTGCGGTGTTTTGCAAATACTCAAAAGTGTTTCTCGTTCGTTTAAATAAATTAAAAACAAATACATCTCTTAAAAGTTTTTAATTCATCATATGGCAGTGCAAAATTAATAAGAAGTGATAAAAATATCAATGAACTTCGATTTCAAGTGTCCAAAGTCGATTGATGTTATGAAGCGCGCGCTCGCCGACGTGTTCCTCATTTGATGTGTTTTTTGATGGATTTTGGATATTTTTTTTTTACTTTAATGGACGCACAACAATTTTTTTCTGTTTCTGCTACTATTCCCGGAAATATATTTGTTTTTAATCGTATTAAATGACGCGTAAGTCGGAATGCACTTTTGAGTATTTGTATGCCCATTGATTTGTTTACTTTTTGCCTCAAAATTTATGTCAATGGCCAACACACACAATAACATAAAAAAATTGATTTTTTTTACAAATTCTTTTCAACCCAAAAAAGAAATCGATCTCCAATTGTTGAAAGGAATTCGACATAAGATCCGCCTCCCATTATTGTGCAAAAATACTAAAGCTAAACACAACCATAATCCACATCGGTTTCATTTAATCCGGAATCAAACCCACTTTTTTCATAATGTACCATTATATGTGTGAATTCCAGCTTCCGCTGTATATTTACAAGAACTTTGAAACACACGAATCTAAAAAGCATATGGTAACATACCATAAAAATAATAAGCACTGAACCTCAGCACTTGCAGCCTGTTTTCCACCGGAGGCAACTCTCCTCCTGTAGTGCCTAGAACTCCCAACTGCTCGATTAAAGTCGCAGCAGTTTTCCGAGACAATCTAAAATGTCGACGAAACTAAAAAGATAATATTAATATATTAGTATTTGTGTTATAAAAACAAAAATAGCAAATACCTCCTCGTCAGTGTAGTTTTTAACAACATCGTCCACAAAATTTTTTACTGAGTGTCTTTCATTTTTCTGAAAAAAAGCGTCCAATTCAATGAAATCACCGTCTGAATCAGATGAGAAGAAACTATCAGTTTCCGATGATGACGAAGAAGACGATGAAGATGACAATAATTCGCTAGTTACGGCAAATAATCTTGAATCCATGTTGATTTTAAATAATTAATTAATTTCAATTTGTTTCTCCAAATTCCAAAGTAAACAATTCTACGAAATGAAAAACAATACGACGGCGTTTGGGAAAATGTCACTTTGGTTTTAATGTGTGTGTGCAAGTGTGTGTGAAAATCTGTGTTGAATCTTGCTAAAAATTGAGATTTGAAGAATCGATCTCAGGTCGAAAAAAAATCGATTTTTTTGGTTGAATGGTAAGCAAAAGTTGATCTCAGGTCGAAAAAATCCAAAAAAAGTCGACTTTTTTGGTCGAAAGGAAAACCACATTAGTCTACTGGGGCTTCTAAACTTTTATGAGCGTATTATATGTTTGTTTACAAACTTCTCAAAAACTACTGATCGCATTGAAATATTTTTTTTATTGACTTTAAAAAATGATCAAAATCGGTTCAGTAGTAGACCAAAATGTTTTATGAAGTCGGTTTATATTTATGTTTCTTTTATTACATCGACTTGCTTGACATAATTTTTGCTTTCAGTTTTCTTTAAATTAATTTAAATAAAAGTACATCGGAATTAAGTAAGGCCACAAAACAAAAGTCATTAAAAAATTAAATCAAAGCTTATTTTTTCAGAATATTCAACTCTGTCTAGTTTTTTTTTTTTTTTATTATTGTTTTCTTTGCACTTTTTTTGCACAATTGTTAACAATTTTCAATTTACTGTTACAAAACTTTGTTTTTTTATAAAAATCGTACCTAATCCAGATAGAACAAAAATATTTTATTTTATTATTTATTAAGAAATGCTCCTTAAAACGGTCAAAAGTGTTCCCAGAACTGATATACTGATATTTAGATCCAATCTTAATTCTTTTATACACTTAAAATCGTTTTGACGAGACGAACTACAATATAAAATCATACATAAGACCGAAAACTTCTCTGAAAGTTTTAATCAATTTCGTGGGTTAAACCTTAAAATAGTCTTGAGGTTTTTACAATGATCTAAGACTTCATTTGTTGGTAATTCTTTTACGGCATATTTCTTCGGTTCAAAGGTAAAACTTACCAAGTGCAGACAAAAATATTAAAGAAACGGAGAATGAGATTAAATTTTTTAATCCAAAAAAAACCAAAATTTGCGGAACCTGACTTTTCAGCTTCAAAACGTATGTTTCAATCTAGATTCATTCAATGGTGCATTAAGTTAGTAAGTGAGTTTTACCTTTGAATAGACGATAATGTTATGTATGCATGTAAAACTTCGTACCAAATTATAACCCAATTAACTTAAGATTAAGTTTTTTGTATGCTTGGTTATAAACCGAGACATAAGAATTCCACCTCGACCAACGAACGCAACATTGCAATGCGTTGTTAAAAATCCAAATACCAGAGTTGTAGTATTGACATTATACACCCTGCCATTGGTGTTTCATCGAATTTGTTCAAAATTAATTTCGTTTTACTCAATTAATAGCCTTTATTATTTAAAGCCTTATCGGAATTATTACCTACCACCTATTACCGGTCAATTACTAAATTCAAAATTTGCCGCCCTGGCCAAAATGTCCGGCATACGTACAATCTTGCATGAAATGCATTGAACCACATGCCCAACATGGTGTTCTTGGTTGTTTTGCAGTTGTATTGGCTTATGCTATGTTTCCACCAAAGGTTTATCTCAGATTAGATTTAATAAATCTTTTTGGTGTTTCTACCGCACAAAAAGATTTAAAAATAAATAAATTAGACAGCACCTTCAAAAATGCAAATGGCGTTCCAATTTTTCTTATGAAGTGCGAATGAGACAGAATATTTGATTCGTGTGAAATAATGAACTGAATGCGAGTCTCGAATGAATCGTTCAGCACCATTTAAGAAAAAGTTAGTTCGATTTGTAAAACTATTTGTCCTTTGAAGATTTAACAAGATTAATTTCTAATCTTCAGGATTTACGAAATAAATTTGTATGGTAAATCTCCGAGATTTGAAGGAGATTTGAGGTAAATCTTAATAAATCTCAGATTAGCGTCAGGTGGAAATGTAGCATTAGTTGTCTGGCAAAATATTTTTAACTGTTGCACCTCGTTGCTGAACAGCTTAAACTATTGGTTAATTTGCAGTTTGTTGAATAAGCGCTGTATCTTTTTTTAATTTAAGAACTTGTTACAGTTCTGTTACTAACTTACCAATCATCATACAATCGTTTTCTAGTTTAGTTAGCAGTCGTGTGCGAATATCTGCATCTACTGGCGATTGTAATCCAATTTCGAAAACTAAACACTTAAATTGGTCGACTGTTAAATTTGTAAGGTTAAAATCTTCTCAATTTTAATCGACCATTGCTGCATATGATATAAAATCATCGGTACTGGATTTTACTGTTTGCAAACAACGATATCTTGTATTTAACAAAAGCTGCGTTTTTTTGTATGTCCATATGGAGTTTGGCGAAAAAAACGACATCGGGACATTTCAACATTTGCCTTGGTCTGCCATTTTGTTCTGAACTATCTTACCAACAAACATTTGACATTTCTATACAAATTAACGATAACACAACGACAATGGTAGTCTGGCAATACCGTTTTATCGGGACAAAAGTTAACTCCAGTTAATTATCTGGACTTAGCTAACTCTATATGGACATAGTTGTTGTTGTATTTAACATGTAAATCGTTTTGCTTTGTTGTCGTTTTTTTCACACAATTTTATCTGGACATGCAAAAAAACACAGCTAAAGATTCCTGTAACCCAAAAATGTCTTCGAGTGTTTTTACCATGGCATCAAAACCAACATCTCTGGCATTTTTAGAAAGAATATTTGGTATATTTCTCATGCGCTATTGGATTAAGCTTGCGCATAAGTAATCTTACTTTTGCTTTGTCGTCTAGCTTTTCTCCATCCACCTTGAACAAATTTTCGTATTTGGAAAACCACGTGTTGAATGTTACCCCATGCAATGGATCGTGGACAAACTCATTAATATTAGCTGCGTTTTATTATCTCTGGGTCTGGGTCGAGGTTATCTTTTAACATGTATTACAAAAACAATATGGGATCTAGGTTTCTATCAAGGTTAATTTCAATAACCCAGATAGAGATTTTCACTTTGGCCGGCAGAGGGCTATTTACCATTGTGAATGATGTCAGCGACTTGTCAGCGATTTGTCAGCTGTGTTAGGAATAGAGAGGAAAAGAGACAAGTGCTTACATGAAATACAAATAAACATAAGAAAAAAGAGACTGATATACAGCACTGTTTTTGCACTAACCCGCATCGTTTCATTTTCACGAGGTGAACCATATGGGTTATGAGCGATAATAAAACACTCCAATCCTTTGTCGGTGGTTTGGCTCTGGTTGCTGTTCTTAAGTGATTCCAAAAATTGTTGTTGTAAGGCGAAAGTTTGCTGCTGCTTCTCCATAAGCTCAAGGAGCTTCGCTAAATTTGTCTCAGTAGTCGCCATTGAATGCTTGTTTTTTTTCCATACAAAAAAATCAAGTTGACAAAAAAATCCTCGTCGCCAATGTTACCTTAATTGAGTGTTGATATTATCTTGATAATATGAAATGAAAAATGGGTTAATGTAAAGTAACAAGAAATAAAGTATTTATTAATTCAAACAACTTTTAATATAATTCTAATTCTTAATTAATAGTTACGGTGCGATGCGGTTGGTGGTCAGGAAAAGAAGAAGGTTAAATGCACATTTTTGTTCGCATGAAGAATGACATCTGACAGCTGGCAATTAGTGCTGTCAGCAAGGCTTCTGTTAGTACGTCTGAAGACATAGTTCCCAGAGTGCCAACAATAACAATTATTTCCAAAAAATTGTTTTACTTCCTTCCTTTAACTTTTATCACGAGTATCAATGTTTGTGTTTATTCAGTTGACACAAAAAAACTGCATTTTTCCGTAAGGAAAGACTCTCAAGAGAGCTGGAGGAAAAATAGCAGTGCCATTTTGAAATAATCTTTCTGTTTTCTTTTCCCAACATAATAAGAAAACAGTAAGGACAATCAAATGATATATTAATGCACAATGTGTAGAAGAAATGGACAAGTAGCTTTGAAATTGTTTGTCCCTATTCAGTTGAAGCGGATTGAAAATATTTGGATTTTTTTTTTCTAATTTCGTCTGTCAAAGTGCCGAAGTGTTAGCTGTCACTTTGAATCTGACAATTCGGTAGAGATCCCTATTGCATTAAAAGTTTGATTAAATTTTATCCCAGTTAAGATGTATCCGTTTTTCATTTCACAGGTTATTCATTCGAACGGAGAACAGAAATTCTAAATTTTCAGAGGGGATTTATCGAAGTGCCGTCAACATTTGAAATTCGATACTTATACTACGTTTTCATTAGAGGTGAAATGAGATAGTTTCGCAAATCACAGAAAAAGTGTTTTCATTTGTAATTTGGTAATTTCGTTTGAGAGCTCATTTCATTTTTGAATTTCAACTGGCTGTTAATCGCTTTTTGTTGCTGTTTTCTTTTGTCTCAATTTCGCTTTGACATATTCATACAAAACCAATTCAGAGCTCTTCAAACTGTGGCTAATTGGATGTGTTCGTTAGGTTTTGACTTAAGGTAGAACTAGAATAGGCGAAAGCTGTCGGAAGCTTATGTCAAAACCGATCGAAAAGTAGCTATCCGAAACGTCAATTTCACAAGTGACCCATAATGCACTTAGTGGTTGGAAGTGAAAAAAAAAACAAAAATACATATTTGTTTATTCAATGTTTATTTTCTCATACTTTTTCACAGCACAGAGTGATATGCTTTTAATTATTTATTTTGTGAAACCACTAAAATTCGATGTGATATAAATTAATTAAAAGAAAATTGATTTGACTTCACTCATTCATTCATAGAACAGAAAAAAAGTTGAAAACTATGCACCAAGCGCCAAGTTTTTGTTAGTTTGCTTCCACCGTTTTGATTTTGCATTCGCCCACTTACGAAAGAGCGGTCGTTGAGCGCTCTCACGTCCGACGGCAAAAGTTAACGAAAACTAAACGAAAAGTTCCACTTCGCAATTATGTGCGCGTCATATAAATTTCTTGTTTTCGATCGATTTCGTACGACCACTTAAGTTGGCTTCCGACTATTCTAGTTCTTCCTTTAGTTTCCAACCTTATTTCGTGCAAATTTGGTTGAAATTATCTCATTTCGAAATGTGAATTTGTATGGGAAAATGAGATGATTTCGTATCGCATTTGGAAATATTCAACGAAATTACCTCATTTGGCCTAATGAAAACGCAGTATTAAAGCTAGGCATACAGTTCCTTTACAAAAATACTACATGTATTTCTTATGGGAGCGATTTTTGGAAAAAACATTTTTTGACGTTTAAATTTTTTATAGAACTGTGAACTAACCCACCGAAAAAAATTATACATATCACGAATAATTGGGGGAAAAAGAACAAAAATACCGTTTGAACGTTTGATTAGTGTACTCTGTGCTGTAGCATACTTTGTATTTGTAGCAAAAATCAAATTAAAAATTCTAGTAGGTATTTTTGCTCATAACTGTCACGCTCCCGCGTTTTTTTTTTGCAAGGAATCTGTAGATCGAATAAGAAATGTTCGTTTTCGCACAGCTGTTTTTCACTCGGAAATTATTTTTTCTTACTATCATTTTTTTCAACTGTTGGTTGAGTTCGTTGCGATTACTTGAAGATAGTTGTTTATGTGTACGCTCATCGGTTAAGAAGCTACCAACAAAATGCTGTGGTGAATTTCGTTGTGAGTTTTCTTGTGACTACTAGGGGGAGAATACCAAAATGTTATCGAGTCAAAACAATCCTCACAAGGAGTAGTCACAAGAGCTTGTGACTTGTGATTCCTCACAAGGAGGAGAATCGGGCTATAAGCTTAAAAAAACATGCAGCACTATACATACAAAAATTATTGAATATTTCTATGTTTCAATTTTTGTATTTAAAGCATAGTTTACAGTTCCTATGCGAAAAAAATATCAAAATTTTCAAAACGATTTTCCATCTATTCTGTGCACCAAATAGAATAATATTCAAGGCAAAAAACGTTTGCCTTGGCCTAAGCCAACCATTGAGTCATTAATTTACCTTTAATTAATAAACTATAAGCCTAAAAATGGAAAATAATTATTTTTGGATGCAAAAACTATTTGCATGCTAATAAAGCCTTGAGGTGAAAAAAAATTTTTTTTGGAAGTGTAAACCGACCATGAACAAAAAAAATATTTTATTCACCACACTTTTTTCGCATGCAAAACAATTGCCGGTCCATTGTTTTGCATGACATTCCATGACAGCAATTTTTTTTTTTGCATGAAACTGTAAACTAATCATGCAAAAATTAATTTTGCCTTTCACTCAATTATTTTTGACATACGAGAATATTTGCGTAGGTTTTTTTTTGCACAAGGGAACTGTAAACTAGGCTTAAAGCATAGTTTACAGTTCCGATGTGAAAAAAAAATCAAAATTTCCAAAACGATTTTCCGCCTATTCTGCGCACCAAGTTGAATAATATTCAAGGCGAAAAATGTTTGCTTTGGCCTAAACCACCCATTGAGTCATTAATTTACCCTTAATTGACAAACTATAGGCCTAAAAATGGAAAATAATTATTTTTGCATGCAAAAAATGCCTTGAGGTGAATATATTTTTTTTCGGAAGTATAAACCGACTATCAAAAAAAAATATTTTAAAACCACACTTTTTTTCGCATGCAAATCAATTGCCAGTCCATTGTTTTGCAGAACATTCCATGACAGCATATTTTGTTGCTGCACCAGTTGGTTCTCCAAAATAATAAAATTCAAACCCTTTTATTCCAGGATAATCTTCAATTTTATTTTCTAAATTACAATGATTAGTTTTTATACTTAAGATCTAAATCATAAAATTACTTACAAATTGGTATCGCTGATGAGCAACTTTATAATATAACCTTACCGAACAACGTGATTGAAACTTTTGAATCTAGGTTATCCGCCACAAATTGAAAATGATTATATAAGTAAAATTTTATTAAATAGAAAGAGACAAAAGTATATGACTTTTTAAAAAGCTTTTTTTTTGGACTCGATGACATTCCGGGGGCCGTCTGAAAACTAGGACTTAGCTTGAAGACTTCAAATCAAGCACAGCGAGTCTACCAACTGATCGCTTCGCTTTTATAACACCACTGGATAGTTTAACATCGGCCACTCGTACAATTCCATCCGGTCCCGGGTAAGTCTTAATAACACGACCCAAGTGCCAGCAAGAACGAATCTCGTTAGGTTCTATAACGATGACAATGTCATCAATTTCTACTGGTTTTGTGTCCTTAAACCATTTTGCTCTCCTTGTGATAACTGGCAGATATTCGGCATACCAGCGTTTAATTAGCTCAGCCATTAAGTGTTGAGATCGGCGACTGTAAAGTTTGCTGCAAAAATCGCTTTCATGAAAGATTCCAGGGGCCGTAACGTCACGGTCATCTTCGCCAAAGAGCATTGAATTTGGGGTTAGTGGTTTAGGGTCTTCAGGATCCACCGGGATGTGAGTAAGCGGACGTCGGTTCATCTGACTCTGAGCCTCCATGAGGGCGTTTCTTAAGACGTCTTCTCTCGGGACGGTATCTTTCAAAATAAACTCGACGCTCTTTTTGATGGATTGAATGAGACGCTCCCATGCTCCTCCCATCCATGGAGAATAGGCTGGTATAAAACGCCATAAGACACCCTCGTACCTTGAAGCATATTCGCAGAGAGAGATCTCCATGTCTCTAACATCCTTTTCTAACAAATTTTTTGTCCCAACGAAGTTAAGACCGTTGTCGCTGTAGAAGAACTTTGTTACGACACGGTTGATCAGGAATCGTCTTACAGCCATAGTACACTGATCTAAGCTTAGATCATTAAGCAGTTCTATCTGCACCGCCCTGAAAGTTAGGCACGTGAAGATCATTCCGTAACGTTTTACAGTCCCCCTACCAAATTTCACCAACAAAGGGCCGAAACAGTCCACTCCGACATGAGTGAAGGGCCTGGAATCAAAGGCTAGGCGAGCCTTCGGAAGTTGGCCCATTAATGGCATGGCGGCCTTAGCTTTGAGCCGCTTGCACATAAAACACTGCCTACGAACTCGTTCAACCGCTCCTCGTATGCTGATGATCCAGGCACCTTCACGAATGTCAGATATAACAGAAGCGGTTCCCATGTGCAGATTCCTTTGATGATGATAGTCAATGAGCAGGTCGACCAAAGGATGCTTGTTTGGAAGTATCGCTGGATTACGAGAAGAATATGAACAATTAGCCTTTTGCGCTCTCGATTGCATTCGCATCGTACCGTCATCGTCAAGAAATGGTGAAAAACTCAGGATTGAACTTGATGAGCTGACCTTACCACTTGACCTTAGTGAAGCGACATCAATGGGAAAGGCATCTTCTTGAATCTTTCTAAATATCCAGTTTTCTGCTTGGCAAAACTCGAAAGGCGTGACGAAAACTTCATTGTCAGTGGGTTTTTTCTGCAGGATGTGTTTGAACCGTAACAAAAAGGCAATGGCTCTAACGGATGAAGACCATCTAGCTTGAAATCTCGCAGATAGCAAGTCATACGCTCCATAGAAATTTTGTTTTCTATAAACATGGAGCAGCGTTCCAGTCGCCTTTAGATCTTCGTTGTCTGGATGAGACGTAGTTATGCAAGGCGTTATTGGCCACTCCTCGAAGGGACGTTTTAAGAAATCCGGGCCTCTGAACCATCTCGTGTCATGATCACCCATTGAAGATTCGAATCGTCTTGTGCCATCATCTGCCACGTTGTCGATAGAGCTGATGTGAAACCACTGACTGGCAGTAGTAGAGTCAAGAATCTCACCCACTCGAGTTGCAACGAAGGCGGGTAACTTATTGGAGCACTTGATCCAAGAAAGCACAGTCTTCGAATCGGAAAAGAATAGCAGCTCGTCAATACGTATGCTATGAGACTCCTTAATCGTGGCTGCTAATCGAACGCCCAGTACAGCCGCTTGCAACTCCAAACGGGGAATAGATAATTGTTTTACAGGCGCCACCTTCGCTTTTGCCATAACTTGTGCAATTTCAACTTCATCGTTGCGAGCAAAACGAAAGTAGGCCACTGAAGCAAATGCCTTCTCCGAGGCATCAACGAAGACGACAAGACTAACTTTAGATTCATCAGGGTTCCACGTGGTGTAACGACGAGGAATCTGGATTTTTTGAATATGTTTGAGTTCCTTGACGAATTCCAGCCACAAGCTTCGTAGATGACAAGACACTGGATCATCCCACTCAAAACCTACTCTCCATACATCTTGGAGTATGATACGCCCACGGATGATAAACAATGAGACGAATCCTAGGGGATCGAAAATTTTCATAATGGTTTTAAGCATCTGACGCTTTGTAATGGCTGCATTATCAGCAAGCATGTCGCTCAAAACCTCATCATCCGCAAGCTTGTACGAGAAGTGATCAGAGGCTGGGTGCCAGAACATACCTAAGACCTTGGAAACAAAACTATCGCATTCATTAGGATTTATGCTTACCAATCTGGAGTTCACATAACCATCAGGCATTTGATATAAGAGATCACGGTTGTTTGATTGTATTCCAACCAGATCGAAATTCATCGACTGACAAATACGAATGGCATCTCTCGTGACAGAAATAGCCTCTTCCACCGAGTTGTGGCTATTGAAGTAATCGTCCACGTATGTGCGTTTGGTCAAGCCATCAACTGCTTCGGGGCACTCGTTCTTAAAAAGGTTCGCATGATGATTTTTCACGTATTGGGCGCACGTTGGAGAACATCTGGGACCAAACATCATAACCTCCATGATATAAACTGTTGGATGCCTAGAACTGTCTCCGTCTCTCCATAGAATTCGCTGACATTGCTGATCCTCGGCCTTGATTCGGATTCTGTGGAACATCTCTCGTACATCTGCGTTCACAGCTACTTGACGTTCTCGGAATTTAAAGAGCCCAGCATGTAAAGGAACCAAGTTGTCTGGACCCTTCATCAGGTGGCTATTCAGCGAGATTCCGTTTACTTTTGCAGCCACGTCAGCCACGCATCGGGGTTTCGGAGGAAGCTTGTTTGGATTTATAATGATAAAGGTTGGTGCGTACCAGACGCGCGTCCAATCCTTTTCCAGCTCCTCCTTCGAAGCAATTCTGGCATAGCCTTTAGAGACCAGATCTCTAAAATAATTGTTCTGCCACTCCAGAAGTTGCGGTTTTTTTCTTAAGGACTTTTCTAAACTAAGAAGGCGTTTAAAAGCCATATTATAGCTGTCGGGCAACTTAACATCATCGGAGTCCCATAAAAGGCCAATTTCATATTGTCTGTCGACCAATTTTAATGAACGTTCCATTATATCCAACGAGCGACTGACTTCTCGAGTGAGCAATTCACCCTTCGGAGGCATAACCCCAAACTCTTCGGTGGTAAAGTGACGTCGGACGAGCTCGTGTAAATCAACTTCCTCTTTAATAGCCTCGTGGAACATAAGATGCATAACGGGTTTCGATACCTGGTGTAAACATGAGATATTCATCGGAGGAGCTGATTTCCCATACACCATCCAACCTAGCAAAGTCTTTAAAGCATGAGGCTCCTCATCATTGCCATGGCGCTGGCCGCGTCCAATAAGGAATCTTGCTTGATCCAAACCGAGTAAGATTTTTGGACGAGCATCCACCAGGTCAGAGAGCGGAAGTCCACGGAGATGGGGGTATAAGTTCTTCAAACGTGCGACATCTATGGACTGGCTAGCAAGACCCAAGTCTTTGATGGTGTAAACGTTCTTGCGACTCTTAACACCAGAGATAGATAGAGAAGTACGTTTAGAGTCCTCAATTCGAGAGACTCCTTTTGTCCACTGTAATGTGAGTTGTTCCGGTTGCCCAACAAGTCCGAGATCATTAAAAAGGTCTTCTTCAATCATCGACAACGAAGAACCGTCATCCAAAAACGCAAACGTATCCTCAAACAAGTCTCCATTACCGTATATGCGAACCGGGACAATCTTAAACATGATTTTAAAATCAGCTCCAACATGTGAAGAATGAATATGCGGCTGTGGCACGAACGGAACTGCAGCAGAATTCAAAGCGGAGTTTCTGCCATCAGACAACGCTATGTGCAACAACGGATGATGACGTCGGTTGCATCCATCTGTACCACACGACCTTTTCTTGGAGCAGGACTTCCACTGATGCCTTGACGGATCCAAGCACGAAAAACAAACGGACCTCTCCTTAACAAACGCCTGCCTCTGAACCGGAGGCAAGGCTATAAACTCTTCGCATTGAGCCAAAGAATGTTGTTTATTGCACTTGCAGCATAGGACGGATGATTCAGACGAATGTAACAAAACTCGAGAAGACTTGGCGTTACCAGTTGACTGTGACTTCTTCTGTTCAGAGATTCCACCAGGCTTCGCAAGATCGGGAGGTAAATCAATAACCTTTTCCGTCAGGAACTCAGCAAAGTGTTGCAAATTGACTCGTGGTAAGACTGACTTTCTTCTTTGCCATTCTTGGTAAAGTCCTGAACCTAACCTAGAAACCAGATTAGTGAGAACATACCCATTTGAAAGGTCTTCCTCTCTATTAATCGATTTGAGGTCTGCTACGAACCCGTTGAGTTTTACCGCCCAGGTGCGGAGCTTGGGATCAGAGTTCGACATGAGCTTTGGAAGGTTTAGTAAGTCTGAAGTTAGGTCATGAACCAGAACATCATAACGTCCAAATATTGTACGGAGCGAATCAATTATTGCGTCCGCATCCGAGGAATACTTCAGACGATCGCTTACAAGTTGGTATGCCTCTCCCTTTAAGGCCTTTCGTAAACGAGCAACGTTTTCTTTTGCGTTATATCTTCCTTCGATCGTCGTTGATTTATAAACCTCTTCAAAATATGGCCACTCTCTTTTATTTTCGCCAGAAAAACTCGGCAGCTCTTGAACATTGCTGCGGTTCAATATAGTGAGCAAGTTTGCCATATCTTGATCTCGAAAAGAAGAGTCGCGAGAACCTTGATGTCGATCGTACGTTTCTGGCAATGGAGTAGACTGCTTTGGATGCTGGACAGGCACTTGTCGCAATGGGGTAGACTGACTATGACCGATGGAACTATTCAAAATTGCCTGATGGTTAGCTTGGATTTTTTTGATTATCTCAAGCTTGGCCATTTTATTCGCATCACAAACACTTGGTTTCGGAACACTGATAGAAGCTGGTTGCTCCTTGACACTGGAAAACTTTGATAATTTTAATTTTGCTTCCGCAAGTTCAGCTCGTAACTCCGAAAGCTCCTTGTCACGTTGAGCTACTGTAGCTTGTGCCACTGCAGCAGCTTCAATAATTACATCCATTTGATCTTCAAGATCATTTTGAGCATCGGCGGCGGCTGGCGTTAACGGAGAAACTCGGCGACTGGTCTGGACATGTGAAGCTTCCTCATCTTCCCTTAAAACACAATCATTCTCCTCACAAAACCAGGGAGTGATCGTATCGAAATTGTTGGGGTCGAAATTATGGCAATTATAATGCCACCAGCGTTTACATTTGTCGCAAGACACCATATGGTCATCATCACGACGTCGACAACTCGTCAAAGCACAACTATGAGTTTCTTTGTCGGCCATATCAAAGCAGGGAACTCGACTTTAACCAAAGATGAATCTCAATTTAAAATAAAATTTTGTTGCTGCACCAGTTGGTTCTCCAAAATAATAAAATTCAAACCCTTTTATTCCAGGATAATCTTCAATTTTATTTTCTAAATTACAATGATTAGTTTTTATACTTAAGATCTAAATCATAAAATTACTTACAAATTGGTATCGCTGATGAGCAACTTTATAATATAACCTTACCGAACAACGTGATTGAAACTTTTGAATCTAGGTTATCCGCCACAAATTGAAAATGATTATATAAGTAAAATTTTATTAAATAGAAAGAGACAAAAGTATATGACTTTTTAAAAAGCTTTTTTTTTGGACTCGATGACAGTGTTTTTTTTTTGCATGAAACTTTTAACCAATCATGCAAACAATTAATTTTACATTTCACCTCAATTATTTTTGACATGCGAGAATATTTGCATAGATTTTTTTTTGCGCACGGGAACTGTAAACTAGGCTTAAACTGTAAACCACTCATGCAAACAATTAATTTTACATTTCACCTCAATTATTTTTGACATCCGAGAATATTTGCATAGGATTTTTTTGCGCATGGGAACTGTAAACTAGGCTTAAACTGAAGATGAGTGCACAAAAAACACACCTGTTGTAACACTTATTTAACAATTAAAAAAACAATTACCCAAAGTCTTTTATTTTAGAGAAAATATTAAATCAATCTTAGTTTTCATTTTCACCACGACTAGGCACGAGCATGACTTTTTTGTGTTGTGAAATGTCAAAATATCAAAAAAAGAAAGAGAAAAGACAAAGAGATAGTTTCTGGAAAAGCTCCGGAATGACGTCATAGTTTTCATCTCTTCTTGTTTATACGTCTAGTAGCGAAAAGCGAAACGTCAAACAGCTGTGCATTGTGCCAGCCTGTGCCCATTCGACGTGCTAACAAGTGTTTTATCTTTTTAGCGTCTGTGAAAAAATATTTTTTCATTTTTCTCTCCTACAGATAGTTAATTTTAATTTAAAAAATCACAACTCTAAATTCAAGAAGCAACAATGGCCGAAGTTGATGCAATCACAATCATCGCAGAAAGTTTAAAAGCTCAGGTAATTCTACCAAAAAAGTGAAAATTTCTTTGTCTCCATCTCCATTATTATCATTTTCGTTTAGCAATTCAATTCGTCGAAAACACCACCCTTTTATTCAAACAAAATTTACGGACAAAGTTCATAAATCTACTATGTAGTTAACTTTATCGACTTGGTTTTGATATGCTTTTTGATAAGAAATTTATATGTAATTTATTTACAAAATTATCTCGAAAGAGATTATTATTTTAGCCGATACAAATGTTTTAATGGTGAAGGATGTTAAACCATTATCTTTAACTTGGATTTCTTATATTTATTTTCTTTATTTCTGTTTTTTTTTGGTTAGGGAGTTGAATATGTTTTTGGCATTATCGGAATTCCCGTCGTTGAGCTGTCAATGGCAATGCAGGCTGCCCGCCTCAAGTACATTGGAATGCGAAACGAACAAGCTGCATGCTATGCTGCTCAAGCTATTGGCTACTTGACAGGCAAGCCAGGAGTCTGTTTGGTTGTGTCCGGACCAGGGCTGCTGCATGTGACAGGTAACAACAGTAAATTTTCGTATGCAAATAAATTATTTTACAAAAGAAAGCTATGGACTGGGGTGTTTAGCTGGTAGACCTTTGATTTATATAAGTACACACAGTGCATTATGATGTATCTATATATTTTTGTTTACTTTTGATAGTTTCTTATTATTGTAATCGGGGATTTTTGTACTATTATATTATTGTTTATTAATTAAGTTTGTAAAATTATATTCATTATTATCACGATGAAATGAATACAAATAAGGTGTGTATATATTGTTTCTGTAATAAATTCCCTTTATGCATCTAACTAGGGTGTCCATCGTAAAGAAAACATGAGGTCACTTTTAATTCTGATCTTTTTTACACAATCTTTTTTATTGAGATATAATTTTTATTGTTTTTTTTTTTAATAAAAGACTTCTTAATCAAATCCCATAATTATTTGAATTTCATTGTCAATGGACAATAATTGTGCTTTTCCAAGAACTCTTTGAAAATATCGTCTGAGGTAAATGCTCCTTCAAGAAATTTTCACAAATATTCCCTAAAGTATAATATACATATACATATAATTATGATCTTTTGAGTTTTCAAATCCCTTTTTTATAACATTTTCTCTGCAATTATCATGAAAAGATTTTCTTTCGGGGTATTTCTTTTTCTTCATCTCGTATAATTATGTATTTTAATTGTTTAATGTCTGGAAATATATACAATTAGGCTTAAAATTTCGACTGAAAAATGCATTTATTTGTTAAGTAAAGAGAAATATACCGTCATAAGTTATTACAAATTCTTTTAAACGATTACCTAGTTAGTATGGATATAAAAAAAAGGCTGGTAACTTCACATTGGTGCCCCGGAAGCTAGAGGCCCAATGCTATTTTTTTTTTTAATTAATAAATTCTCGATCTTCGAAAACGTTATCAGGTGTTCAATATGCAATCAAGTGAAAACCAAAGATTGGTTTGCCTTCGAGTTATGTATTAGAGACAGAAAAATTGTTGAATAATATGTTTTAGCCTTTTTCTTAAAAAAATGTTAATTACTTTTTTAACAAATCTTATCTTTTTTGAACTAGTGTTTAGAATAAAATCATCCCAATGCCCATATCATTATTTGTTTTCAAGATATTTTTTTATTATCTGATGGAAATCTTCAAAAGACACTCGGTAACCAAGTAGTGTTGGAACTCTTACCGCACTAAAACCACCGGTGAATCAGGACCAATCTATGAAAGATCGACAAATGATTTTTCTTTTTTAATTCATATATAGCTGCGGTCAAAATAATAGTAGTACTCCTTAATAAAAAATCAAACTTGAAAAAAAGTTGATCCCTTAATTTTTAACAAATTAATACCCATGTGATTTTTAAATTGGTGTTTTTAAGCTTTTATTTTCGAAAAAAGAAAAAATTCCAAATATAATATTTTATAAGATATTTTCAAATTTATTGAAGAACTTTTGAAAAACAGCGGTCAAAAAAATAGTAGTGCGCAGATAATACACCTTTAAATATCACAAAAAATCAAATTAAGGGCAAAATTTGTACCATAAGATTTATTTGAGGGTTTGAACCTTAAACTCACAGTTAGTCGCAAGTCTCTTGTTGGAAAAAAAACAGCAGCACAACCGCGTTGCATCGAGTTTATCAGGTTTTCACACCTTTCTACGCTTATCGAGCTCCATGAGTGCTGTATAGCTTCCCAAAGGGCTTTATTGTCAGGTGGATGGCAACTAGCAACATATTTATTTGCATCGCACAACAAGTTCTCAATGGGATTTAAGCCCGGAGACTGTGCGGCCAGTCCATCACATTAACTGTTTTGCCTGGAATCATTGCATCGCAAGTTTACTAGTAGGCTTTGGGTCATTTTCTCACTGAAAGACACGTTTCAGTGGGTTTTTCGTATTAGCATAGCATTACTTCCTGTATGATCTTAATACAGATTTCCAAATCCATGATACCTTCAATTTGGTGTATTGGAAAAACACCATAGAAGGAAAAACATGCCCGAACCATTATGCTGAGTCCTCCGTGTTTAAGTGTTTTTGCTTTGAAACGTGGATTATATTCTGTGTTTGTTGGCCTTCTTACATATTGATGAGGTCAATCTCCACCATATAAAACAATCTTGAACTCGTCTGACCATAGAACATTACTCCGATTTGATGCAGGCCAGTCAAAGTGGTTCCTTTGCGAATTTCAATCATTTTGTTACATTGTTTTTTGTCAACAATGGTACCCCTCCAGGCTGTGGGTGGCTTGAACATGTTCTCGTGACTTTCTACGAACCGTTTTATTGATGGCAATAACATAAAATATGCCTTTAATTTCAGAAGCTGGCGTAACGGGAGTGATTTTTAAATGCCTGATGACTCGTTTCATCAACTTTGGTGGCAAAAGCGGCTTCCGCCCGCCATTTTCTGACTTTGGCAGTTAAATAATGACTTTTCTTAACATTGTTGGTGAGCGTTCAACTTGGCATTGAACCAGCGCATAAGTTTTGCCTTTCGATATCAGTCTTCTAACTAAGACACGCTATTCCGGTGTTCGGTGTTTGCCTCTGCCCATTGCTGGCAAAAATATAACCAATTTTTCAATAAAAACTATGAAGATGTTATGGATAAAGTAAAACCAACGTTTTTTAAATGTTTAATTTAAGAAATTAGGGAGAAAAATAATATTTCTTCACATAAACCGTTGCACTACTATTATTTTGACCGACAGAATTCGTAGCTTTGATTAATAACGGTTGCTTATTTGTCATATTACCGTTGCAAATAAAAATGTATGTGTACCCGCTCATTAAGAAAATGTTATTAAGTCAAAATGCAACAGTTTGTTACTATCAACGCAATATAAAATTTACAAAACTTAAGTTACGCAATTCTTTTACTTGTACTACTATTATTTTGACCGCAACTGTATGTATATCACATTGGGGGAAGTTTAAAGTTGTAACAATTTCCCATAGCTTTAAACCATCAGTTCATGGGGCTTGGTTCTTCTAAATCTCCGAATATTGTCTCGTAAATCTAAGACGGTCTCCATTTTTGAGTTGGTATAACTTTGCTGTAACTGATTGTGTGACCATTTCAATTTGAAGGTCACGATGTAAATCGCTATTTCTTATATACCAAGGGGCATTAATTATTCCACCCTTGCTTTGAAATTTCTGGATGGGTTGAGCATTTGTTTTCTTTGTACAGCCCCATTGTTGGATGCCATGTTTCTAAACAGGTTTCAGTACTTGCTTATATAACATTAGTTTGTTCCGGATAGATAGGTCAGAGTTCTTTCCTAATAACCAGTACATTTGTCTGTACTTCAAGTTTAGCTCTTTCTTTTTGATGTGCTCTTTCTATTTAAGTTTTGCATCCCAAAGTCATTCTAAGGTATTTGGCGGTATTGGAGTAGGGTACTGATATACTGTCTATAAAGTTTATATGCGTCACTTTTGTTTCGTTTAATTTGATACGCCATTTTTGCGTCCAAGCACTTACTATATAGACTGCATTTTGCAAGTTTTGTGAAGCCTTCGTAACGGATTTATCAGGCACCAATATTGCAGTATCATTAGCAAAGGTGGCCATGATAGCGTTGATCCACTGGAATATCCCTTTTATATAACAGATACAGGGTTGGTCCTAGGACGCTTCCTTGTGGTACACCGGCTTCAATTTTCTTTAGTTCCTAGTAATTTTGGTCGTACCGTACTCTTAAGAGTCGGTTCGTAACCCTGAGGCCACACGAGCGAGTGAGTAATCGCTAGCGATTTACAAATACATCGAAACTTTTCCTACTCGCTAGTCAACTGGCTTGCCTTTTTCGAAGCCAGTTGAGAAGCGAGTAGAGCGGCGAGTGATTTGACAATTAATGTATGTACCCAACTCGCTCGTGTTGCCTCCGGTTAACGTATCCTACTGCCGATAAAACTTTGACGTTTGTTCGAGTATCGTACTAGACTGAATAGAATTTTTGTGTTTCGCTATTGGTACGATTGATAATTTTTGTATCTCGAACTCCCGAAGGCTATGTTCGTAGAGTAGAGTTATGTTGAGTGATTTGGCCCTATTTAGATTGTTACTTTTGGCTTCGTAATGACGATGGTTTTGTAGTTGAAATCAGTGAGGATAAAACCTTACCCATAAACTCATTCGCATGGGGCGTAGTGAGCAATCACGGTCTAAACAGTGTCTATCATAGGCGCATGGTTGTTAAATTAGTGCAAATTGTAAAATTTAGCATTTTTATACTATACAGGTGACCATCAAGGTATATTCGGCGAACTGTCAAACGTAAATTCGCAATCCACAATATCAGGGGCCCAATTCCGCAAGGTTGAATGATTTTCTGTGTACCTACACATTCTTTTCACACCGAAAACAAGTGTGAATAAAGTTGACTGATTGTGAATGCGTTATCTGTCAAAAACTTAAAACTCACTCTTGCGGAACCGCAAAATCGATGTGTACACGAATTTGTGTGTACAAAACTCTCTCGTGGAGTTGGGCCCCAGGACGCATTCCACAAAGCAGCGAATGAAAAATTCGCTCGAATCTAACTTCACATTTTTTAGCACCCATTTTACTAGGTTTATATTTTATGACAATTAAAATCTATTGGCAATCAGACAAACTACTCATGCCATTCGCGGTTCGCTATTCGCAGCTTTTTAATGTTAGTGATGATAAAAAAAATATCTGATTTCACCTCGCGCTCATTTAATTTCCAAAAAAAGTTGACTAAAAAGTCCTCGTGTAATAGCAGACTAAATGACGACTTTTTTACTTTGACCATAGTCTACCAACAAACCCCGTTTTATTGGGAACTTCTCACTGTATATATAAAATCCCAGTATGTCCAGTTTAAATTTCTGAGGGCTCAGAGAATTTCCACAGTTTTGCTGTCAAATACTAAGTAAACAAATTTTGGATTCGTCTGCTCACTGATATAAAAACTGAACAATAATATTCGAGCTAAAAAACTTTTATCAAAAATGTTCAGCATTTTTTTTGTATTAAAAAAAGAACTGCACGTTGATCTTTTTTATATTTTTACCAATTCTTTAATACGACAATATGGGTATGGGTAGAATATAATTAACCCGAAGTCGATAGCATAATTTTTTCTCGAGATATGTATTCAAGAGGAATGAAATTGAATATCATAGTTAAAATACCTTGCTGCATACTGTGAAGGATGGAGGCGTTTTTTGTTGGCGCCCTATGCCCCAATCAATGTTACAGGACACGATGATGATGATGATGAATGATTTTTTTGTAATCTGTGAAATAAAATTTATTCAAAGTCGATATCTTTATTCGTTCTTGAGTTTTGGTGAAAGAAAAATAGGTAGGAACACAGACATCTCTCTAAAAATGATAGATTCTGATTCTAGAAACCTCGAAACGTGAAGAAATGTCAAATTTTCGATTTCGATTCGAAATATCGGACCAATTACAATAACTTCCAATGGGTATTTAACAAAGTAAAAAAATGAAAAATATCAACATTGTAAATACCTACTCACATGGACACTTCCTCTAAAAACAAACAAATTTTAACATAGTAATTCCTTTACATAAAATTCCTTTTCATTTTTATCTAGTTCTTTCATCTACATAGTTCGGATTTGGTGGTCAGATCTCAAATCTATCAATATTCTGCTACAATTATAATTCCGCTCATCGTGTTTCTTTTTTTTTTTGTCCAAAAACTGAACGGAAAATCTAAAAACAAAATATAACTAGCCTTATAATGAGTTTCACCCGGAAAATATTTCACCCGAAAATTTTGTGTTCCCCGGTTATGCTATTATGAGTTTCGCCCAAACTTCTCTTGGCATAAAATAAACAAAAAACTTTCGCAAAGGGCACCAGAACCCTCTGTTTATCTTTCGTTCGCCTTAAAAAAATGTGATAATTTAAGATTTTAATTACGATACATTTCGCCCGAATTGAGTACTCACAAAAAAGAGCAATTTTCAATTTTCGGGAGAAAGTCACAATAGGCGAAAAGTGAAATTTCAATTTTTCCGGGTGGAATGGTGTTCACGTGAAACTCACAATAAGGCTGAATGTAAAAAAAACTGTTAATTGCTTAAACCAATTTTCCGTCGTAGTTTTTTTTTTAACTCTTTTTTGCACTTTTGTAGAAAATGCCCTTCTATCCTACGAGGAGAAATAGGCTCTCTATCCTCTACGATTTTTGTTCTTGTTTTGTTTTAAACTTTAAATTGCTTTATATGTACCTGATGCGAATCACTCTGAATGTTCTGGTGATGTTATGTTACCCAACTATTTTTATTTTATTCGTTTATATAGAAGAAGACTGATGCAGTTTTGTACTTAATTTAATTTTGTACTGCGCACACCTCTCGCCACATCCAACGATATAAAATTTTATTAAAATCGGTGTAATGATTTTTGAGAAAATGGTACCATAAAATGCATTTAAGGCTATTTATATGTATACGGGAAGCGTACGAATGGTCGACAAAAAAAAATGTCGACTGCGTGCAGTGAGCACAAGAGTGTACATTGGCATAAATAGGATATCAGTGCACTAATTTGAATTTCATGAACTTTAAACATACTTATGATTTGCTAGTATTGAGTATGCCTCAGTGCTATCAATGCAATGTGCTGAAAAACGGTTGAGCAATACTAATATCTACTGCTAATTTTATTTTAAAAATTATATCTATGTTCCTTAAGTAAAGCATGTTTAATATACTTAATTAAGACTTCTTAAAATTGTTTCAGGTGGTATGGCCAACGCTCAAGTTAATTGTTGGCCCCTTCTGATCATTGGAGGAGCTACAAATGAAGATCATGAGGGCATTGGTGGCTTCCAAGAATGCCCTCAAGTGGAACTTACTCGTCCGTACTGCAAGTATGCTGCCCGGCCACCAAATGCTTCCCTGATCCCAATGCACGTCGAAAAAGCTGTAAGATATGCAACATACGGCCGTCCAGGCGTCGCATACCTAGATTTCCCTGGCAATCTGCTTCAATCCAAGGTTAACGTTGACACAGTAGCACCGGTAATTGCGCATCCAGCACCACCTCTTGTTTATCCCGATCCAGAAGATATTCGTCGAGCCATGAGGTTTCTTACAACTGCCAAACGTCCGTTAGTCATCATTGGCAAAGGTGCAGCGTATGCCCAAGCAGAGAATATTCTTCGGCACTTCATAGATAACACCAACTTGCCTTTCCTTCCAACACCAATGGGAAAAGGCGTGGTTTCCGATACAGCCACTCAATGCGTATCATCAGCAAGAACTTTTGCACTGCAAAATGCTGATGTTGTACTGTTGTTGGGTGCCCGTTTAAATTGGATTCTTCATTTTGGTCGTCCACCTAGGTTCGATAAAGACGTGAAAGTAATTCAAGTCGATTTGTGCCCTGAAGAACTACACAATAGTGTGATGAGCAGTGTTGCTGCGCAGTCGGACATCAAACCGTTTGCTGAGCATCTTTTCGAACAGATGAATGCTGTAAATTATGTTTTTTCAACAGAAAACGACTGGTGGAAGGATCTCAATTCTAAATGTCAGCAGAACAGAGAATCAGTTCAAAGAATGGCCCTTAACACTGAGCCACCACTAAACTATTACACCGTATTCCATCATTTGAGAGAGTTGATCCCCAGGGATGCTATAATCGTCAGCGAAGGCGCCAACACCATGGATATTGGTCGCACAATGTTGCTTAATATACTTCCCAGGCATCGCCTTGATGCTGGCACATTTGGAACAATGGGAGTGGGTCCTGGATTTGCTATTGCTGCTGCGTTGTATTGCCGGGATCGCTTCCCTGGCAAAAAAGTCGTCTGCGTTGAAGGAGATTCTGCTTTTGGTTTCTCCGGAATGGAGTTAGAAACAATGGTGCGATACAATCTACCAATTACAATTGTCATTGTGAACAACAGTGGAATCTATGGGGGATTTGATAAGGAAACGTTTGACAGTATAAGAAGTTCAGGCGATCTAACACAAGTGTAAGTTATTTATTTATTCTATTTCAAGTATATTTTTGTCTAGTTAAGAACTTTTCAGAACTCCGCCATCGGCTCTTGGGGTTCAGGTTCGATACGAACAAATGCTCCAAATGTTCGGGCTCCAGGGACACTTCGTCAAGGAAATTCCTGAATTACAAAAGGCAGTTAAAGAAGCCCAACAATTGACTGATCGCCCTACAATTATTAATGTTATTATCAATTCGTCGGCGGATCGCAAACCGCAAACGTTTAATTGGCTTACAGAGTCAAAGTTGTAATTTTGTGGTCGTTTATATTATAAAACTATTCTTCGTTCCACTCTCCCTAGAATTATTTTAAATATTGTATTGGTTTAGGTATAACGTTCAGTTTTTGTACTTTATATGTGATTTTGTGTTTTAATTTGTTCTACGCTCATTTTGTAATTTTCTTACTCTTTGCAAATTAGTTTAATGTGCAAAACGAGTTTTAAGAAATATTTGTTTTAAAAAACGCAATACAAAATGCATTTATTAAAAAATTCATAAATTATTTTTGATTAGACTTTAATTTTATTATGAACATAAGAACTTGATAATATAATAAGCGCATTGTTTAAAAGTAATAAAAAAAACACGAATTTTAACATTACCATTCAAATTTCATAATTATTGTATTAAAAACACCATTGCCCATAGAAACAGAGCAAGCATTTCAATGGCACGGGAGTCATCCAACAAACACAGCGGCAGTCGGTATAAAACATGAAAATCTGGCTTCATAACGATTGTTAGAACTTGGCTCTGAGTGAGAACGCATAAAATTGATTTGTGTAATCTGTTTTTAAAAGAACAGAAATTATCGTCTTTCCAAACATGAAGTGGCGTATCTGCCAAAATTGACATTTTGAGATATTTGGCGTATCTAACGATCGTTATTTATCATCATACGAACTGACGTATCTGTGTTTCAAACCGTTTTAATTTTATTAATACTTTCTGTTTTGACGTAAATGATTTTATATATTTTACGCAAAATACGAACAGACGTATCTATACATACGCCAGTTTCTATTTGATTTTTTTTTAGTCCAGTCATTATAATACCTCTGTGATTATAATCACGAACTGGCGTAACTGAATGTAATGTATGTTATGCACGACAAAACTAAAGCCTGTTTAGTTTCCGAACTGCAGTAAGGAATTTACTTGCCAAAGACAAATGAAAGTGGAGTTTTTTTTTATAAAAGACGGTTGTCAGTGTTTAACTTTACTGTAGATAACTTGGCAACTGGAGAGTGCAATTGTTTTCGTGTTGCGAGGCAATGGGAGAGGAATAGGAGATTGGACTAGGTAGGATGAAAGAACTTGGAACTAGGAGTTCGGGATAGAAAAAGGGAGGTAGGGTAGAATGACTAGCGCGTGGGCTAATCTCGCCGGGTTTAGGGGGGATCACAGTACACATATCGAATATATTACATTGCGCAGGTTATTAAAAATGAGAATTTTTGAAGAAATTCAAGATGACCGTTCCTGTGACGCTCCGCCGTATTTCATCAACTACAAACACGAAAAAATAATTTAAGTAACACTAAACACAATTTTTTTTATTATCAAAATATTAAAAATAATAATATTAATAAACAGTAAATAGCTCCAAACAGTCTTATATGCTAAGATAACAATAGTCTAGTAACTGTATACATCAGACTTTGCGTCCGGTAGTTCTGAGTTTTTGCTGAGTTGTTTATGATGTTAGCCTTGACCTTCGACCTTGAGCGCCGACCGCAACTTGGTAAAACGATTAAAAAAAACGCGAATATTTCGCGTAATAATTAAAATTGTCGATTTTATAACTGGAAGAATCGTTTTTAGTGAAAACTTTGCTTTACGATTTGAAATTAACTAAATTTGCTTCAATTTGAGCCAAGCAGCAAGGGTTATCTCTGTAGACAAACGTGTTTGCAAGCCCAGCGACTCGGACCATGAAGCTGTCCAACTAAGCATCAGACTCCATCAACCCATCTTCCTAGCGACAGAACCAGTAAAAACTTCCTCAACTACAGGAGACTGGATGTACACAGGCTACAAAGAGACGTTGAAGGCACCATAAGGCTGCACAATATTGAAATTGGCACAGCTATTGACTGTCTGGAACTGGCTGTTGCAAACGCATTGGATAAACAAAAGCAGTCCAACACATCAAAGGACAGATATCAGCACCTTCCCCAGTATATCCAAAACCTAAATGCCCACAGGCAAAGACTAAGGAAACGTCTTCAAAGTACCCACCAGCGAGAACTCAACACAACCAACAGCAACTACCACAAGCAACAACGATACAGGAGAAAGTTGAAACCTTCGCTTCCCACTTCGAAGGAAGCTTCATGCCAAGTCCATCAGATGATCCAGTCTTCCTTGGCGAAAATGAGGCATCCATCCAACAGACAATTATGCCCAACTTGGCAATGTTTTGCGACACCAATCTTGCAAGTGATCTAGTCGAGAACCCAAACTTGAGCACCAGGAGATAGCTGAGATAATTCGCAATTCCAAACCAAAGAAGTCAGCTGGACCAGATAGGACATCCAGCTTTGTTCTAAAAAGGCTTCCACAAACGGTGATGGTGTTGTAAGCCATCATATTCAACAACTGCATCAACAACTGTTACTCTCCCCAGAAGTGGAAAACTGCAAAAATCGTAGCTATTCCCAAGAGAGGTGAAAGTAACATAATCACTAACTACAGGCCGATATCCCTCCTCAAAAATCTAAGTAAGGTCTTGGAAGAGCTGGTACTAAGGAAACTTAAGAAGTTCTGCAGTGAAAACAACATCATCCCAGACATGCAGTTCGGTTTCCGGGAAAAAACATTCCTTCTGCATCCACTCCTGAATTTTTATCACGACATCACCACAGCCCTAAACAGCAATCAAGTAACTGTCGGATGCTTTCTGGATGCCGAGAAAGCATTCGACAGTGTATGGATTGAAGCCCTTATACATAAACTCGACATACTAATCGACGAGCTAATCAAAATTATATTTTCTTTTCTTTCTTCCAGGAACTTCTCCATGCAACTGGCAACTTGCAAATCGACAGTGAAGAGTATCAGGGCTGGAGTTGCCCAAGGGTCAAAACTTGGACCACTTCTCTATAACATCATGACCTCTAACCAACTAATTTCAAGTGAATGCGAGAACCTCCTCTTCGCTGATGAGTCACTTACATATTGCTCATCATTCTCTCCATTGATAGCTGTCCGAGAAGTCGAGGCACATATCCGCAATCTCTTCCAATTTAACACCAAATGGGGTATAAGGATCAACTTATCCAAATCGGAGCTTGTCTGCTTCAGAAAACCAGGGGGCAGACGTGGTCGCTCAGCTGGGAGCTGTTGAAGCATCACCCTAGCACTCCCAGGCGGAACCAGATTAGCAGCCAAACGCAGTGCCAAATACCTAATACAAATTCTTCAACTAGCTGCTAAGATTCAACCCACATTCACGGACTTTCCTCAAAAAATCCAATTTTTCTTTCTACTGCCTCAACCGCTGAAGAAGAAGAAATCTGGTCTAAGCCAACAGACAAAAGTTTTAATCTATAAGCAACTCCTGAGACCAGTCATTAGTTACAGCTTCCCAGTTTGGTTCACCATCTCCAAAACGGCTATGAAGGAACTACAAATATTCGAGAACAAAATCCTGAGGATCGGCACTGGGCTTTACTTCGATCGTCAGCGGCGTAGACATTTCAAGAACGAGCAACCCTACTCTGAGGCTAGTTAGCCACCCTTTACAGGTACTTATTGCTATCTGCCAATAAACTGGTTAGAAACATCGCCAACCATCCTAATCAACTTATGAGAAGGATGACAAACCAACAACGACATCCCGCACCAAGGTACATAAGCACTATGGAAATCCTGGATTTAACTCCAACAATCAACGATGAAGCAGTACCCTTTTACTCTGACCCAGGGTCAGCACACTATCGTGGCTAAACACCAATAGTGTTAACCAGTGATGCCATATTCTTGTGGATGCATTATCATACAATTTTCTATTTTATGATCATACGGGAGGGATAATTATCATACGCCAAAAAAAAATTTACAAGGAACCGTAGACAAATAACACGATTTCCTTGAGCTCATACATGTAAACAGTTTTCCGCATTGTTACAATGCCCTTACATTGACCTTTTTATGGATACAAAATTAGGTGAAATCCTTTTTAGAAGTTGAATTTGTTAATAATTGACAAACATTTTTTCTGTTTTCGCAAACAATATTGGAAATGGAAGACAAAAATTTTAAGTATTTTAAATTTATTTAATGTTTATGGTAAAAAATTCGAAAATTTGCTATCCATTTTAATATTTTATAGAATAAAGGACGGAAAATATTAATTTTGATGAATTATGTGAATTGGAGCTCAAAAGTTTCAAATAGTAAACATTTGTTGAAAACAATAAATAAAGTTATAGCTATATAGCATATTTTGCTAATTTTGTTTAGTAAAAAGAAGAAATGGCAGTATAAAAAGCACTATTAGGCGTTTTCCTTTGGAGGTGGCGAAGTACTTGCAAGTACTTTGCCAGATTTTTTCAATGGAACACATCAAACTGCTTTCCCATGTAAAATGTATCTACTCGCGCATGAAAGCATGTGCAGTTGGTAGTACTAGATTAGGGTTTTCATCTACTCGTAAGTACTTCGCCACCTCCAAAGGAAAACGGCTATTATTATTTGTCTCATTAGGGGGGTTTACATGGCATGACAGCATCGCTTGATGGAAATGGAACAAGTATTCAAAATCATTTAAAAACCATACAACATTGGCTGCCAAGCGGTTGTTTCTTGCGTTCAAATGATCAAATCAAGCCATGTTGTCAAGCAATGTTGGTCCATGTGAACCCCCCTATTGGCCGCGTTCAACTTCACACGTACAATGTTTAATTTACTTATATAATTAAAGTTCTATTTTATTTCGCTTCAATGTAAATTCTATAGGTAGATGCAGGAATTTGACACAATGACTTTCGACTGAAATCTCAGATTTTTTTTACGTTCAACGATATGAATTCAGAAATCTGAAAATTCAGAAGTGAAACGTAATGCGTTAAACCTGCCCATTCACTTGTTTATTTAAAGAGAAGGCATACAGGGACAGTTCGTTAAGTTATCAGAGTTGACAATTTTGTATTTTAGTATAATTTTATTAGTATTTTATGTATTGAGTAGGAAATTATTTTTTTTATGAGACATTGGAAAATAATGGTAAAAATTTAATTCTTTTTTGTAAGACACAGAAATTATCATACATTTTGCGTATGATAATGAGTTTTAATCATACATCATACAAAGCCTATAATTATCATACATGTAGCATAATTATAATACGGTTGGCATCACTGGTGTTAACTTAATTTCTATATAATAAAAGAATTCGTTTTAAGCGTTTAAAAAAGATATAGCACAGTATTATAAGTATTTCTGTTGTTTTTGAATAGCCATTTATCTATTTTAAGTCAATGTTTGCGAAATGTATCCCTCCCGTACAAAAAGGAGGGGGAAATACACCCTCTCCTGTATAATTTTGTTCTTAGGATATGTCCTTAAATTATTTCATTAGGCATTAGCCAATAACTTGGAAACATCCTGTGTACTTCATACCTTTGAAGAAACAGTATTTCTAATATGAAAATAAACACTGTATCAAAAAAAATTAATGAGGACATTTTAAACACACCACCTTCATCACACCCCAACTTGCTCTCATGGGGAAAAGGTCAAAATCCCGCCGATCAAAATCCCGCAAGTCGAAATCCCGCCAAATAAAATTACTAATTATGTACACGAATCCCACCAGTCAAAATCCCGCCGATCGAAATCCCGCCGCAAGAATCCCGCCAGTAGCCTGCTACTATTTTGCGGGATTTCCAATACTTTTTTAAAATAATCCCAACTTTTTAGATACTTTTCCATACTTTTGAAACAATAAGGGTATTCATTCAACAGCGTAAACTCGTCGTAAACATCGTAAAGTTTTAAACTTCGTAAATCTGTCAAATTTTCCATACAAATTGTGACAGAATTACGAAGTTTAAAAGTTTACAACGTTTACGACGACTTTACGCTGTTGTATGAATACCCTTAATATTTTATTTTAATTAAGCCCGTATGACACTACATTTTTCTTTCATTTTTAATGAACTGCAAATGAAATAAAAGCAGAACGGACAATTTCTTATTTGAATTTCGATAGGTGTGAGTGGGTACGCACTATATCGTCGGCCTCATATGCAGACCTCGTAACTCACAAATTCAAAATTTTACAGGAGAGACGAAAATGTCTCACGGCGCTTATTTTCAACATATCTTTGTATTTTTTTGCACAAATATATGTTAAAAAATAATGATTTTAATATAAATACAATAAGGGTATTCATGCAACACTGGAAAGTCGTCCAGTAAAGTTTTAAACTTCGTAAATCTGTCAAATTTTCCATACAAATTGTTTACGACGACTTTACGCTGTTGCATGAATACCCATAATGTTTTAAACAAAAAAAACATATATTTTTGTTTTATAGGAGTTACGAGGTATTTTTACCAGTTTCATCTGAAGTTACTTGAAGTTACGAGGTTTTCTGAGGAAATTGTCAGCCTTCGTTTATAAATTAAACAAATGTGGTGCAAACTAAACTGCATTTAATGGAGTTACGAGTTTTTCTTAACATGAATAATAGTTACGAGGTTTGCTGAGTAGTCTCCTCGTTGAAGTTACGAGTTTTTCCCGGGAACAGAATAAAAATGGAGTTAGGTGCTATTAAAAATTTGAATTTAAATTTATTTAGAGTTTTAAAAGAAAAACCAAATTTTGTGGGTCGCTTTGCTGACAAATTTTCTATAAAATGGTATTCAAAAGTCATTTTCAGTAAAAGGTGGATTTACGAGGTCTGCTTATGAGGCCGACGATATCCATAAATGTAAAAATGTCTCAAAAAATGTATGAAAAATGTGACTTTCAAATAATATTTGTCAGGCTCTGGCAGATTTTTCTTGATATTTCAAAATTAAAAATCAAAAATAATTTCAAGGTACACTCAGTCACAAAAGTAAGTATACATTGAACCCTACAGAATACATGATGTATATTCACTTTTGGGACACATTGTAATTGTGAAAACTAATTTAGAGAAATGCTATCTCCTTCTCAAAAACACTTTTTATCCCTTTTTTGTTCTGCTGACACTTTGATTGTTTTAATGAGAAATAAAATGAATAAAAAATGTAGTGTCATACGGGCTTTAGTGAATTTATTTTTATTGAAAAAAAAGTAAGGGTATTCATGCAACAGCGTAAACTCGTCGTAATCGTTGTAAAGTTTTAAACTTCGTAAATCTGTCAAATTTTCCATACAAATTGTGACAGAATTACGAAGTTTTAAACTTTACAACGATTACGACGAGTTTACGCTGTTGCTGAATACCCATAGTATATAAGCAGTTGTGTATTGGCAATTTGGCATTTATGTATCTTCAGTTCTTCTTAGAACTCCGTAGAGGTAAGACCTCAAGGTAATTAGAGAGATAGAAATTGGATTTTATTTTGGTTTTGTGGGGACGGGTGACAACGACAACGGGATCTGGGCATATGTGGGTCTGGATCTGGACTGAGGTGGGTCTGGATCTGGACATAGGTGGGTCTGGATTCTGGACAGAGGTGAGAATTTTTTTTTTTCAGTTTGGGTGATGGGGAACGGTTGTCTAAAAGAAGACAGTGGTGGGTTTGGATCTGGACAGAGTGTGGGTCTGGATTCTGGAAGCAGGTGGGATTTTTTTTTTGAAAAAAAAAAATTATATAGAAATATAAACTTTTTGGAAATTTTTTTTTTTGAAAAATATAAAAAAAAACAAGATTTGTTGAAGAAAATTTCAATGAAAAATTAAACTTTTCTCAATTTTTTTTTCGGTTTTTAATTTTTCTTCGAAATATGAATGATAGGTACAGTTGCTCACGAAGACTTGACATTGGCGCTCAATTGATGCATCGAATCATACGAAAAATCAACTTTTATCTTTAATCGCGATTTGCGGCTAAACTAAGCGACCTAGAGGCATCAAAGTTTACATCTTTAAACTTGATTTGCGGCTAAACTATCCGTCCAAGCGACTTTTAATGCAAAAGAAACTTTACATACACCCAACCTCGCACCCACCCCAAATCCTATAATGAGCCCAAGCAGGGGGGCTACATGCCCCCCCTTACATACCTCACTGTTTATTCGCGTTTATTTTCCACCCAAGGTAGTTTTTCTCAAGAAGACTTGACACTGGCGCTGAATTGATGCATCGAATCGTACGAAAAATCAACTTTTATCTTTAATCGCGATTTGCGGCTAAACTAAGCGTCCTAGAGGCATCAAAGTTTACATCTTTAAACTTGATTTGCGGCTAAACTATCCGTCCAAGCGACTTTAAATGCAAAAGAAACTTTACATACACCCAACCTCGCACCCACCCCAAATCCTATAATGAGCCCAAGCAGGGGGGTTGCATGCCCCCCCATACATACCTCACTGTTTATTCGCGTTTATTTTCCACCCAAGGTAGTGTTTCTCAAGAAAACTTGACACTGGCGCTGAATTGATGCATCGAATCGTACGAAAAATCAACTATTATCTTTAAACGCGATTTGCGGCTAAAGTAAGCTTCCTAGAGGCATCAAAGTTTACATCTTTAAACTTGATTTGCGGCTAAACTATCCGTCCAAGCGACTTTAAATGCAAAAGAAACTTTACACACACCCAACCACGCACCCACCCCAAATCCTATAATGAGCCCAAGCAGGGGGGTTGCAGGGGGGCAGCATGCCCCCCCAAACATACCTCACTGTTTATTCGCGTTTATTTTCCACCCAAGGTAGTGTTTCTCAAGAAAACTTGACACTGGCGCTGAATTGATGCATCGAATCATACGAAAAATCAACTTTTATCTTTAAACGCGATTTGCGGCTAAGCTAAGCGTCCTAGAGGCATCAAAGTTTACATCTTTAAACTTGATTTGCGGCTAAACTATCCGTCCAAGCGACTTTAAATGCATAAGAAACTTTACATACACCCAACCTCGCACCCACCCCAAATCCTATAATGAGCCCAAGCAGGGGGGTTGCATGCCCCCCCATACATACCTCACTGTTTATTCGCGTTTATTTTCCACCCAAGGTAGTGTTTCTCAAGAAAACTTGACACTGGCGCTGAATTGATGCATCGAATCGTACGAAAAATCAACTATTATCTTTAAACGCGATTTGCGGCTAAACTAAGCTTCCTAGAGGCATCAAAGTTTACATCTTTAAACTTGATTTGCGGCTAAACTATCCGTCCAAGCGACTTTAAATGCAAAAGAAACTTTACATACACCCAACCTCGCACCCACCCCAAATCCTATAATGAGCCCAAGCAGGGGGGTTGCAGGGGGGCAGCATGCCCCCCCAAACATACCTCACTGTTTATTCGCGTTTATTTTCCACCCAAGGTAGTGTTTCTCAAGAAAACTTGACACTGGCGCTGAATTGATGCATCGAATCATACGAAAAATCAACTTTTATCTTTAAACGCGATTTGCGGCTAAGCTAAGCGTCCTAGAGGCATCAAAGTTTACATCTTTAAACTTGATTTGCGGCTAAACTATCCGTCCAAGCGACTTTAAATGCAAAAGAAACTTTACATACACCCAACCTCGCACCCACCCCAAATCCTATAATGAGCCCAAGCAGGGGGGTTGCAGGGGGGCAACATGCCCTCCCTTACATACCTCACTGTTTATTCGCGTTTATTTTCCACCCAAGGTAGTGTTTCTCAAGAAAACTTGACACTGGCGCTGAATTGATGCATCGGATCATACGAAAAATCAACTTTTATCTTTAAACGCGATTTGCGGCTAAACTAAGTGTCCTAGAGGCATCAAAGTTTACCAGCAGTATTAATAAAAAACTGGTATCCGCTCCCTAACACACGTATTAACTGGCACACGGATAGACAACTTGTCCGCTTGATAACTTTTCTTATTAAAAAAGATATGATATCTTTCCAGTATTTATCTCTTCACCAAATTCACCACTTCATCAAATTATGGTGATTTTCTAATACATGTGTCACATGTATGCACTGCCTTACGAAGTGTATACTGGTAGTAGTAAACGGTGCTTTCATACGCGTGCGTGTATGTGTTAAGAAGTTATCCGTTCATTATACGTGGAATCTGGCTAGTTAAAGTTATCCGTACGTTAACACACGTCATACCTAAGCTTCCAATAATCAATTTCCTTCCCCCTCCTTATACCTACCTTGCCTACACCCAGGGGAGCACAATGGATCCATTGAGATCCGAGTGAGGTGATGCGACCTTCTCGTACCACCACCCCATTTAACCTAACCTATCCTAACACACGTCACAGACTATTACGCATTTGTTAATAAGAATTACTAGTTAACAGATGTATAAACGCTAGCACGTTGTTATCCGCTGTTTATTAATATGGGGGTACATCTTTAAACTTGATTTGCGGCTAAACTAAGCGTCCTAGCGACTTATAAAATGCATATTCGTGATCTTGGAATGTGGCCGTTCCCAAAAATCAAAATAAAATTGGTAAAAAAGTTTTTCCAAAACTATCAAAAAAAATATTTTCAGTTTTTTCGGCTAAACTTTAGCGATTTTAGTTGTATTTTTTTAATTTTTTTTCGAATTATGTGTGAATGATATTTTTTTCTTTAAATGCAAAAGGAACTTTGCATACACCCAACCTCGCACCCACCCCAAATCCTATAATCGCATGCCTTTAATGGCATTCCCCCCATACACACCTCGGTGTTTATTCGTGTGTATTTGCCATCCTCAACTAATGCATCGCATTATACGAAAAAATCGACTTCAATCTTTAAACGCAATTTGCAAATTGCATAAGAAACAAAAATATTAATGAGCTGTCGCATAGTAGTAGAAACGGCGGGATTTTGATCGGCGGGATTTTGATTTTCGGGATTTTGATTTCCGGGATTTTGAAAAACGGGATTTTGATACGCGGGATTTCAACATACGGGATTTTGATTCGCGGGATTTCGACCCCAACCCGTTAATATTCTTTTATTTTGTGGTGCACACTTTTCCGCTAATACGCTTAGTTTCCAAAATATTCACGAAAAATTACAAAAGTGGACCTTTAACCCCCCCTCCTGCTTAAAACTCGCGGCCCTGGACTGGGACTATCAGTATGTTATACCTGGGGGTCACCCCTACCACATAGAATAATAACCCGGAGAGCTTGATTTATTGGATTTATATTGTAAATAGAAATATTCAATAAAACAAAAATTGAACGTACTTGCAAGAGACAGCTCCCAAAATGTATCAATAATAAATTTATAACAAGTAGTTTAATTAACAGTATAATAACAAATACAGTGTGCTTGGCGTAAGATGCTTCAAAACCCTAGAGTGTGCAGGTTAGGTTAAAAGAAAAAAAAAGAATGGGAATGGGGTGCATATCTCCCCATTCTGGTGGTAGAGGAAATTATCTAAAAAAGTGACTTAAAACAGAAAAACAAATATTGTATTTAAAAACAGTAGTAATAGTAATATCTGGAGAAATTCCTTTTGCTGCTCTAAGGCCAGAAATTCACTATCGGGGCCATGGTCCAGGACGGACATTTTTGGGGGCGGCAAATCTTGAAGATTTAAGATTAATTTTATAATCGACAAACCTTAAAATTTACCTCGAAATTGTAATAAATATAATATGGGTTTCCTTGCATCTGTTTCTTTTTCATAACCAACAAGGAAACATTCCAATACCCACACATATGCAAGTTGTTTTGTTAATATCATCTCATCACTCCAAGTCCATTTTAAGGCACAGGTAAACTCAAACTCGAACACTTTCGAGCTTGAAGTGATGAAAAATCAGGTGTCAAAGTACGAACACAGCCATTCACGCCAATGAAAGCAAAATAAATAAAATGTCATCAGGTCAAATAATTTGCATACCATTTTTCCATAGATATCGCATAAAGAATAAATCTTCCCTTTTTCCAAAAAGCTGTTCTGCGAAACGATCTTTTTCTGTGTTAAAACGGATAGAGATTTTTTTAGAACTTCAATGTCAAAAAAATTAAATAATTTGGAAATCTTATCAATTGCAGCCAAAGCTTGTTGAATATATGAAATTATAATTAGTCAATTTATATTTTTGAGATCTCAGAGGGCTCAGAGGACTCTGAAGTAAAAACACGATTCCCCACAAAATTTTCTCACTTTTCCATTAAAAACTGAGACTGAATTTGTTTGGATTCGCTTGCGCAATTATATTTTATGGCAGTAAATTACATAAGAGGAAAAGAAAGAGATTTGTTTTCTACTTGAGGAATCCTGTTTATATTTTATTCTCCTGCTCTTGCAAAGAACGAAGGAAAATTACTGAGCGCACAAGAAATTAAAACTGGCTAAATAATTGATTTTGCTGTATCAAAATAAGGTCGCGTCGTCTATTTGTGAATATCTAGGTTCCAGTATCTCGGACAGAAAAAAATAAAATATTACTTTATGCATAATAACATTGGCTAGGTACTATTTTATAAAAAAAAATATTTGTTTAAACACATAAAAAAGTTATAGTTCATTGAAGTAAGTTTGTTGTTTAAAAATCGTTTTTTCGTGATTAATAAGAAAAAAGCTCATTAAAAAAAATTGTAAGGTGGTGCAAATTTGGGTTTAAGCCATTCACATAAGCCTCCATCGATCCATGAAAAAACTGACTATGCCTCTGCACACAAGGTCAAATGACGCTTTGATTGGACTAATTGTTTACTTACCTTATGGCGCAATTCACACACAAGTGGCTTATGATGCTGGTGCGGTTGTAGCCTGCTAGTGGCGTGGAGTGGGTGCGATGAGCTCTACTCACACAGAAGCGGCAGGGAAGGGTTATTTAACAGCTCTCTTTTTGACAGATCTCTTTTGACAGTTCTCTTGTTGGCGCGCACTGGGAATAATTGCTGTAAAGGAATCTAGTGTTTTTATTTCATCAAAACTTGGATTTTGCCATCTGGTTCAAATTTGTACACTTTCACAGTGAAATGCTTTCAGATGACGAAGACGAGCATGATATTTTTGACCTTATGTATCTAGCTCAGATACAAAGGCAAAGGCGAAACTGGGTACACCCCTTGTGGCTGCAAAAATGGAATAGCAGTGGTGCATTCAACGTAAATGTTTTCTAAGATACTCGCCGTATTGGAAGTTGATCTTCAAAAAAAATCGACGAATTGGAGAGTCCATCAGCCCTGAAGAAAGACTTCTAATAGCGCTTAACGCTTAGGTAAGCTGTAATTTTTATTGTAGAAAATAAATTAATAATGCAAAACTAAACAAAAAGTACCTATAAACATAACAGTTAAATATATTTCCCTTATGGGGCATACTGGATTATATCACTGAATTCAGGAATTGTAGCAGTGTTACATAAAATGTATTCTATCAAATTCAAAATACTCATTTTGAATCGCCGTTTTTTGATACTATTCATTTGTTTCATGTCAGGCAGTGCTGCCATATCGTTCACAATGAATTATCATACAATGCAATGATTTCTATCATACCAGAGTAAAAATTATCATACGCAAAATAAAAGAAATGTCCCTAAAAAAATTAAAAAAAATTATTTATCCAAAATAAAAATTAATTATTAAATTTATAACATTTATGTAAGTACATTATAAAGAACGCATTTTTGTATCTAAAATAAATATACAGGGTGTCCTGTAAATAATGGATAACCATGCAACTGGTTATAGCAGGCCTTATGACCTTTCCAGAAAAAAATATAAAAAAAAATATTTTCCCAGTGGTTTCTTTGTTATGATGTTTTTCCAAAAGTTGTTAACTTTCCTCAAATACGTGAACGCTATGACCATGGTTGAACAATTTCTGCTTTTTTTTATTTTTGTAATATTCTAGAATAACTATTGTAATAATGGTGGTATAATTTAATAGTAGTTATTGCATTTTTTTTATTATAATTTTTTAAAATATTTTTTTCAGTACAAAAATTTATTTTCAAAAAAGTTTGACCACCTCTAATAAATAAAAAATTTATGAGAACATGAATGGCCAGTTACTTAAAAAAGTTATCTGTTCAATCCCTTTTCCAAAATGGTATAACACAAACACATCGTCGGCTTAGAGTGTAAAGCGGCTAACTCCACATTTTTTTTGCCATTATAGACCACTTTAAAAATTGCTAAAAATACAAAAATCTATCAAATCTTTGCAATTTCACTGCATTTAGCAAAAGTGAGTGCTGAAAAATAATTAATGTAACTTTGGTTTTATTCAAATAATGCGAATACTTTGTTTAAATAATTTTTTTTTATAAAAAATGCAAAATAGGAGTTAGCTGCTTTTCACTCTAAGCCGACGACATGCTTGTGTATTAACAAAATAACCAAGAAAATTTGTCAATCGTCTAATAAAGCAGCTTTTAACATTTTCGAAAAACGTCTATTAAAATGTAACAATAACCTCCAAATTTGGGTTGGACAAAGATTTTCTCTTTTGATGTGTAAGGGGGTTCAGTGCAAGTATAAAACTCGAATTGAGGTTTTGAAAGCCCAACCATTTGGCCACCATATTGAAAAACGAGTTCAAAAAAGTTTTTCGTGGCAACTTAAATTTTATTAGTGTTAGAAAAAAAACTTTGGTACAAATTTGTAGCAAACTTATTTCTCTTCAGTTTATGTTAACACACTTTCTACTTTTGTATGGAAATGAAACTCGACTAGCAGTCCATATATAGTATGTTAATGACTAATAGTTCATGAAGTGTGTGTCAATGCTGTTCGAATTTTTACTACTTGTTTCGCTAAAAATTCTATAACTTTTTTAAGATGGTCGTATCGAGTTCATTCTGATTTTGTAAGATTGTAAAGGGTGATTTTTTAGCTGGTTTGGTTTTGGCAACACTGGTTTTGACAGCTGACGTGTGTTTAGTACCTTGTGTCACTGTCAAACAGCTTCAGTTTGGTTTGCAATTTAACCATGGATCGTCTTACAAATGAACAACGCTTGCAAATTATTGAATTTTACTATCAAAATTCGTGGCCGAGGATCCGCTTTTTTATCGAAAAATTGTGTTCAGCGATGAGGCTCATTTTTGGTTGAATGGGTACGTAAATAAGCATAATTGCCGCATTTGGAGTGAAGATCAGCCAGAAGCATTGCAACAGCTACCAATGCATCCCGAAAAAGCCACTGTTTGGTGCGGTTTATGGGCCGGCGGCATTATTGGGCCATATTTCTTCAAAGATGATGCGAATCGTAGCGTTACTGTCAATGGTGAACGCTACCGAGCGATGATAACAAACTTTTTTTTGCCCGAAATGGAAGTTCTTGACTTGCATGATATGTGGTTTCAACAAGACGGTGCCACATGCCACACAGCACGCGAAACAATGGCGCAATTGCGAGGCGAGTTTGGTGAACAGTTAATTTCACGTTTCGGGCCGGTCAATTGGCCGCCTAGATCGTGCGATTTGACACCATTAGATTATTTTTTGTGGGGGTATGTCAAGGCTAATGACTATAGGGACAAGCTCGCTTCGATTGACGCACTGGAAGCCAACATCCATGCATTCATTCGTGAGATACCGGCCGATATGTGTGAAAGAGTATGCCAAAATTGGACTCAGCGGATGGGCTACCTGAGACGCAGCCGCGGTCAACATTTGCATGAAATTATCTTTAAACATTAAATTGCAAGGTTCAAACTATCGATTTAAATAAATATTTCATTCATTTTTTCGAATTTTTTGTGTTTTTTTTTTTTTAAAAGTTCTAAACCTCTTAAAAAATCACCCGTTATATTAAAGAATACCCTTAAAACATGTGTCTTATGCTTATATTATACCAAGATGAATATTTAAGTTTGTTAATCCTTAAAATCCCCCTTCCCCAGCACTTTGAAAGTGGCTTTCGAAAAAAAAACAAAGAAGGTTTTCAATCAACTTCGGATGTAATGAAGTAGATTGTGAAATTCTGCGTCGACACCAGATTTTATTAGATTTTATTTATTAGAATATTTTTCTTACTTTACTTGGCTTTTCAAGTTTTCCTTTCCGAAACGACTTTTTCCACCCCTTCGTACAAGGGAAGGGGTGGGAGAAAAACAATGTGGTCCTATGGGTTCAAGATTGCTGAAACCAACGGGAGTTCTGGTAAGTGGCAACCCTTCTCTTGTCCTTCTGACAGTGTTGACACCCTCCCAACACTTCTTTAAAGTAAAGTTAGGATATGAACTCTTTGTATACTAGAGTTCAACCCGTCAGGTAAAAATGAAAGGTTGGTCTCCTTAACAGCCCCACTTTATTGAATAGGCCTTTTAAAAAGGAACAATCACGTGCAAATTACAAAATGCGTTCTATTAAAAGGTTTTTTAAAAAGAATTAAACTTTATTGATCTAAGTACGAGAATAATATAACAGGAGATAAGTTGATAAGTTCTTGTGATGACTCTGTGATGACTCGATGATGACTCTATGATGACTCGATGATGACTCTATGATGACTGTATCTTCACTTTATGAAAAGTATCTATTGTTGTGCGCTGTGGCGTCCTTTGTCAGCATTTTGTGATGGACTGTGGGTTTTTAAATGAAATGCCAATGTTATTCTTTCGTCTCTTATTACTGTTGCAGAAATATTCCAAATGATGGTTCTGCAATATTTGCTGCGGTGATCTTAATATGATCTTCTGGTTTTGTATTATCTTTGTGGGCTTCTTTGTGGGCTTTGTATGTAACTCCTCCCTCCTTAAAATTGTTGCTTCTCCTGGAGCAAATTTTGGCGAGTTTTTTCTTATTAATATATAATATGATAACTATTATTGACAATACTATTGGTACATGTAACATATAAGCTATGTTGGTATGGTTTTTAATATTTGATATTTTATCATGGATTTCATCTAAATTATTAATATCTTCAAATTTTATTTCTTTATATTCAAATATTTCTGACATGTTTTTATACAATATTGGATTGTTCATATAGATAGCTTGTTCAACTATTTCATTTTTATTTTCGTATAATATTTCGTCAATTTTTAAAACACAATTTTCAAAATTAATCAGCACATTATTTGTGATATCAATTTTATCTTTTTCGTTACAAGTATTATTTAGTTGAAATTTTCCATTTTTTACTAACAATATACCTCTACTTAGTTCTGATATGATATTATTGTTTCTGTTTATTTGTTTCTTACAATTTTTAAAGTTTAAACAGTTTTTATAAACTTTCAATTTTTTATATTCTATTTCTTCGTATAGAAATTCATTATCTTCTAATTGAATAATATAATCGTCTTTTATAATTAATTCTTCTTTATTAAAATTAGGCATACTTGTAATATAATATTTAGTAAACGCAACAATGTTTTCTGGAATGCTTATAATGAATATTATTTCATCTTTGTATGATGCTACAGATAATCTAATTTTATTTAATTTTTCAAAAGTTATTTTATATTCATTTATTTCATAATTTGTTAATATCGAATTAACCATAACATTTATTTTGCTTGCCAGGATATTATTTTGAGTTTTTTCAATTATTTCTTTTACTTTATAAAGCTTTTCTCTTATTTCTAAAATAATTACTCTATGAACGAATAACATTCCTGTTAGATTAAAATTTAAAAACTTTTTATTTTTATATAAATCATCAAATTCTTTTTGAATTGATTTGATTCGTGTTTGGAATATGTCATTAATTTTGATTTGCTTATTTAAATTATTTATTATATTGTGATTATTTGTTTCACTATTTTCCAATCTTTTTTCAATTTTTATTCTATCTTCTTCGTCCATTGTTCCGAACAAAAATCTCAAAACACTTCCGCCCAAATTAAACAAACTCCTCTTATTTCGATGCTGTGTAACACTTTCTATTTCAGATTTAATCAATTTTATTTCTTCGAATATCTCATCGGGAAAATCTACTTTTGTTAAATTGTTCATGTTATTTTCTATGTCTTTTAAAACATTTTTAATTTGAGTAATATTTATTCTATGTAAAATATGTATGTAATCTTTCACTATTTTAACTTTATTAAGTTTTATTTTTGCATATCCCTCTTGGATATTGATGTTTTCTGTGATTATTTCACTTCTAATTTTAGTAACCAATAAAACTACTAGGGTGAGAAAATATAAAATATACATGGTTAATATTTTCACTTTAACTGCGCGAGAGGAATATTTTCAGAATCTATACTTGACGAAGTATTTTGAGTCACTGAATCTGTTGCAGATGTAACACTCTTTCCTGATTTATTTGCTTGATCTTGATCGATCATGTCATTGTGGGATATTTGTTTGGTTCGTTTTCTCTTCCTCTGAATATTAATAGGGTGGACTCTTTTAGTCGTTTTATATTTGAATTTCGGTAATATTTTATCCCTTCTCCCTGGATTAACTACGTAATCATTATCTTCAGGTTTTTCCGTATCTTCTCTATTTTTATTTAACTGAGATATCTTTTTTTCTTTATGTTCAGCAAAAGTTTTGTATAATTGTTTTTTGTCAACTCTTCCTTCTTGAATTTCAAATGGTTTTTTCTTACTTATATTTTGAATAGCATTATTATAATAAAATACAGCTTTATAAGTGATATTAATTTTCTCTAGATCTGATAATTGTTTTCCGTTTTTTAGACATCTTATTTTATCTAATATTGAGCTATGTGCTCTTTCAATAGGGCTATTCCCTGTGTGTGAGTGCGGGGTTGTGAAATGTCTTTCTATATTTAAATCATTAAATAAAGTATTAATAAGAATTTGGTCAAATTCATTGTCCATTACAAATTTAATTGGTTTCCCATGTTGTGAAATATACTGCACTAATGCTGTATGAATACTTTCTATATTTTTATTAGGGATTGAAGTAAATGTCACACGTTTACTAAATTTATCAATTGTGGATAAAAATGGTAGTTTATTTAAGAAAAATAAGTCTGCGTGTACAATTTGATTCACGTCGCTTGGGGTTTCTGTTAATTTAAACTTTGGCTTAACTGGATGCCTATCATATTTATTTAAACGACAGATGGCACAATTATTAACTACTGTAGTAACTATATTTTTTAATTTTGGAAAAAAGATATATCTTTTTAATCCTGTGTAATTTTCTTCTATGCCAGAATGACTGGTCTCTAATTCATGATACAGTTTAATTTGTTCAACAGTTTCTTCTTCTGTTTTCATTTCTTTAGCTAGATAGCTACATCTATGAAATGTCATAATGCTTTTATCAAAAAGTTTTATTAGTTTTTGTTGTAATATATTATATATATTATCATTTTCGCAATATATACCTGTTTGCTTTGGTTCTAATACTTTTTTTATTTTCCTCTCGAAACTTGGAGATTCTAATAAACTAGGAGAAAGTTCAACTAATTTTCTATTTCCATTTATGCGTCTTATTCCTATTTTTCTACCTTGATAATCGAGGTTTATTATTATTTGTTGCTTGTAAGAATTTACAGCTTTTTCGATAATTACAAAATGATCTAACAATTCTTCTTCTTTTGAATGTCGAGTTTCTAATTCTTGATCCTCATCTAAATGATTAATTTCATTTTCATTGTCTTTTATTTCTCTGCTTAGGTAATCAGCAACTGTGTTTTGTGAACCTTTTAAATAACTAATATCAAAATTATATTCTCCAAGGGAAAGTATCCACCTTTGTAATCTTCCTGAAATATCTTTACCTAGACTTTTTGTCTTTAACCATTTCAGAGGTTGGTGGTCTGACTTTAATTGAAATTTCTTTCCATAGGGATATGGCCTTAAATATTTAATTGACCAAACTATTGCCAATAATTCTTTTTCTGTAGTTGAATATTTTTCTCGTGATCATTGAGGGTTCTACTTATGTATGTGATGGGGTGTTTGTCTTGCGTTAAGACAGCTCCAATTGCATAGTTCGATGCATCAGTTGTGAGTTCAAATTCTTTAGTAAAATCGGGGTATACTAGTACTGGGGGACTCATTATATTTTTCTTTAAAGTTTCAAATGATTGTATATACTTGGAGTCTTTAACATCTATTTTTGTTCCCTTTTTTAAATATTTTGTCATAGGTTGTGCTGTAGAAGCATAATCTTTAATAAACTTCCAATAGTATCCTGTAAGACCAAGGAATGATTTTATCTCTGTAACAGTTTTAGGAATTAATATTTTTTGAATTGCCTCTATCTTATCTTGGTTAGGTTTTAACCCGTCTTTAGTTATTAAATGTCCAAGGAATTTAGTTTCTCTTTTCAAAAATTCACATTTATCTATTTGGACTTTCAAATTATATTGTCTTAAACGATCGAATATTTTATTTAAGTTGATTGTATGTTCTATTAAAGAAGTACTAAATACAAGGATGTCATCCATATAAACTACACAAATTTTATTAATTAATCCCTCGAGGATTTCATTCATCATGCACTGAAAACTAGAAGGTGCATTTTTCAACCCGAACGGCATTCTAAGGAACTCAAAATGTCCTTGTGGAACACTGAAAGCCGTTTTTTCTATGTCAGTTTCTTTCACTCTAATCTGGTGAAACCCTTTAGCTAAATCTAAAGTCGTAAAATATTGGGATCTCCCAAGCTTATCTAAAACATCGTCGATGTTTGGTAAAGGATACTTATATTCAATAGTTTCCTCATTTAGCTTGCGGTAATCAATTACCATACGCCACTTGGAAATTCCCGAGTTATCTACTTTTTTTGGAACTATCCAAACGGGTGAATTATACGGACTAATACTTTTTCTTATAATTCCATTACTAAGCATTTCTTTTATTTGCTTATCTATTTCTAATTCATGAATTTTAGGATATCGATAGATTTTAGTGAAAATCGGCGTATCTGTTTTTGTTCTTATAGAATGAACGGTTTGCGTTGTGGAGCTTAATATTTCTCCATCTTTATAAAATATATCTTTATTCTTATTTAAGAATACTTTTAACATTCCTTTCTCTTCTTCATTTAAATCCTTATGTAGAAGTTGATTCATATCAGTTGAATTATCTTCTAGAATATGAATTTCGTCAAATTTAAATGGACATTGATCATTTACGTTGATGTGTTCATTTCCATTGACTTGAAAAGAAACAAAAGGATTCTATTCCCGTTAATCTCTAAATATTTTTCTTTCATATTAATAATACCACCTATGGCATTTAAAAAGTTCGATCCTATGATCGCATCAAAATTCTTGTTCTCAAAATTCATTAACTTCCACTCCATTGTGGCATTTTCTATAAATTCTCTAGGAATTTTCGTTATAATTTGTTCCGATATATAAATATAAGAATTTAATGTGTTTACTCTAATTTCTTTTTCTAATTTGATTCTTTTATAGTATTGTAATTTTCTATTATCTAGAAGGGTCATAGTAGATCCTGTGTCTACTAAGACTTTTATTTTTTCATTTTGAACGTGAAGTTCTACGATGGGAAGTTTCGAAGGCCCCCTATTATAAAATTTACCTCATCACCATTTTTAATTTGTTCGTCAGTTAGACGATTAACTTCCATTGGTTCTTGTCTAACTTGTCTACTATTATTAGGATTTCTAAAGTAATTTTGACTCTGATAATTATTATTTTGACCTTGATAGCCATTATAAATATTGTGTTGAAATCCAAATTTATAATCTCTAAAAGGATTCTGCCTGTGGTTACCTAGAACCTGATTGTTATTAAACCTTATTTGGGCTGAACTCATTCCCAAATTATTATTTCTCTGAACGTTATTCGGATTTTTATAATTATTATTATATCTATTAGGAATGAAGTTATTTTGTTTAGGAGGGTAAGCATTGAGATTTTTATTCATATCGATGGGTTTCTTTACATGTTCATTATTGTACAACATTGAATTCGATTCTAGTAAATCGTATGCTTCCATCATAGTGGAACATTTACTTGCAATTACTATTGCTTTTTGACTAGAAGTCAAATTATTTTTGAAAGCTTCTAAGATTAAAGTTTCATTATTTCTTTGCGTGTAAATTAGATTAGGCTCGAGTTGTGCCTTTATTTGAATTTTTTGCAATAAACTATCTAATTTTTGATATAACTTAAAAGTATTTTTTTTCTAATACTGTCCCTATTTCTTGTGCTATCTTTAAATAACTTTCTTTTACACTATAATTCCTTACCAAGCTGGTTTTTACATCCCTCCATGGCGCAAGATGTGGTAGAGCATTTATCACTCTTACTGCATCACCCTGTATCTTGTGGTGTACAGCGAACGTCGCCTTGACAATATTATGTTGTCCTTGAATTTTTGTCATCAAATATTCCACCGATGAGATGAAAAGAGCCAAATTGTCTTCCGAAGCACCTTTAAATGGTGGTATATGCTGGAGTTCTCTAAGAAGAAATTCCTGCTCTTTCTCCTCTGCCACATTTACGGGTAGTTCCTCATTAATTGACATATTTTTTATTTTTTATGTTAATTTGTCTCAAGTTAAATATTCACTTTCACTTTCACAATATTTTTTTTTTTTTTTTTTTTTTTTTTTTTTACACTTCAGATTCTTAGTTGTAGTGAGCTTAGAGCAAGCTGCAACCTACAATCAGAGGCTCATCATAAGTGCATGTGTTAGTGGTTAGTAAAATAAGGCAATCTAACACATGCATAATAATATACTAATACATTAACAAAATTAAACAAAAAATTAATATAAATACATAATCAAACAATATACAAAATACTTTAGTCATACACGTGGTATCAAAAATAAGAACAATCACGACCGTGGAGCACTGGTTCGAAATATTTTCTTTAATCCCATCTTACTAATGTTAAAATCAACAGAGGAGCTGTTTAAATTAAAAATCTTGCACATGCGGTTAAGCGGCTCATGTATACCGTAGTTAGTTCTATGGAAATTAACGTGTAATAGTTCAAATCTTCGCAGGTGGTGAGATCCTCCGGGGTAGTTTATGCCTATACAGGCTAACAAATCAGGAGCATCTATTTGGCCATTTATAAGTTGGTGAAGAAATAGTAAATCATTATTAACACGCCTTTGATATAAGGTTTGTACCTGCAGTAGCTGGATCCGATGTTCATATGAATATTCTTAATCTTTTCCTTTTCTTAATAGATAAAATCAATTAAACACTCTCTCTACGAGATTTCACAATATTTGTCCTTACGGATCTTGAATTGTAATGTTTTTCACTGATTTTTATTTTTTTTTTCGTAGGTATGATGTCGCTTTTTCCAATATACGTTTGGTTCCCAATATGCGTTTGGGTTTCGACTCACGTTAACGATCTCTAGATAGGAGTTTTTATTAATTTCCGTTTAATAATTTTTAAACCCTATCCTACCGACTGCGCCAATTACAAAATGCGTTCTATTAAAAGGTTTTTTAAAAAGAATTAAACTTTATTGATCTAAGTACGAGAATAATATAACAGGAGATAAGTTGAGGTTGACCGCTGGCTGCTACGTTCTTGTGATGACTCTGTGATGACTCGATGATGACTCTATGATGACTCGATGATAACTCTATGATGACTGTATCTTCACTTTATGAAAAGTATCTATTGTTGTGCGCTGTGGCGTCCTTTGTCAGCATTTTGTGATGGACTGTGGGTTTTTAAATGAAATGCCAATGTTATTCTTTCGTCTCTTATTACTGTTGCAGAAATATTCCAAATGATGGTTCTGCAATATTTGCTGCGGTGATCTTAATATGATCTTCTGGTTTTGTATTATCTTTGTGGGCTTCTTTGTGGGCTTTGTATGTAACTTGCAAGAGTATTTATTATTCAATGTTTGTTTGGCCTTTATTATTATTTATGTAATGGTCACACTGGCCACTTTGCAATATTTTTGATATAATTCAAAAACTAAGCCAAATTTGGCAATTTTACACCTAAAACTTTTTGTTCAAAATTAAATTTTCTATCGAAGTGGATAGTTTGGAAAATTTCTTAATAAATTTAAGCAGGTAAAGAATACAAAAACCAACATACAAAATATCGAAAAATCAAAAATTTTTAAATTTGTTTCTAAATTGCGCATAACTTATTTCGGAGCGAAGATACGTTCAAGACATGTTTAAACAAAGAAATTAGAGTTTTACGGCCTTAATATGAAATGTTAAAGCAACATGTTATTTGAAAACTGTCAGAGATATAGCCATTCAAACTTCAGCCAAATATAACAATTGTCATACATTTTGCGTATGATAGTGAATTTCAAACATACATCATGTAGCATAATTATTCAACGGTTCTCAACACTGACAACGACACAGGCTGCGGCAAACGGCACATTTATTTAAACAATGTCATACAAAAAACAAACTCTTCTATTCTATTCTAAGGTAAATTAGTTTGGAGTAAGAGAGTCAGCTATATATTCTATGAGCAGAAAAAAAAATGTAACAAAAAATAATACCTCTGTTCGTGTACTATCCAAAACAGCCCATTTTAGTCCAAAGTTCTGTCAATATAATTTCTTGTATATGAACTTTGACAGAACTTTGGCCTAAAATGGGTAGAAATTGGCAGTTTTGGGTAGTACGCGAACAGAGGTAATGTCTTGTTGAAAAGAGTTCAATGAACAACGCAAATGAAAGCGTCTACACGAGTTAAGAAGTGCCGAAAATGTAGTAGAAGGCTGATGGCTGCATTCAGAAGAAGCTTAAGAAAAAGAGTAGATTTATGTTTAGACTTATGCTATGTTTCCACCAAAGGTTTATCTCAGATTAGATTTAATAAATCTTTTTGGTGTTTCCACCGCACAAAAAGATTTAAAAAAGATTAAATTTGACAGCACCTTCAAAAATGCAAATGGCGTTCCAATTTTTCTTATGAAGTGCGAATGAGACAGAATGTTTGATTCGTGTGAAACAATGAAGAACTGAATGCGAGTCTCGAATGAATCGTTCAGCACCATTTAAGAAAAGGTTAGTTCGATTTGTAAAACTATTTGTCCTAGGAAGATTTAACAAGATTAATTTCTAATCTTCAAGATTAACGAAATAAATTTGTATGGTAAATCTCCGAGATTTGAAGGAGATTTGAGGTAAATCTTATTAAATCTCAGATTAGCGTCAGGTGGAAATGTAGCATTAATCAGCTGAGTTTATTAGATTTTCTTAAGATGGCTCTTAGAGGTCATTTAGTTAAGTTTGCTTAAATATTTAAGTTGCCTTTAAATTACGTTACTTAAATTCTCATCTATAATCAATTTTCTATTGCTACTTAACTAAACGATTGAAATGTAACGTAACGTGAGAAAACTCACAAATCCATGCACATTTCAGCTGTTTTTGACAGTTTGCAAACAGAAACGAGTGCATACTTATAAGACAGAAAGAGAAGCAACTACCTATATTTTTTTAGTAAAAATAATTCTTCTCGAATGTCAAAATATGATTTAGATGGTTTTGAGTAGCCTTTAAACGCGGTGGATGGCGTTTAAGTTGAGATGCATTTAAGTAACGTTGCTTAAATATGAAAATTGATTGAAAATACCAATTTTGCACCTAAGAGCAATTTAAAGGCATCTTAAAGTTAAGATGCCTTTAAGTTTTCTTAATAAATACGGCTGAATGTCTTTTAAATTTGGATAGCGAAATTTTGTATATAAATCAAATATCACAATTATCATACATTTTGCGTATGATAATGAATTTCAATCATACATCATACAGGACCACAAATTATGCTACATGTAGCATAATTATTCTACGGTTAGCAGCACTGATGTCAGGCAAAATACTTTGCAAAAAAACTAGATCAGAGTCGGCAATCTATTGTGTTTGTTGAGTTTTGCAATTCAAGTATTTGCTGTTTTTTCGAAATTTTAAAAGCCTGTCTGTTGACATCGTTGATAGAAGTGGTGGTTGATGAATTTTTGTTTCTTTCTAAAATAAGGAGTCTTCGATGCGGGTGGTCCTTCAGGTGCAACGATCAAGCTTATTGGTTCAACTCTGTCCACAGGCGTGCTTGATAGCCATTCGGATAGGGCTGTGGGATCGGACAGTTACATCGGGTGTCAGAATCTCATCATTGTAATCTTCACAATCAGTCACTTCTACCTCGTGTTCAACTGATGTTATCCCGGCAGCTTCGTCAAGCTGGCGCTGGCTATCTATACTTATTAAGGATTAAGAATAAAAACGTAAATAATTTAAAACTAATTATTTTTGTTTTTGTTTTTGTGGACTCTTGAATTAAAATTCAAATTTAAAGTTTTTGCGACCTTTAGTCCAAATGCGTTTTGCCCAGGTAATCTTATACCAGCCAGACCACGGGCTTTACCATCATATTTTTCTAGGCGTCTGAATTTAACCAAATTCCACTAGAACATCATATAATTTACAGTGTTTTTGTGCTGTTTATTTTATACGTGTCGGTAACCATCGACTAAAAATTATGCGTCTTAGTACAACAACATCTAACTGATGAGCCCAATTGTTGTACCTGGGCGAAACGCATTTGGACTAAAGGTCGCAAAAACTTTAAATTTGGGTATACTAATTTTAATTTAGCTTTTTCGGGATTTCAAAAAGGGATCCAAAAAGAGGAGATGTGTGGCAAGATAATACTCTTTGACTGGTTTTGCTCCATGTCCAGATTTTGTCTGCATTGTTCCTTTATATTTTGAATAGGTCCCTCTTTTATTTCCTTGCTTTCGGTTACTAAAATAAACAAAAATTTAATTCATGCTTTTAAAGTTGTTACAAAGAAAAACTAGATTGATCTTGTTTTCATTTACAGATACTTCGCGACAGGGTGTTCAATCAAAGCTTTATCTTTCTACTTTTTGAAAGGTCACTCTAGTAAACAACACATCGTGCACCACACTGCCCAGGGCATATGGACAAAATTACATGCCAAAACCTTCTACAGCGAGGTGGAGAGAAATAGCGCACCGGTTCTATGAACTATGGAACCTTCCTAACTGCCTGGGTAGTGTGGATGGGGAAGTCAAGTAGGTGATCAGCGTTGCCATACTGGCATTATAAATGCTAAATCTAGCATAATACAGGAGTGAAAAACATTTTGAAATTTTAAAATTATGCCAAAAGCTTTTTTGGTATTACCTGTCTTTGTTTGGCATTCTTGAATGCTAGATTTGATTAAAAAAATTATTCAATTATGTATAATCAAGCGCCAAATTTTTAACTTTTTTAAAATTTTAATCTTATGAATTTCAAATTTGATCATATGACGGCTGACTGAATTAAATTTCAGCCGATGATGGACTTCCTTGGGCGCTTGGGCCACTGAATAGTCGTTGGTGAAGCAGTTTATTGCACCACCAAATTTTTCGTTGAGTCAGTAAATTTGTTTTATAAATTAATGTTATATTAGTTGATTTATGAAATAAATTCAGGGGCTCAGTCAAAAATTGGTTGCTTAACAAATAGTTTATTTGTGTATGAATGACTATTCACTGGCCCGACGAAGTTCATCATTGGTTGAATTCAAATATACGCAGGGATTCGGTTCAGTGTAAACAAACATTTTTTAAATATTAAGCAGTAAAATACCAAGCCAAAGCTACTAATATTCAAATCAATTATTTATATTTTTGTTATGTTGAAAAAATAAACATTGATATTTTGTACACTATGTATTTTTAAATGGGTTTTGAAATCTAGCATTCTCTTTTTTGGGCTTCCATACGATTTAACATTATAAAATTTGAAATGTAACATAATGAAATTTGAGATTATGGCAACACTGTAGGTGATGCGAATGAAACGAGGATGCAGTTTCTAGAGCAAATACAACTAAAATAGCCTTCAGCAAATTTGGAGTAACAGGAAGTGAAAGAAGCAGCACGTTTCATTCCTCTGCTACCCCAGAGTTGAATTGCATGGGACTATAGGAAGGTATAGATAAATACACATTTGTATGTAAAGAGATTCCTCATTTTTCTAAGACTCAACTAAAAAGTTGTTACTTTGATAGTTTTGTCATTGTATATAAATTCTATAGTATTCTCATGAAGAAAAAAAGCTCGTGGCCATCTATGCGTCCAAATGTAATACCTACTATTTTTTGTTAAGGGATCTCGGTAAGGCGATCACAGCGAACCTATCGACCTACAAAATCGTGTTTCATGAGAATACTATAGATTGGATATACAATGGTTTTGTTATCGAAGGTGTATTCTTTGTCCAGACTTGGTGTAAATTGTGATCTGTCTCAGTTACAAAACTATGTATATTGTTGTGTTGGTGAATCGGCGAAACAAGAAACTTTTGCCGACATCATAATTCACCACAAATCACCACAAAGAATAGCTTTTTGTTCAGGAATTCGATCTTTGAAGTGGCAGTATTTGGCTCACAAGGAGCAGTGGAAAAGCAATGTTATTCCAATTTTCGAAGGAAGGAAACATTCCAAGAGAATGGACACTCATTGGTCGTCAAATCAATTTAGTACTTGTTGTATAATATTATGAGAATACTTACAAGAGATGACCACAAGAATGGTGTCAGACTTTATATTGATCCTCCAACGAATGGCAGATAGATAAAACAAATAAAAAACAAGGAGAAAATAATAAAAACACACACAATTATGATTTTGAAGAAAATTTAAAATAATATTCTTCTGTTTTAGTGGAGCGAATGAATTAAGTTCAAATAAAGAATTTTAAGTGAGCTCTACTCCATTATATTGCTTACTTAAAATTCTTTATTTGATATTAAAAACACACACAAACAGTGGCGTAGCTAGGAAATATGCCGCCCGGGACAAAACAATAATTGGCCGCCCCTTGAGTCTAAACATATTTTAAAAATATTTTCGAACTATAATTTTGGCTATTTGGTTCAGTGATAGGTATGTACCTTCATATCGTCATACTTACAGTAGCAGACAAAATTTTCAACGAAATATTTTTTTATTAATGCAAGGAATTACTTTTGTGAAATATTGTTACACGCCACTTTGCCCCACAATCTGCAGAACGAAATAGGGTGACGATATAGGGACATGAGCCCTAGTGAAGTTCATAATTGTTCATTGTTTCATCAATACTCGAAAGCAAAACTAAGAAATTGCATCCCGTTTATATTTCTCAGATCTAAACGGGCCACCGGCTGAAACTGTGTCTGAATACAGTGTTTCCACTTCACTGAAACTGTAGTAGATTGAAGATCTAATGCATTTTTTCTAAAAATGAATCTGCTACCTTAAAATAAAATTTATTGCACTTGATTCTACGAAGAAAACAAAATTGTTAACCTTCAAGACTTCACAAATAAAAAAAGCTCACATATTTATTTTAATTTAGGAGATGAACTCAGCCATACCTAATTTATAGCTTTTTTGTTTGTTTCTTTAGTTAAAAAAAGCAATGTTAGGTTTTATTTATTTTTATTCACTCATCAATTTTGTTGAAATAATATCTACAGGGTGGCGCACGAATCGTGCTACAAAAATAAAACGTAATAACTTTTTTTCTGTGTGAGTAATCGGCTTATTTTTTTTTTTATTTTGTAGGTTACTATTTAGATTTATAAAAATGGATGCTTGGGATACGGAGAAAAGAATTTGGATAGTGCAACGGTACCATGCTTTGCAGTCCGTCATTTCTGTCCAAAGGGAATTTAGGCGGGAGTTTGGCGGTAATCCCCCGAGTAGATGGACCATTATGAGGTTTGTAAACATGTTTGCCGAATCTGGAAGCATCGCACGAAGGCCGTACCATCGAGATGCCAATGTTCGGGTTCAGGATACAATCGCAGCAGTAGCATCTGCAATACAGGCCAATCCGAGCGTTTCGACCCGAAACTTATCGGGGCAAATTGGAGTTAGTAGACGGTCATTACAACGGATACTTCATGACGATTTAAACTTGTTTCCGTACAAAGTCCAAATTACTAGCAAGTTAAACCCTCAGGATTTGCCTGTTTGCCTGGAATTTTGCCAAAAAATGATATCAATGGCCGAAGAAGACAACACATTGATCAATTGTTTGTTCATGTCTGATGAGGCCCATTTTGATCTTAACGGCAATGTAAACAAGCAAAATTGCCGTATATGGAATGAGTCTAATCCAGAAATGCTCCATGAGACGGAACTGCACCCAGAACGAGTCACTGTGTGGTGCGCAGTTTCATCAAGGTGTATTGTCGGGCCGTACTTCTTTGAAGAAAACGGTGTAACCGTTACTGTCAATGGGGACCGTTATTTAAAGATGTTGAAGGAGTTTTTTTACCCAGAACTGCGCCGAAGACGTATACCATTCAACAGCGTTTGGTTTCAGCAAGATGGAGCAACTGCACATATAGCCAGACCAGTTATGGCGGATATATATATTATATTCATATATATATATATCTGTGGTGTTTGGTAGAAACATGATAACTCCATTTTAAAATTTGCGTCTTTGCGTCCACTTTACATCGACCTACAACCTAAACGGGTGAACCGATTTTCTTCAAATTTGAAACATAATTTTTCAAAGGTTATGTTCATAAGTATTCCAAATTTGAAGAAAATCTGTGGCCTCGTTTGCACTCTAGCTTGATTTAAAGTGGGCGTAGAGACGCTAATTTTAAAATGGAGTTATCAGGTTTCTACCAAACACCACAGATATATAATATTCAGTCTAAAGCATTTTTGTCTACAAATCAAAAATTTTCTGAGAAGTGTCCACCCCTCTGAACTGTGAGTTGAAAGAATTTACAAACATAAAATGTAAAGCTACAAAAAAGAATGGTCAATACGAACGCCATTTTGATTCAAAAATTAATAGAAATTTTAATTTAAAAAATAGACTTTTGTGTTTATTACTAACTTCTGTAATGAGTCACGGTGATGATTTTGTTACCCCTAATGATTTGAGTACAATGAAAAATTGTACGTTCTTATAAAAATAATAAGAATTTTGAATTTAAAAAAAATACTTTTTTGTTTTCTTCCAACTTTTGTTAACAACTATTATGATTGAAATATAAAAAATACCATTCGCATTGAATTTTTGGGCTATTTCCTGCCATGTTTTCTCTTGGACGCTCCTATTGCAGTAATCTGCCCTCCTATAATCATATAAATTTGCATACATTTGAATCATAGCTAAGTTCAATATTAAATTCGAAATCTTCCCTCATTTTTTAATGTTTGTTGTTTGAGAATTTGACATATGGGATATGGATGAGAGATCTCATTGTGGCGTGACGTTTACGTATCTCTGACCCTTCACTTCTCTTGTCCAAAAACTGCCGTCCGACCAGTCTCAATCTTCCCAATCTAAACAGGGGTGACATTCTGTATGGCAATTTGCTTCATGTAACATTAAAAACGAAAGAATTCGTTCGTGCGTGCAAAAGAACTTAAACGACAGCTTTTTACTTCACGTTTCTAAGATTTAAAAAATAATTTAGTTATATTTTTGGAAAGCATTAACGAATTTACAATCATGATAGCTTCTGATGCATTAATGTAACAATAATAAGACATAAAAATCCTGTACGAACAAACCACCTTCACTCACGGTCTCAAATATTAACCAAGACTGAATCTCAAACAGCAATTAAATACCCATGCTCAAATAATATGAAATACACTAGTCAACAAAATTAAAGGAACAAATATTTTTTCAATTTTTGTTAGCGTTTTTTGAAGAGCTGTATCTTTGTGACGAGTGGTCGTATTGAATTAAAATGAAATAAAAATTTCATTAAAAAAAAAAAAAATAAAATAGTTTCAAACATTTTTCAAACAAAAAAACTTGATTTTTTAAAATTTTTTTTTGGAAAAATGTACTTTTTATTTCATTTTAATTCAAAAAAGTATCTCACTAATGCAAAACTGTGAAAAAAATCCACTGGAATTACGGTTTTCTTGTCATTTTGATGACGACTACGCATTGTTTAGGAACAACACAATTTGTTCCTTTACCTGGTTTGTAAGACTTTGAAGTTTTGGTGAGGAAAAACGGTTCGATGAATCAATTTGAAAATTTACAAAAATATTGATGATTTAAAAGTCTATAAATTTGCATACCAACGCAAGCCATGCAATCGATATTTGCAAATAAAAAAAAAGATTTACGAAAAGACCACAAAACGTCGGTTTTTAGTACTTTTTTAAACTAACGGTGAACAGTAAAAAAAAAATAATTTCTACAAAATCTTAAAAAAATCTTATAAAACGCTTTCTCAAATTTCCAAAACTGTCTTTGAATTTTTTATAACATCATTATTTGCTGAGATATTGGTCATCAAGGCTAAAAGTATCTTTTTTCATTCAAAGTCAGATAAACCATGTCAAACAAAATCGTACGATAACAACATAAAAATTGAATTGAAGCTGAATAAGCAAGGTATCTGATCATGACATTTAATTGACTCAAAAAAATTTATCCATAGAAATGAGGACCTTCAAGAAAAATAAAAAAAAATTTGTTTGTTGTCTCGTCTCATTTTTTGCCATTACGCAATAACGGTACTTCAAAAAAATTTGTTTGCAAACAAATCTCGAAACAAAAAACATAAAGCTGTAAAATGCTTTTTATTTCAACTCAATACGACCACTCGTCACAAAGATACAGCTCTTCAAAAAACGCTAACAAAAATTGAAAAAATATTTGTTCCTTTAATTTAGTTGACTAGTGTATATAAATAAAGATTTTACACCAAGAAGAAATGATTTGTCAGTAGTTTTTTAACAATTAAGCCAGGAGAAGTGTTATTTGATTTCCCTACAAATTACAATAGAATAGTTTTTTTTTTTTTTTATTTATTCATTCTATTCGCTTTTCACCACATTTTACCATTTATGAAAAGCCACCATATAAAAGAAAAGAACTATTTTGTTTTGAATCAAGACGACTATGGCTAAAAATTATACTTATATTTTCCTTAATTAATTGTAAAGTCTTTCGTTCAAGTTATAGGTATATAATTTTGTATCCTAAATTATATATCGATACCTTCCCGTAAGAATGTATTAAGCGACATTTCAAAAATTTTAAAGGCATCGAAAAAAACCTCTGATCCAGTTATTTATTTATGTACTTAAAAAAATAAAAAGATTTGGAACGGGATTTTCAACTCAAAATGCTTCGAAAAATCTGTTTACTACAACAAAATACCCAAATAAATAATTGAATAAGAGGTATTTTAAAAATTTAATTTAAAATTTTTAAAATGTCGCTTAATACATTCTTACGGGAAGGTATCGATATTTATTTATACTTTTCCACTTTTTCTGTGTTCGACTATTCACCATCTGCATCTATGTCATCTCTAACCAAATTCAAAGCACCTAAAAGTAGGCAATGAAAAACAGAGGCTCTCAAACTTGAGCGAACCAAATAAATTAAACGAAATGCGATATGGAATGCCAACTTTCGCTTTCGCACGATTTCTTTCGTTTTTGAAAAACGAACCTTCGCTTTCGTTTCGTTTATTACAGAATCTGGCCCCAGGATCTTATAGATCTTAATGATTTTCTCCCAAGCTCTATTTTTATCTGCGACAGTCACTCCATCATTTCAATTGTGCTTTTAAACTAGCAACAATATCAATTAGTCCAATTTTTTCGGTTTCGTGTAATTTTTTTCTCTTTCTCTTTTTTTTTTGTATGTGCATTCATTATTAAATTCAATTGAATCAAAAACTCACTTTATAAAAACCTTTCGGCAGCGCCCCAATAATTGTTTTTGATCGTGAAGAAGTGTACTGTTTTTCCAGGGATGTGAAGAGAACTCAATTTTAACAAAAATTTTCCTGAAATTGATGAAACTAAAAATATTTAAGGGTCTGATTAAATTAAAGAGGGTTTCTGATAAAAGTACTTTTAGGGCGGTATTCACCAAACGCTCATAACTCAAGAGCCTCACAAGCAGTACTTAATTGCATACTTAAGGTGGCGCTACAGTCTGGGGTGGACCAGGGCCTCAACCAACAAGCTTCTTCTAGCCGGCTCGGTTTCTGGCTAGCTGTCTCCAGTTTCGCACGCCAAGTTGGTTGAGGTCCTCTTCCAGTTGCGTGGCCACCTTTTACGCTGTCCACCTCTACTGCGTTATCCCATGGGGTTGGATTCAAAGACTTTCCGGGCTGAAGCATTGGTGTCCATTCGCTCTAGGTGACACAGCCATCTCAGTCGTTGGCTTTTCACTTTTGTGGCAAGGTCGGTGTCGCTGTACAGGCCATACAGTTCGTGGTTGTATCTGCTTCTCCATTCCCCATCTATGCAGACGGGACCAAAAATCACCCGGAGAATTTTCCTCTCAAAACAGCCTAACACGTTCTCATCCACCGTTAACAGTGTCCATGCCTCTGCACCATACATCAGGACCGGGATGATAAGCGTCTTATACAGGGACAGTTTAGTTGCTCGAGAGAGGGCTTTGCTTCTCAATTGCCTTCTTAGTCCAAAGAAACAGTGATTGGCAAGAGTAATTCTTCGTTTGATCTCAGCACTGGTATCGTTCGCTGAGTTTATAGCGGATCCTAGGTAGACAAAGTCTCTGACCACCTCAAAATTATAGCTGTCTATAGAGACGTTCTGTCCAAGACGTCGGTGTTGGGTGTCCTTTCTTGTTGACAGCATATCTTTATTTCGTTTTGCTTTCATTCACCGTTAAACCCATCTTCTTGGCTTCCTTCTCAATACTCACAAAAGCACCACTGATATCACGCTTTGTTCATCCGATTATGTCAATGTCGTCACAAGCAGAGCTGCCAGATGAAAAAAAATTCTCCCCCCCAGAAAAATTTAGAAACCCCCCAGATTACTACATTTTGACAAAAAAGAACCCTAGATTTTTTTTCCAACTTCTTACTGTTTTTGCTTTCAATACTCATATAAGTTCATTACATATCCATGGCGGTCGTGAAGAACCAGGTTAGTCGAGATACCTGAAGTGAATTTTAATTTTTTTAAAAATTCTTAAATAAATATTTAACAAAATTTTACCTTCATCTAATACTTTCCTAAAATATTTAACAATACATGATAAATATTTGTTTTGACATCAGTTAGATTTTGTGGTTGTTATTAAACATAGACCCCGACCTTCATATATTTTTTAGTGTTTGAGTTACATAAATATGAAAATATGCATCTACCTACATTAAAATATTTTATTTAAAAAAATCACGAATAATACGATCGTCATCTTCATTTTTGCAGTCGTTTTCACTAGTGACTTTTTTAAGCGTTTCCTCTCACGGCGTTAGGTTAGGTAAGGTTAAATGGGGTGATGATACGAGAAGGTCGCATCACCTCACTTGGATCTCAATGGATCCATTGTGCTCTCCTGAGTGTAGGTAAAGGTAGGTATAAGGAGGGGGAAGGAAATGGATTATTGGAAGTTTAGGTATGTGGGGCCTCCCTGAACCATCCTGAGTTCTGAGCGAATTTAAGGATTTTTCTTAGTGGCAAAAACGAGACGTCGCCCAGTTCGTCGAAAAAGTATTCTCCGAGGGCTGCCTTTCTAGTCGTGGCTAGGCTGGGGCATTCACAGAGGAAGTGAATTGAGCCCTCCTCTGTCTCTTCATCCTGACACCCTCTACATAAGTCAGATGAGCCGATGCCCATTCTGCTTAAGTGGGTGCCCATTGTGTTGTGACCTATTAGGATTCCAACCAATAGGGATAGTTGAGGCCTGCTTAGCTTGAGTAAATACTCAGTTTTTTTCTTTGAAATATCCGGCCATAAGTTCCTCGAAATACGACAGGTATCAATTGTTGATCATCTGTCGTTGGCAACTTTGAGGAAATTCTGGCAAATTCTTCTTTTTTCTTGCTCTAGTGGCATAAGAACAGAGCAGTCGGTTTGGCTCGGATCAAGAGATGACCCGGTTTTGGCCAATTCATCTGCCATTTCGTTCCCGTATATGTCACGATGTCCTGGGACCCATCGAAGGGTGACTGTATTTGATTCGCTGAGTAATTTCAACTCATCACGACAACGAGCAACCAGTTTTGACTGTGTCACAACTGAGGTAATGGCTATCAATAAAAATGTCAATATTTTTACTAACCAGCTCACACGTGTAAAGGCTCTTTGCAGCCTCACAAACTGCGAGCACTTCCGCTTGGAAGACACTGCAGAAATCTGGAAGCTTTATTGTTCTGTCTAAGGGTGGGTTAACTGAAAAGATGCCCGACCCTACCCCTTCGTTAGTTTTGGAGCCGTCCGTGAAGACCGAAACATGATTATTGTTTATGACCCGGTTTTCCGTCCAGAGTGTCCTTGTGGGAATATCTGTTAGGGCTACCGGATTAAAGTCAATGTGCGGTAATGTGTAGTCTGTCTGAATGTTTATGTCGGTATATCTCATGATAGTTCTATGACCGTAAAGGCCCTTTCTCCAATTATTGCATTGTTGAAGTCGCAGAGCACTTTTGGCCGCCATCTCTTTCGTAAAAAGATCGAGTGGGGCTAGTGAGAGGAATGTTTCTAGGGCTGCAGTTGGTGTAGTTCTCATGGCACTGGTTGTCCCGATACATGCTAGTCTTTGAATTTTAGTCATGGTTCTAAGATTGATTGCCTTATCCAAGGCTGGCCACCAAACCAAACATGCGTAAGTCAGGATTGGCCTTATTATGGCTGTGTACATCCACTGAATGGTTTTAGGGCTTGGACCCCATCTTTTACCGAAGATTCTACTGCAAGTATAGAATGCTATTGATGCTTTCTTTTCTCTTTCTTTTATGTTTTCTTTCCAGTTGAGTTTACGATCAATAATCAGACCAAGATATTTTGCCGTACCAGTAACCAGTTATATGGAGCGGTGTCCCATTTATAGTGGGGGGGGTTTATATTTGGAATGTTGCGTTTTCTTGTAAACAAAACTAGTTCTGCCTTGAGTGGGTTGACATTAAGTCCACAGCTTTTGGCCCAGTGACTGAGCTTGTTAAGGGATGTTTGTAAGAGCTCGCACAGTATGGGGACAAATTTCCCTGAGGCCATAATTACAATATCATCAGCATATGCCACGACTTTGACCCCGCTGAGATTGAGATTAACCAGGATCTGATTAACGACCAGAAGCCAGACCAAGGGAGATAAAACCCCCCCCTGTAGAGTGCCCCTACACGTCCTTACTTTAAGCTTGCTTTGACCCATTTGTGCATTTACAAGTCTCGTCTGAAGCATGGAGTCAATCCAATTTGAGAGCCTTGGATCGATACCCATCGAGCCTAGGGCTTGTCGAATTGCAATGTTTTCAACATAACTTTCCTAAGCCTAGCAGCATCATTTGTAGATTCTATGTCTGTACAAAATTTTTGCCAGGCTGCTCTTTTTGCATAAGTTGTTCGGTTTTTATATTCTCTTTTACTGATCTTGAACAAGTCCCAGTCAGTAGGTTCGTTACTATATTTAGCAAGCCTCCTTGAGTTTTTCCGAAGGATGGATAGTTCCTTAGACCACCATACGGGGTTGAGCTTTCCTTTTCCTTTGGTAATGGGGCAAGAACTTTCGTAAGCAATGTGAATTGCTGACGTTAGTTTATTGACATTTTTTTAATATCTGAGCTGCTACGCATAGGTCGACTTTCATAGGCGTAGAATTGTGTGATCCAGAATGAAAAGAATATTTCACTCACAAATGATGCCATGGATTTAAAAATTGGTGTAACCCACTTTTCTTAGCTAATTTTTCATTTTTACTCAATCTTAAATACTATTTAGTTTGATATTCAGGGAGGATAAGTCACATATACATATTTGGAAAGCTTAGGTAGATTTTAAAGAATTTGGAACTTTCTCTTTGATGACTTTTGATGATGTATAAATATTAAATGTAGAACTACTAGACAAAATTATCAATTTTTCCAAAATACTTTTGAACTCACGGCCTGAAATATTATCAACTGTTTCAATTCCTATAGGATGTAGTTTATAGAATGAAGAAAATTAAGCAGTCATACAATTTTTAAGTTTGTTAAGTCTAAAAATAATACCCCATATTTCCCCCCAGATTTCCTCCTATCCATGAAAAAAAAACCTAAATCTGGGGGGAAAACCCCCAAACTGTCAACCCTGCTCACAAGCCTATTCACCATGCAATAATATGAAGAGAATATTAATGAGGGCTCATCATAAAGACTATGAGTGGTCCCGACCACTTATAAAGTTATGACCGCTCTCACCGAAAACTTATTCGAAAACGTTCGAAGTAACCCTTCAAGCAAATTCACTGACCGAATTTTGTCGTTTCTTCTTGGATTCTTACAAAAATGAGTGTCACACGCACTAAATACTCCTTTAAAGAAAATTCACTAACCAAACTTTCTCGGAACGTCTTGGATCCTTAAACAAATGAGCACTCACGAGTGCCTCGGGCGGTGAAAATCATTTAGTTCTTTCTGTTGTGAAAACTTAAACAACTTTTTGGTTAATAATACAAACCAATTACAATTGTAATTTGTTTTACCGTCCCTCATTTGCTTTAAGGGGTTTGATGTTACTCCCCTTCAAGGAAATTAGCATAAAGTTAATACCTCAATCGACGGAACTGCACTTCAGCGGATCTGCGCTGCTACTGAGCCTCAAAATATTTTTTATATGAAATTGAGCTATATCGCATGACAACTGAACACTATGTTGACAAAGTCTTACCAACTTTGTCGCGGCCTGAAGGGCGGTATAGCAAGTGTCGAGAAACGTTGTGTTTGATTGTGTGTTTTGTTGTTTATGTTCTATGCCAGGTGTGAAGTAGAACCTTCATTTTAAATAGTAAAAAATAATAATAATAACAAATAAAAAAGGAGAAATTATATCGGTCAGGAGATTATAGCATTATTATGTTGCCTGGAGGCCAATTCTGGTTCTGTGAAAAAGTGAATCGAAAAACTTTTCACGCTTTCACACTGATTCCAAATCCCGTTCTGTGAAAATGTGAAACCAAACATCAAAAACTTTCATATGAATAATTTGCTTTCACGCTATTCTATTTTAATTGCAACTTCTTTTATATATTGTTTTTATTGTTGTATACCTACATACTAAATATATTTTATCTTTTTTAATTTTTTCCTTAACCTAGATTTTTTGTTTGTATCTCTTAATTGGTAAAATATTTGTATCTTTATATTCCTTAATAAATGTTAAACTTTTATAAGCTTATCACTTTTTTAAAAGATAACATGTATTTTAATGTGTAGGCATACAAAATATTATATGAATAAAAATATGAAATACATAATGTTCCCGATAGGCAATGCCTTCCTGAAACCAAACAAAAATGCATGCCAGTTTGGCAGCACTTTTGTAAAATTGAGCATTTCCCGTAACTTCATCAGCAATCCCAGCTAAAATTATGGTTAGTAGGTACACATTCAGCAAAAATGAAGAATAACATTCGAAAAACATTCATGTCATTGAGTGAAATCTGAATACATAGATAAAAGCTTACTTACAAAGCATTGAGAAGGGGAATTGTGCGGAAGTTTGTTCAGTATAAGTATTATGGATTTTCTTTGAATAAATATACACTTGGCTTCAACTGCATGAAATCGTAGAATCTCTCTATTAGATCCAGCTAAATTCCGATCCAGGCTAATATCATGGCTGAAATTGTAGGTTTTCTGTCCTTAAACTGATTGCCAGATTCGTAAACTATTTGTTCGAACCGTTCCCAAAAACTTGCATTTAGGTTTTGGAAGGGTGAGAACGGACTAAGCATTAAGATTTTGACTTGTTGAATTACCTTTAGTCCTACAAGTCCAAATCTTAATGCTAAGTCTTCTACTTAGCTGATTTATTTCAGTAGTATATAGAATTTTTTTATAAAGAAAAAAACTTCTTATAGAAACTATGCCAGGCCCCGGGCAAAAAACTTCCAGCTAATTGATTAGGAATTTTAATCTTGTTGGATATAGTTTATAGTGGTTTTTTGTTGAAAAATCCATACAATTTGAACTGAACTTAATACAAATTGTGTATGACAAGGCCCTCACTATGTTACTGATGAGTCGAAGTGAGTAACTGGTTGAACAGAATAGAGTGCTGCAACTGATGGAGCTGCAGCTTCAACTGGAATAGCTGTCAAAATGTGTCGTACCTGACTTTTCTTACGCGACCACAATGTAGCTGTACAGCTTTCTGACATTTTAGTGTCTGCTAGCTTAAAGGTGTGGGTTCGAGCCCCATTCTAGGCAGCATTCTTTTCTATATTCTCCCAGCTTAACTGGACGCCACCCGTGAGATTTAATGAGATAATAAACACCTTGATCTCAATCCACTGTGCCAAATCTTTCCTATCTTCCTACTCTTTCTAACTAGTGCTGTGCAATTCAGGTTGCATTTAAAAGACCTTAGGTCTTACAGGCATATAGTTAAAGTTATTAAAAAAAAAAAATAATAAAAATAAAAACAAAAATAAAAATGGATAGTGATAAAAAAGAAGCTGATATTACTTTTCGTCTTTATATCAGAGTTTGAAAAGAGTTTGAAACTTACTTCAACCCCCTTGTAAATACTCGTTTATGCTGGGAATTTTGAAGCTGCAAGCAAAAGTTAAAAGTTGGCCAACTTGTCCAGCTGCGTCTGCAGCTGCGTCGTGTTCTATTCGCATTATTGAATTTGTTTGTATTCAACATTTTGACAGCTATTCCAGTTGCAGCTCCGTCTCCATTCTGTTCAGCCAGTAAGCCGGACGAAACGCCAATTTGTAGGACTAAAGGCCATAAAAAGCTATTTTGAATAAATTGTTTTGTTTCATAGTAAGAAAACTAAAGTGTTTTATTTGTGAAATAAATAAGTGTAGAATTTAAATAGAGTGAATAAGTTTTATTAACGAACCTGAGAAAATACTATGTACATTAGGTCAGAAGTGGGATTAACTTTTTTATATGTGCACTCAGATAATTTGTGTAAAAAGCTATTTTAAATAAATTGTTTTGTTTCATAGTAAGAAAACTAAAGTGTTTTATTTGTGAAATAAATAAGTGTAGAATTTAAATAGAGTGAATAAGTTTTATTAACGAACCTGAGAAAATACTATGTACATTGGGTCAGAAGTGGGATTAACTTTTTTATATGTGCACTCAGATAATTTGTGTAGAAAATAGTTACGAAAACTAAACGTTGAATGTGAGAAGTGAAAAATAAGAAAGGACAATGGGTAAAACTGATTGATTTAAATTTGGTCGAACTTAAGGTAGAACTGAACAAGCGAGTTCTTCCTGCTGCTGGAACAAAGAATGATCTTATAATTCATCTGCAAGAAGGTTTAAGAAGACCTGGAGATAGCCCAGGCACGTTATTCAACATTGAAATGGAGGAAAAGCAAGAACAAGTAAGTACATCGGACACAACCTATGATGTCTCAGCTGCTCGCCAGCCAAAAGAATCTTCTCGAACGATTCGAGCAACAAAGCCAAGAACAATGCAAAATAAACAAAAGAATCATCTCGAACGAATTGATCAACAAAGTCAAGAACAAAAGAATCTTCAAGAACAACAAAGCCAAGGACAAAAGAGTCAACTCGAAAAACAAACAACAGAATTATTACTCTTGACGAGCGCGTCGATAAACAACTTTCTTCTGTCGATAAACGATTTGTTGACTGTCGATAAACAATTGTTAACTGCCGATCAACAATTTTGACTGTCGAAAAACAATTTTCAACAAAAGAAGCAAAGTTTGAAAAAGTCGAAGATAAAATCGAAAGCATTACAAAAGAATTGTACAAGGTAAGGTAAATGAAGGTTCGAGAAAGTTCTGGTGACTGTCCTTGGAGAAAGAAGATGCATCCACCGACTTTCAATGGACAAACATCTTCGTCAATCTACCAGAAGCAGTTTGAGGTAGTCGCAACAATGAATAGTTGGGACGAGGAAGACAAATATATAGCTCTTACTAGTGGCGTATTTAAAGATTTGGCTCCCCTGGCCAATAAGATTTAGCGCCCCATCAAAAAGTCATAAAATAACAAACAAAATTTTAAAATTTTTGACGGCACAAAAATTATTTGAAACATTCATCAATAGCACTGTTATAATTGACCGATTCTGCTTCGTCAGAATTAAGGATATAAAGAGATGGCTTAACTGACGTTCTTTATATTGGTGGACACTTTTCGGGGGAATAAAATAATTTTGATATCCGAATTTATAGCTTACTAAATGCATATTTTTTGCGCAGACCATATATTTTCCCCGTGAATTTTCTTACTATGTATTAAAGTTTCCGCTAAAATAAGTCTGAAGTTCGCGGTGAAAATTTAAAATATAATAGGTACGAATATAAATTTGTATTTGTCATATGAATTTGTAGAAAATTAAATGCTAACTTGCTGCACACACCCCGATTTTGCAACTCTAAAGTTTCTGAATATTTAAGTTTCTGCTAAACAAGAAAGAAGCTACCGAACGAAAATAATAAAATAATGATTCTTTTATTGCACAAAATTGTCGCTTTTAATATACTAATAATTTTGTATGCATAAATGAGTTTTGTAGCTCAAATGGATTGTTCTTTCAATTTTTAAAATGAAATTCTCATTAATATAGCGCATTTTTAAATAAATAAAATGCAAATTTAAACATAAAAATTATTTGATTTTGCCAAAATAAGGGACGTGCTTAGCTGTTCGCTTGTTCTACCCTTATCCTGTCGCGTTATAACTTGTCTGTTTTTGAAAACGGGAAAATGAACATTACTCACTTCACTGCAATTTGTCACTGCAGTCTTTAGAAACATTTTACGCAGGGTTACCCCTGTGACAAGTGAGAAACCCGTTTTTTTTTTATTAAAACATCTCGGAATGCTTTTAAGCAATCAATAATAATATTTTAAGACATATATTTATTGGGTTCAGCCGAAAAATCGTAAATATTTATCCTCCTTAAATTTGAGCTTTTCATATTAGGTCAGTCTCACTAAATAAGATCTCACTGATGAGCGTTCAATGTCAATTTGGCGAAGGAGGATTTGGTGGGACAAGATTCTCCATTCATATTGTAAGAAAAATATGTAATAATTCTCATACTGAGCTTCTGGAAAAAAATTTCAACTGTAATGCTATGTTTCCACCTAAGGTTTATCTCAGTTTAGATTAAATAAATCTTTTTGGTGTTTCCACCGCACAAAAAGATTTAAAAAAGATTAAATTTGACAGCACCTTCAAAAATGCAAATGGCGTTCCAATTTTTCTTATGAAGTGCGAATGAGACAGAATGTTTGATTCGTGTGAAACAATGAAAAACTGAATGCGAGTCTCGAATGAAGATTAATTTCTAATCTTCAAGATTTACGAAATAAATTTGTATGGTAAATCTACGAGATTTAAAGGAGATTAAGGTTAATCTCATTAAATCTCAGATTAGCGCTAGGTGGAAATGTAGCATAAGCCTAGTACCTACTCAGTTCGAGTGAAAATGAAATTTCCATACAAAAATGTCGGTTAATTCACAGCGATGGAATTCACAATGAGAAGTGGGTACCCAAATTCGAGAGTGAAATATGAACCGGTTCGTTATATATTTCACGACATGATTTTCATTTCCCAACGCACGACCACTAGGAAAAAGGATTGAGATGCGGAAAAGTGCGATTTTTGTCTTTACCGTTGCATTTTATTGCTATCAACAGTTAAAAAACATCACAGTACACCAAACAACAAAAATGATATCCAAATTTATATTCGTAAAAACTTTTCAAGATTTTGTCAATAAATTAGTTAATTTTATTTTTCACTCAAAGTGAGTATCAAAAATTTCAAACTGAGTACCAAAAATTCACGTGGAGAATCAATTATGGTTTCTTAACGATTATTCACGTGGATTTTGAAACGGTTTAAATTTATGACCCTGAACTTTGCAGACGATTTGAGTATAATATTTTGGACTGTCATCAGTTGCGTAAAAATGGTTCGATTTCAAAAAATGAAACGGCAATCGACTTGTCATGACAAAATCTTGATACGCCAGTTTTTATTTTCTTTCTACTTACCGTAGTAAAAAAGTTATGATGAAAAAAGTAAGAAGTGCCGAGGAAAAACACATTGAAAATTTTTGGACTGTCACCAGCACCGTAAAAATGCATCGATTTTAAAAATTGAAACGGCAATCACCTTGTCATGACAAAATCTCGATACGCCGTTTTTTATTTTATTTTTATTTACCGTAGTAAAAAAGTTATGATGAAAAAAGTAAGAAGTGCCGAGGAAAAACACGTTGAAAATTTTGAAAACACATTAAAAATTTTTGGATTGTCACCAGCACCGTAAAAATGCATCGATTTCAAAAATTGAAACGGCAATCACTTTTTCATGACAAAATCTCGATACGCCATTTCTTATTTTTTTTTTATTTACCGTAATAAAAAAGTTATGATGAAAAAACTAAGAAGTGCCGAGGAAAAACACATTGAACATTTTTGGACTGTCACCAGCGCCTTAAAAATGCATCGATTTCAAAAATTGAAACGGCAACCACTTTGTCATGACAAAATCTCGATATGCCATTTTTTATTTTTTTTATTTACCGTAGTAAAAAAGTTCTGATGAAAAGAGTAAGAAGTGCCGAGGAAAAACACATTACAAATTTTTGGATTGTCACCAGCACCGTAAAAATGTAGTAAAAAAGTTATGATGACTTTGTATCGACTTTGATAAAGAAAACGGTTCTTGAAAAAAAAGTTTAGTTTCGACTTTGTTTTCGAGTAAAGAAACTTGGTTTTCTTAACTTAATCTAATTTTTTCAGTAAAATTATTACGATTTTTTCTCCAAATGAAATCTATCCAAGTACGAAATTTTTTGGTATCTTTTTTTTTTAATACCAATAAAAATAGTACCAAAATAAATAGGACCTTTATCGAGCTCATGAATATCAGTGATACAATGTATTATTGCATTGCTCACATCAGTAAGTTTAAACTTCATTTTATAATAGCCTAGTAAAAAAACGTCTATATCATAAGAGATACAAAGTCATCATAACTTTTATACTACGGTAAATAAAAATAAAATAAAAAATGGCGTATCGAGATTTTGTCATGACAAGGTGATTGCCGTTTCAATTTTTGAAATCGATGCATTTTTACGGTGCTGGTGACAGTCCAAAAATTTTGAATGTGTTTTTCCTCGGCACTTCTTACTTTTTTCATCATAACTTTTTTATTACGGTAAATAAAAAAAATAAAAAATGGCGTATCGAGATTTTGTCATGACAAAGTGATTGCCGTTTCAATTTTTGAAATCGATGCATTTTTACGGTGCTGGTGACAATCCAAAAATTTGTAATGTGTTTTTCCTCGTTACTTCTTACTTTTTTCATCATAACTTTTTTATTACGGTAAATAAAAAAAAAAAAAATGGCGTATCGAGATTTTGTCATGACAAAGTGATTGCCGTTTCAATTTTTGAAATCGATGCATTTTTACGGTGCTGGTGACAGTCCAAATATTTTCAACGTGTTTTTCCTCGGCACTTCTTACTTTTTTCATCATAACTTTTTTACTACGGTAAATAAAAATAAAATAAAAAATGAAGTATCGAGATTTTGTTATGACAAGGTGATTGCCGTTTCAATTTTTGAAATCGATGCATTTTTACGGTGCTCGTGACAATCCAAAAATTTTTAATGTGTTTTTCCTCTTTACTTCTTACTTTTTTCATCATAACTTTTTTATTACGGTAATTAAAAAAAAATTAAAAATGGTGTATCGAGATTTTGCCATGACAAAGTGATTGCCATTTCAATTTTTGAAATCGATGCATTTTTACGGTGCTGGTGACAGTCCAAAAATTTTCAACGTGTTTTTCCTCGGCACTTCTTACTTTTTTCATCATAACTTTTTTACTACGGTAAATAAAAATAAAATAAAAAATGGCGTATCGAGATTTAGTCATGACAAGGTGATTGCCGTTTCAATGTTTGAAATCGATGCATTTTTACGGTGCTGGTGACAATCCAAAGATTTTTAATGTGTTTTTCCTCGGCACTTCTTACTTTTTTCATCATAACTTTTTTATTACGGTAATTAAAAAAAAAATAAAAAATGGTGTATCGAGATTTTGTCATGACAAAGTGATTTCCGTTTCAATTTTTGAAATCGAACCATTTTTACGCAACTGATGACAGTCCAAAATATGATACTCAAATCGTCTACAAAGTTCAGGGTCATTTAAATTTTTTTACTTTTTTCATCATAACTTTTTTACTACGGTAAATAAAAATAAAATAAAAAATGGTGTATCGAGATTTTGTCATGACAAGGTGATTGCCATTTCAATTTTTGAAATCTATGCATTTTTACGGTGCTGGTGACAATCCAAAAATTTTTAATGTGTTTTTCCTCTTTACTTCTTACTTTTTTCATCATAACTTTTTTATTACGGTAAATAAAAAAAATAAAAAATGGCATATCGAGATTTTGTCATGACAAGGTGATTGCCGTTTCAATTTTTGAAATCGATGCATTTTTACGGTGCTGGTGACAGTCCAAAAATTTTCAACGTGTTTTTCCTCGGCACTTCTTACTTTTTTCATCATAACTTTTTTACTACGGTAAATAAAAATAAAATAAAAAATGGCGTATCGAGATTTTGTCATGACAAGGTGATTGCCGTTTCAATTTTTGAAATCGATGCATTTTTACGGTGCTGGTGACAATCCAAAAATTTTTAATGTGTTTTTCCTCGGCACTTCTTACTTTTTTCATCATAACTTTTTTATTACGGTAAATAAAAAAAAAATAAAAAATGGCGTATCGAGATTTTGTCATGACAAAGTGATTGCCGTTTCAATTTTTGAAATCAATGCATTTTTACGGTGCTGGTGACAGTCCAAAAATTTTCAACGTGTTTTTCCTCGGCACTTCTTACTTTTTTCATCATAACTTTTTTACTACGGTAAATAAAAATTAAATAAAAACTGGTGTATCGAGATTTTGTCATGGCAAAGTGATTGCCGTTTCAATTTTTAAAATCGAGGCATTTTTACGGTGCTGGTGACAGTCCAAAAATTTTTAATGTGTTTTTCCTCGGCACTTCTTACTTTTTTCATCATAACTTTTTTACTACGGTAAATAGAAAGAAAATAGAAACAGGTATCAAGATTTTGTCATGACAAATCGATTGCCGTTTCATTTTTTGAAATCGAACCATTTTTACGCAACTGATGACAGTCCAAAATATGATACTCAAATCGTCTGCAAAGTTCAGGGTCATTTAAATTTTTCATTTCACAAGAGGTGAGTACTAGGCTTTACTTTAAATATTTAAGCCTAGTACTCACCTCTTGTGAAATGATGATTCAAAATACACGTGAATTGTCGTTATGAAAATATTATTGTTTTTTCACGTGAATGTTTGATACTGGAAGTGTATATACTCACTTTCAGTGAAGAAGCTAAATTGATTTTTATGATAGGTTTTTGTTTTTGGCAGAATGTTTTCTTTATTTTGTCAATTTTCTTGGATAAAAATAAATAAATTGACAAATGTCAGACTTTACCGCATCTCCATATTTTTTCCTCGTGGTTGCACGTTGAGAAATGAAAATTATCGCGTGAAATTGATAACGAACCGGTTCATATTTCGCTCTCACATTTGGGTACTCACCTCTCGTTGCGAGTTCCATCGCTGTGAATTAACGGTCGCTTTTATATGAAAATTTCATTTTCACTCGGATTGGGTACTAGGCTTTAATTGTGAAAGCACAAAACCTTATGAAATTAATTAATGAAAAATAATAGCAAGTTCAATTTATTTTCATTTGTCTTAACATTCTGCCTTTATTTTCTATTTATTTATCGTTTTCGAATTTGCAATTCACCAAAAAATTGCAATTTATCGAACAGCTGTTTTGGGTAAAAAAGGACATTGAGATATCAATCAAACAAAATTCGACTCAGTTCAATTTATTTTCATTGGTCTAAACATTTAGACCAGGAAAAATAGCACAAATCATATGGGGAACCTTGAAAAAATTAATTCATGAAATATTAAAATTGGAATCGACGCAGAATTGCAATCTCTATAACATATCCAAAGTCCCCCAAAATCCCCGCATTGGCTTTTTGTGTAGATGCATTTGAAGAGGTGCAGACGGGGAGAATTTAGAGGTCTATCAAACTAAAATATTTGTTTGGGTAAAACATGACCATATGATACGTGCTTTAAGGGTAGTTTTTAACGCTGAATCTAATGAAACCAAATTCAAAATGATACAACCACCCAAAAAGAAGTTATAGTCCTTTTTATGTAATGATGACTTTTTTTCAGGTACAACAGGTAAAATATTACCGAAAACCCTTTGAAAATAACGGTATGTTAACGAAACTTGGAATGAATGTTTCATTTGTCATAGGAACTAAGAATCAAGAGAGTCCCTAAAAATATCCATGGTGAAAGGGTGTTTTCTTGAGGGGGAGGGGCAAGTGTAGAATGTTAACCATAACATCCACGAAAAAACTCTTACACTCATGAAATTCGCCAAAAATATATAATTTGTCATGGCAACCAAGAATCAAAAAAGTCCTCATAAATATATTTGTTCTGGGGTTTTTTTTATTAAAGAGAGGGAAAATCTGGGAAGAAGTTGGAAGATTTGAGCCAAAATTCCTATTTGGTGTAATTGAGGTATATACACAAAGTATGGTATATGATTTAAGGGTATTTTTTAACGCTGAATCTAATAAAAGCAATACTAAAATGATACAAGCACCCTTAACAAAGTTATGGGCCTTTTCAAGCAAAAATTAATTTTTGAAATCGTATTTTCCGTAGAACAATTCAAAAGTTAACAGTCACCAAAAACACTATTAGAACAAAGATATTTGTATGGACTATTTTGATTCTTGGTTGCCATGAAGAGTTTAATATTTTTGGCGAGTTTCATGAGTGTAAGAGTTTTTACGTGGGTGTTATGGTTAACATTCTTTGTTGCCCCTCCCCCTTAAAAAAAAACACCCTTTCACCATGGATATTTTTAGGGACTCTCTTGATTCTTAGTTCCTATGACAAATGAAACATTTATTCCAAGTTTCATTAACATACCGTTATTTTCAAAGGGTTTTCGGAAATATTTTACCTGTTGTACCTGAAAAAAAGTCATCATTACATAAAAAGGACTATAACTTCTTTTTGGGTGGTTGTATCATTTTGAATTTGGTTTCATTAGATTCAACGTTAAAAACTACCCTTAAAGCATGTATCATATGGTCATGTTTTACCCAAACAAATATTTTAGTTTGATAGACCTCCAAATTCTCCCCGTCTGCACCTCTTCAAATGCATCTACACAAAAAGCCAATGCGGGGATTTTGGGGGACTTTGGATATGTTATAGAGATTGCAATTCTGCGTAGATTCCAATTTTAATATTTCATGAATTAATTTTTTCAACCTCGAACCCCATTTTTCCTGGCCTAATTCCGCCTTTATTTTCTATTTATTTATCGTTTTCGAGTTTGCAATTCACCAAAAAATTGCAATTTAGCGAACAGCTGTTTTGGGTAAAAAAGGACATTGAGAAATAAATCAAAAAAAATTTCGATTTCGAAAAAAACACATTGCTCAGGTGAGATTTTTTGTTGCATTTGTCGCACTTAAAAAATCTCTGAGCATTCAGAGATTATATTTGGTGAGACACGCCTGTTGATATTTATAGGTGGGCTTATCGCAATTGTATGAATTTACTGTGTTGCGTTCCTACTTTGATATCTCTAAGACTGATTAGTACAGTTGAAAGTTATTATATAAGTATCTATGGTAGACAATGTAACGTTCTACAAAAATATATTTATTTATTTATTTCATCATTGGATATACATCTGCTGATTACATTCAATGTTCTTACACCTAGTATAATTTATTATAAACCAAACTGCATTACGTTCAATAAATTAAATTAAATTAAATAAATTAATGTATAAAAATTTACAAACTTTTTAATACTTGAAAAAATATTCGTTTAAACTGATTTCTATTCATAACAATGTCAACTTCATTGCACACACTATAGAATAATGATAATGAACGTGAGATGGGCTCATTAAGTCCATAATTAGTTCTGTGAGTAGAAACATAAAAGAGTACACATCTGTTCCGTAGTATTCTTTCTGGGACATAAAATTTTATAAGATTAAGTAATTCAATAGAATTTAATCTGTTTGAAAGAATATCTTTTATAAAAATTATGCTTTGAGCATTTCTGAATTCATGTGTATTCATACTTAACAGGGCACACCTCGAATAATAGTTCGGCATATCACCTGACCAATTCAAATTGCGAAGAGCGAAACTCGTAAATCTTTTTTGAATTTGCTCAATTCTTACTATTCCATTTGCGTAGAATGGGCACCAAATTATGGAACAATATTCAAGATATGGAAGTACCAGTGTTGTAAACAATGTTTTAAGTGTGTAAACATCACTAAAATCAGATGAATTTCGTCTAAGAAATCCAAGCAAGAAATATGAGCACCAAAATTCAATTTAGAGTCAACTAGCACTCCGAGGTCTTTCACCAACTCAACTCTGGTAAGAGCATCTTTATCGAATTTATAAATAAAGTTAATGACGTTTAGAGATCTATTTGCACTGAAAATTTTGCATTTTGAAAAGTTTAAATTTAAGTGATTGTATTTGCACCATCCAAGAAACATATCTATATCCGTTTGCAGACGGTGGCAGTCCAAAATGGAGTTGATGGCATAGAAAATTTTAACATCGTCGGCAAACATTAGACAAAGTGCATAGCGAAACACAGAAGGTAAAATCATTTATAAATAGGAGGAAGAGCAATGGGCCCAGATGACTTCCTTGAGGAAGGCCAGAATCCACATTAATAGAACTTGAGTAATGCCCACTTATCTCCACAATTTGCTTTCTGTTAGAAAGAAACGATTCTAACCAATACAGAAAAGAACTATTACAACCCATCTTCATAAGCTTTTGTATGAGCAAACCATGATGAACTCGGTCGAATGCTTTAATAAAGTCTGTATAGAGTACATCTACTTGATTACCTTTTTCTATTTGCTTTAAGCAATAGTTTGTAAAAAGACAAAGGTTTGTGACTGTTGATCGAACTTTTACAAACCCATGTTGATATGGTGACAATGTCTCTTTTACAGAGAAGTATAACTTCTCAGTTATAATTTTGTCAAAAAGCTTTGGAATAGCCGATAGCTTTGAAATCGGTCTATAATTTGTAATTAACTGCTTAGAACCACTTTTATAAATAGGATTAATAAACGAAACTTTCCATTCTTCTACAAACTCACCCGTTGAAAGAGATTTGTTAAACAGAAGTGTAAGAGCAAGACAAATTGAGAAAGAACATCTTGATAAAAGTAGAGGGGGTATTTTGTCATAGCCTGCTTTTTTGGAAACATCAATGTTGGATAAAGCAAACAAAACTTCTTCTTCAGATAAGTGTGGAGTCATAAAATGTATCAATGGGTAAACATTTGGGTACATAGTGTTGACGTTTGAATAAAATCGATATTGTAGGAAGACTTGAAAAATTTTGAAAAAAGTTGGCAAAATGATTGGATATCATTAGATTGATCGTTTTCATATTCCATCGATTGAGGAAAAGCGGAGGTACTTTTGCGCTTCGAGTTTATAAAAATCCAGAAAGATTTACTATTTTTCTTTATGTTAGATTCAGTGGTGTATATGTATTGCTTGTATAAAAAACGATTGAGGAAGTGAAATTCTCTTCTGAATTGAAGGAAACGATTTCGATCTCCGGCAAACCCTGTTAACTTAAATTGCTTTAAAGCCTTGTTCTTAACGTTTTCTAATTTTTTTAATCTTTTGTTATGCCATGGTACCTTAAATAGCTTTTCTTTCTCAAGGTAGGAACGAAAAGTTCTATGCCCTCAAAAAGAATACTTTTAAAACTTGTGTACATTTCAGAAAGAGATTTGTTTTGAAATATACTGACCCAATCGAAGGTCCCATACAAATTATTTAAGGCAATGAAGTCTGCATCAACAAAATTAAATTTTCTTTCCTCAATAGGCAAATCATACGAATATAAATAATAATTTAAATCTACTTTAAGTGCTCTATGGTGAACAGATTTACTAATGGAAAGTCTACAATTTCTACATTATATGTTAAGTCATTATTTATAAAAACAAGATCGAGAATCCTTCCTAAACTGTTTTTAATATAATTTATTTGAAATAGATCAAGAGAAGAGAAAGAGTTAAATACATTGGTATCTATTCTACATCTATCCCACTTTTTTGATGATATTCTGCCTGGTGCCTCTAGGCTTTACTTTTCCCATAGAAATTTGCAAAGGAATTTTAAATTTTGCATCCAAGGTTGAATGCCGCCCTTCGAAGTGTGCCGCCGCCGAGGGCCATGCCCCTCATTGCCCCTAGGGTAAATACGCCACTGGCTCTTACGCTTGACCTCAGAGCAACTGCTGCTGAACTGCTGCAAACAATACCAGCAGATAAGAATGACAACTTCAGTGCTCTTGTTCGACCATTGACAAACGCTTTGGAGATGGTCATATCCAAGAATTTTTGCGGGATTTAAAGAGGTTCTTTAATCCAACGACATCGTAGCCATCCTTCAATGGAACTTGACAGTATTAATAGCTTGACAGATGGGAGCAAACTATTTTTTGACGGAAAAGATTTTGAAAGATATTTGAAGAAGAAGATAAGTGCTTTTAGATAATTTCGAAATGTGAGGTCATGTACAAATGTAGCCCTTTTTTGTTCATTTGAATAGGCACACCGCCTTCATCATCACTTTTGCTTTGAACTAGTTGAAGGTCAGACCTTTTAAAGCTATTTTTGGGTCTCATATCATTTAAACCGATGAATAAGACGAAACCCTCAACATTTTTCGTCTATCACTTGCGGAGGTAGCAGGTTTTGTGCATCCTTTCATATCGATACCATCTTTCTGTTTATTTTTCAGATAATTAAAGTTCAAAGAAAAGATTCTGTTAATTCTCTCTGAAATTTGATGTCCCGTTTGTCCTTGATCATGAAAACTATTAATTGCTGCGTACTCAACCGCGCCGAGAGCTTTTCCTCTACCCATTGTCCAATTTTTCTCAATTGTTTTGTGTCATGTCAAAGAAACCATGATATAAAACCCAATAATAGCTTTAAAAGGTCTGACCTTCAACTAGTTCAAAGCAAAAGTGATGATGAAGGCGGTGTACCTATTCAAATGAACCAAAAAAAGGGCTACGATTTGCATATGAATTTAAAGAAATGATAATAAAACGTGTAATGACGGTAGTTTTAAGATTGTGTGTTTTCTTATTTGATCCTAAATTGGATGCTTTCTCTAATGCCATTTCCAAAAATTCATTTAGTCCGCTCAATTCGGAGTCATAACGGTTTATCGCACTCGAAAATTTTGAACCTATTCAAATGAACGGGAGTGTATTATTTTCAGATTTTTTCTATCAATAAAAAAAAGATATAAAGAAAATTGCAATTTATTTTTTGTCAAAATACTTTTTCCGAGTTCCGACTATTGAAGGTACATATTGTACCTTGATCATTGACCATTGATCGCGCAGGCGATCAATTTTTCTTGCTTTTATTTGCAAATGCTGAAAGAATTTGATTTCTGTACGTAAAATTTTTCGAATTTTGAATTGAAGGACATTTTATAATTCCTTAAATGTCTTTCAGAACTTTTCTTGGGAAAAAAAATGTAGAGATAAAATTTGTCTTTGCTCGATCTGCGTACAAGGCTTATAGTACAGGGTACAGGTAAAATAGTACGAAAAGTCTTTCGAATAAAACAAAAATTAGAACCATCATGAAACTTGGTGAAAGCGTGTCATGTATTAGGTATAAGAATGAAAAATCAAAAAAGTCTATAAAATTATTTCACATGGAAAGGTGTTTTTGTGGGGGAGAGGGAGGAAATTGTGGTGTATCAAAAAAAAAAAATAACTTTGGTGCAACCTGACTGCCAAGCATTTTCACATCTTTGTTTTGACTGAAACTTCGCTGAACTCAAGTTTTCTTGAAAAGATCGTCATGTTGATAAACCAAAAGAAGTGGGAGGTGGTGTTTCTATTGCAGTTAGAAATAAATTTACATCTTCCTCTATATCTTTCCCTTTTAATCTGTATAAAATTAACTATATAGTCCAAACAGTTATACATATTAAATGCATATATTCCTCCGAAAAGTTTGGACGCAGTCTTTGTGGAACTTTATAAAGCCTTAGATTTTGTTATTGACTTGTCTTGCTCAAACAGCAGCATATTACTTCTTGGTGATTTTAATTTACCTCACATTGAGTCAGTGGCGTAGATAAGGGGGGGGATCAGGGGGATATATCCCCCCCATTGGGATCGATAATTTTTCAACGAACCAAATAAGTTAAAGAAACGCACTCTGAAATTTTTTTTGTTACGTCTCTCACCAATTGATAAATAGGTAAACGTTCAAGAAAAATATCTTCCATCCAGCTTTCCATCACATAGCACCAAAGCCCACACCGACACAAAAAATGAAAATTATTTAGATTTCTCCGCACCGTGTGGCACATTGTTAAGTTGGTGTAAGAAACCACACCAAACACGCAGCACACTCATCCACACAAACGCAAATGTTCACAAAACTGCGGTGTAGTTAACGCGAATCCTAACGGTAACCATAACTCACACTCATTCATTTTGACCAGAGAGCAAAAAACGCTATTACCCATTACATAAAGCATGCCTAACACAAGCGGCAGATTAACTGTCATTCGTCGTAATTTTGCGGGTTATTTGTGCGAAGTCAAACCAATTTTGCTGAAAAATTTTTTCAAATGTATGTATGTCTCCTTAAGCTTTTCTTCTTACGCACACCAGGCAAAGTAGGAGTAGAAATAAGAAAAACATGACAAACGTATACGACTACGAGATGCATGGTTTTTTGTGAATGAAGTGTGACTGTACATATTATGAATGATGATACTAATCAGAATCACTAATGTACTGTATTTAACTGCGAGCGGTCGAAATATTATAACTACTGCGTACGTGAAGTGACAAGTTTTAGTGATTGAAGTTGCATTTTAGTTCAAAATGAAGAGATTTTTAGTGCCAATTAAGCCAACATCATCTGCTGAAACTGTTTCAAAAATACCTCGTTCCTACATCGGAACTTGAGAACATTGAGAATAAAAACAATGAAAGTTCCACAAGTGACAGTCATTTTGAGCAATGTCCCCCTAATGAAGTCGAAAAAATATATTATCTTTAAGAAATATAATTTTTTTATGGCATACATAATGAATTCAATGAAGTCTTGTTATTTGTTTTTTTTTTTTTAATTATTTAAACTTTAAAAAAAAATGAGCGAACTACATCCATCCCCCCATAGCGAATAGCTTTCTACGCCACTGCATTGAGTGGGTCCCTTCTGATGACGAATCCTATCAAGAAGCATCTTTAACTTCTTCTCAGAATGCGCTTCTGCTTCTTGATAGAATGATTTCAACTGACTTATAGCAAGTCAGCTGTATTAAAAATTCTAAAAATCGAATTCTTGATTTAGTATTTTCTTCGGACGCTAAGTACCTTGGCTCTAGAATCTAGTTCTGGGGTCACTACATTAGATAACTATCATCCACTCTTGGATATTTTTTTTGACTTGAGCAATCACCTTAATGAAAACAGTAACCCTTATGATGAGCTTTTGACTTCAGAAAGGCAAACTTTCAGTTGTTATCAGAAGAAATAGCTAGGTCTGGTATTGAGAATATATCAGTTTCTTGCGATATTGACGAAGCAGTTTTAAGCAAGCTTGTGTGTGTTAATAAAAATTCTAGTCGCTGTTGCAATTAGGTTTTTCGCTGTTCCCTGCCCCAGGGCGCACTGGGCAATGTCATTCAAATGTCAAAAAACTGGGGGCTGCCCGGGTTTTGATTTCACATCGAACACCTCAGTGTTACTTTTGTATGATAAAAATGTTAAGGTGCTTGGATACTATTTTGTGCATCTTTATGCAAGCACTAGATATCCATATATTTTCCTTAGCATTGTATTTTTTAATATATAAATTAATAAAAAGCAACAAAATAGTTTACAAAACATTTCACATTTATTATTTATATCGTCATAAAAATTCGCAAAGTTAATCCTTTTCTTTTGACATTCAACTTTTACAAACAGCTGATTTCAAATTCACAGCTCTGATTTCTTTCCCTGAGAAAAAACCTGGGGTGCGTAGTTCAGTGCTCGCCCCGAACGCACATCGAACACAGTGCAAATAAACTGGGGTGAAAAAAGTGTCACATAAAACACATTAGAGCGAGTTCAGGGCGACCCAGTGCGCCCCAGTGCTGACATCGAACAAACCTATTGATAAACAACGAAACCTGCAATGGGATTGAGAAGAACATGCGGCTTCAGTGGCGTGGTGTGTAGTGCATCGGCCTTTGAATTGCAAGGTTCATGGTTCGCTCCCAGAAGACGGCAGAGAGTTTTTCAATTAATACGAGCATAACCGGACTAAGCACCACTAAAGGAGTCTGATGATCGAGGTGGCTCTCGTGAAATAGCTATAACTCCAGTCCATATACTTGGTGGTAACACACGAAAGTTGTGATTGTTCATTCAAAATTATTCAATATAAATTGATATATAACTTGCAGCATGCACTGCACTTGTGTGGATTTCCATTTACACACAAACCCAACTTAAGCTTTTAGTTTTTATTCCATCCTTAATATCTGCATTAATAATAATATCCCTTTAAAAATGTCAAAGAATAAGAATTTTTGTCACTCATGGTATACGAAAGAGCTAAGAACACTCCGAAATAAAAGAAACAGAGCATGGGTGTATTTAAAAACTCTCTCGCCAGTCGACCATAACCTCTACATTACCCTTTTTGAAGAGTTTAAAACTCTTTCAAAAAATCTCTTCACTAAGCATGTAAACGAAATGGGTAGTTCTCTTAAAGATGACCCAAAAGCATTTTGCAGGTTTGTCAATTTAAAAAAAGCTCAGATGGTTATCCAGCAAACTTCATGTATGAAAATTGTTTCTTACAGGATACCATTGATATTTGTAACGCTTTCGCAAAAAATTTTTGTAACTCTTTTGGTGACGAGCCCTTAGATGTTGACGAAAACTATTTAAGAGATTTACATACCTATGCCCAAAAAAACTGCAATAATATCCCAGTGCCACAGAGTACTGTTTTAGAACTTCTCTCATCATTAAATGATGATTACTCATCTGGTCCAGATGGAATACCCCCTATATTATTGAAAAAAGTGTAAATTTACACTTGTTCAACCTCTGCAATTTTTGTTCGAGATTTCTTTAAGAACAGGAATATTTCCCAATTTATGGAAGACCTTCTTACACCAATCTTTAAAAAAGGTGACAAATCTGATATAATGAACATTATGCCCATAGCAAAGCTCTGTTGCATTCCAAAGATTTTTGAACAAGTTGTATGCGAGAGCCTGGCATTTCATACTAAGAGTATTATATGTGATCAACAGCACGGCTTTGTGAGAAGAAAATCCACCTTAACAAATCTCCTTACTTTTTTGCATAAGTGTTCTAATGCATTAGAAAACAGGAATGAAGTTAATTGCATATACACTGACTTTTCAAAAGCATTCGATCAACTTAGTCATGAAATTATTGTATTCAAACTTAAAGCCTTTGGTTTTCCGATGTTTGTTATATCATGGATAAAGTCCTACCTTGAAAAAAGATGTTACCAGATAAAATTCAGAAATTGTCTTTGTGCTTGCTTACACGTGAAGAACGAAAGCATTGTATATCCAAGCTTTTTTCTTCATGAGAATACTATAGAATTTATATACAATGACGAAAGTGTTCAGATGTGAAGAAAGTTATTCTGCAGATTTTGTTCTCCTCTTTGTGTTTTTCGTATTTTCATAATGAAAGACACGATTTGATTGGTTGGATTGGATAGAAAAAGCAACGCAAAAGAGAACGTCAATTTTCTACACCAAATATTTTCAAACATTTTAAAATATATCATCCCCCTTCCTCTTCTGCATGTTACCCCGCTCACCATCACAAATCGCAGAAAATTCTTGAATTTCTTCACGTGTGATCAGGAACTTTCAAACTCATTCAGAGCTCACTCGGGTGTACCTCGAGGAAGCCATCTGGGCCCGTTTTTACACGAACCTCTTAATCGTATGTGCAAACTTTTTAATTTGAACGCTTTCTGTTGATTTTAACAGTAGTAAAGTAGGATTAAAAACATTATTGCGTACCAGTGCTCCACTCTTGTAATTTTTTAACGTCTTGATATATAATACCTTATTTATTTCGTTTAATTTTGTTAACTTTATTTTATTATTATTATGTTGTTTCACATTATAATTTATAAAAATAAAAAAAAAAAATGATGATAAATGATGAGCCTCTGTTTGTAGATGCAGCTTATGCTTTAAGCTCTCTACAACATAGAATTCTGAAGTGTAAAAAAACAAAAACGAAAAAAACCTAAGAGTATGACATAGGGTCAATGTGGGTAAATGTAAACTGGGGGAAATGAAAACATGGCTCATATCAAACTCTAGTTATGTCTATTTGACACATACGTTAATGGAAACGGTGAACGCATTCATATTTTATCACATACTTCAAACTCATTGCTGTCAAAAGAGAATTTATTTGAAAATTGCATTTCCCGTGAAAGTTCATTTTTGAAAGTGCCAAACAAGTCGTTATTCTTTCAGAGAAATTAATTATTTTTGCAGATTCAATTGGGTAAGTACAATTTGCAAATACTTTTTATTCTTATATTTTGATGTAGATTCGATGTGAAAAAAAAATCACAAAAATTCATGAAATTTACGTCGATTGTCATGTGTTTACATTTACCCCAGAATATTATTTCATGTGGGAAAATGTGAACATTATTCTAGGGGTAAATGTGAACATATATTTTTCAAAAAATTATTGATTTAAATTAAAGTAATTGGTTTCTATTAATTTAAGATTGCTATTATGCCACGGAACTACTTATTGAAGAAGCCACCACCATCATATTCAGTGGATGATGTTGCAAAAGCGGTCTGCGACGTACAAAACAAAAATATGACGTTCAGAGCAGCTCAGGACGCATATGGAGTACCAATATCCATCATTTTTAACAGGATAAAAGGGAGAAAAAACTCCATGGAAACATTTAAACAAGGACGTAAGATTGCACTTCCATTGGAAGTGGAAAATGAGATTGCCAAATGCCTCCTTGAACGTTCTTCATGTGGTTATCCGTGCGATAAAGAGGAACTTCTAAATTTGATAGCTGATTATATCGTTACAAATGGCATAAAGACTCCGTTCAATAATTCAAGGCCTGGTCAAGAATGGTATAGAAGTTTTATGAAAAGGCACCCCGAAAATATTCTTATTTAAATTCTATTCGATAATAAAATCTCATTTCTTCATTACTAGCTGCTTCGTCAGTTGCCCTCATGGCCCATTTTTTCGCAGTTCCTTCTCAGCTGCAAAACGCAACTCCGAAACGAAAAGTAACTCCCCGTCTAAAGCAATTTCAATATGGAGAAATTTTAACTACGGATGAAGTTCTACAGCGTTTGAAAGAAGTGGAACAAAAAAAGATTGAAAAAAATCAGCCAAAGAAGAGAGTTCCAAAAGGAATTAAGTTAAAGAAGAAACCTTTTGAAAGAAAAAAGAATGTGATTGCATCTTCATCCTCTGATGAAGAAACCGTCACCTACACACCAGCTGATGATGATCTTATAGATTTAGACTGGGGGGAAGGAGAAAATGGGAATGGGCCTAATGAAGTTGATATGATCCAGCCGAAACAAATTCAGGACTTCCGATTGGGAGAATTTGTTCTGGCTTCCTTTAAGGGCGGAAAGAGAAACTCGAATTTATTTAAGTACGTTTGCCGAGTAGAACACCTTGATATTAAGGAAAAATAAATAAAAGTGCAAGGGTTCTCTGCGTTAGACTCATCCAAAACTCATCATTGCAATGCTTCCATTACCGAAGGAGGCATTAGAGGACGATGGAACCACAATTTATTCATTTGAGGGATATGTCCCTGTCAAGGAAATACGTTAATAAACAATACAACTTGTTCCTTTTAATCAAACTTTTGTATTTTTATGTCTTTTCAAATAAATCTTTCTTATGTAAACAATAATTTTAAATTGTTTTATTCTTTTTTGGGGTAAAAGTAAACACGCAGTTTTTGTATTTTTCTCAATGCCAAAAGTTATATATTCGCTTTTCTTTTCATTTCCCATAATTAAGCTTCCATTATCATGCCTAGTCAATGAAATCCCTGTTTGCTTTTACCCCTGAATTTATAAAAAAACAAAAACAAGGTGGGGTATTTGTAAACATACCATATTTGACAGTTATTTAAACAATTTCGAAAATATTTGTTTATATTTATACAAAAGAATTGCCATTATTTCATATTTCCTTTTAAAAATTTCCGTCAAAATGTTTTGTAAAAACATGTAAAAAAATAAAGTCGAAAATTAAAAACAAACATGAAATTGTTTACATTTACCCACATTGACCCTATGTTTTTAAGGTAGTTTTGAACACTGAATCAAATGAAACCAAAACCAAGTCGATACGACCTCCGTGTACCGATGACTATATTTTCAGTATAAAAGTTAAATATTACCGAAAACCTGTTGAAAATAATGGTTCATCGATGAAACTTGGCATCAATGGTTCATTTCTCATGAAAATTAATACTAAGAAAAGTATATAAAAATATCTGTTGTTAAAGGGCGTTTTTTATACACTCTTTTGATTTTTCATTCTCATAATACAAGAAACGTTTTCACCAAGTTGCAGATTCCCGTTTTAGCAAATGCTAATAGGAATCTCTAAGGGTATATCGTTTCTATAAGACAAGAAAGAGACGAGCCAAATTACATTCCACTCGTTGGCACGAGTACGATAACTCAGGCGGCAAGAATAATGGTTTTTTGTAGAACAGTTTAATACAAGCATTTTTTACTATGGGAGGGAGGTCTATCTCACCCCGTTTGGGCGGGAGGGGCAATTTCATAAAAAAGTGAAATTCGTTGCTCTAATTAATTCTTAATCAAAAACTGAAAACTAGATGATTCTATGTCTTCTGGTTTTTGAAAACATCGATAATTACTGTAACTACTTTTGTATGGGATGTTTGTTTTTTGCTTGCTTACGTATAACCGCCGGCGTATAAACAGTGAGGTATGTATGGGGCATGCTGCCCCCCTTCAACCCCCCTGTTTGGGCACATTATAGGATTTGGGGTAGGTGCGAGGTTGGGTATATGCAAAGTTTCTTTTGCATTTAAAGAATCTGGATTTAAGGAAACTTTAAGTTTATCCTATACATCTTATGTCAACAGGAGTTTTCTAAATATACATATACATGGCCCAAAGTTGCACATTTGAAATTTTCAGACGTGAAAATGTAATGCATTACAAAAATTCACATTACCTAGGTACTACCAACTGTACAATTGCAGCAAATTTATATAAATTCTTAATATGTATGTTTGTGTCTAACATACCTATATATATAAAGCAGTTGTATTGTTCAAAGTATGCATACCCACTTAGATCATTGAAAAAAACGAGCAAACATTCGAGTTTTGTACGGTAGTAGTTTTAGTAATTCTCAATTTTCTCAAAAACTAGAAGACATACAATCATCTTATTCAAATTACACTTTAAACCTTTTTTTTCGCAAATTTTGAGTTTAAAATTCGTTTTTTTTTCAAAAACCATGTATAGATTTCACTTGATTCAAAAACTAGCTAATAGAAGAGAGTATTAGCTTTTAAAAAAGGTATAATACTTTGTTGTAAGTATTACCGTTATTTTTTTACATTTTTGGTACTGTTTTAATGAAATTGCCCCTCCCGCCCAAACGGGGTGAGATAGACCCCCCTCCTAAGTAAAAAAATTCTTGTATTAAACGGTTCTACAAAAAATCTTTATCATTTCTTGGCGCCTGAGTATCGTTCTCTCCCCCACTCGTTGTTTTTTTCATAGTTTAGCACAAAATGTAATTTATCAAAAAAATGTAGTTTCTTTCACAACGTCCCTGCTAAATTTTCTAGCTTCAAGGAAGTACTTTATACCTTTATGGAATCCAATAAGTATTTACTCAAACATATAGTAGTAAATTTTTGTTCCAAATAAGAAGTTTACTTTGCTTTTTATTACATATATATATGAACTCATAGCTCATAAATATTGACTATTATTGCTCAGCGAATAGGTTTATGAGCGTTCGGTGAATACCACCCTAAGTATCTATTCTCATTTATGGCGGTTTCGCGTTGGTGTTATTTATTTAAAAACAGCAAAAGACGTAAAAAACGTTCGACACATCATAAGTTCTATGTATTTAATTAAGATTTGTATCCATTTTGCACTTTAGTAATTAATTAATAAACACGCAAAACAAAAACATGTTGAAGCTTTATGCAGTTGTTTTGACATATCACGAAGCCATTCACTTTGTTCTTTTTTCATTCTTTTCTCGATTAACAATTTTTTCTTTTCTAATTTAATTACGGATTGAAAAAGAAAAAAACAACCTTTATGTTAAAATTTACGAGTACCTACCAGTAGCGTAGCTAGACTGACGAGGGCCCTGGGGCAGAAAATAAAAAGGGGCCCCTTAACAGAAATTATTTGTTTCTGATTAAAATAAAAATGAGAAAGTTTAGTAGATATTAAATGTTATAGGAACTTTTTACAAAAACCGTCTGCAGAATTATATACGTCCCTTATGTATAATTGATATAAATTCTTGAGCTTAGCATGCATTTTTTTTAGAATAGCAAAAAATTGGGAGTGAGAACAGGGATGTTAGTGAATTAAAAACAAAATCATTGGAGTATCCATATATTTTTGTGGCCTTCATTCAACAGCTTTTAAGCAGTAAAAATTTCTGAAACATTCAGTTTTTTCTTTGAAAAAATAAAATTTCGATGAGAAATGTTGGCCTCAAACAGTTTATTTTCGTAAAAACTCCACCACTACTTTGGTGTTAGATGAAATAAGAACACGTCTCCAAGAAATGCCTACTATTATTATAATTGTCGCTGTGCTTTCGTAAGCGTTTCGATGTCACGGAAAATTTTCGTTTTGCATAAGCAGTGAACTAGGCTTTAAGATATAACTAGTCTATTAGACTAGTTCACTACTGATGCAAAACTATATTCTTCCGTTACATGGAAACGCTTGCGAAAATACAGCGGAAAAAAAATACTTTTTAATTTAACACTTAAAAGGGTTGAACCAATTTGTGGTCTAGATTTAATGTTTTTATTTTATAAAAGAAAATTCCTTTAATGACCACAAAACTGTTTGTTTTTTTTTTTTGTTATAATGCATTTCGAGCAGACAAGCTGCTCATCTTCAGCGTTGTACACGACAAACTAACAAAATAGAAAAAGAAAAGAACAAAAGAAAGAGTGAAACTTTAAAAAAGGAATGAAGTTTTGTGGTCATTAAAGGAATTTCGCTTATAAAATAAAAACATTACAGCGGAAAACTATGAAAAGTCGGGTTGGGTACGAAGTCCCATGAAAAAAATCCCTAATGCCAAAATCCCGATTGGATAAAATGCCGAATGGATAAAATGCCGAATGGAATAAATCCCGAATGGAAAAAACCCCGAACGCCAGAATATCGAATGCCAAAATCCCGAATGTCAAAATATCCTGCGTGTGCGATTTTTAATACCAAAACATTACTAAGCAGTTTAAGCCTTCAAATTTAACTTTTTTGTTCTTTAGATAGAGAAAAATGTTTTTTAATGTAATACAATTCGTGATTTTTGTACAATCTAGATTTTTGTTCGTTTGAAATTTTTGCAGTCAATATTTTGTCATTTGAGATCGCAAAACGGAAATCAAGCCAAAAATATCAGTTCAGTTACTTTGAAAGTACTGAAATAGTACTAAAAAACTATTAGATTAGATTAGATTTTACTGTAGCCAAATTTGACATTTTTTCTTAAAACTAGATTGCACAATTTACAGAGATGTGGTATGATTCTACCTTACTACTGAAAACTAACAATTTGTATTTAAATAATATCACAAAAGGTTATGTAGAAGGAAAAGCTACTAGAAAAACCTCAATTTAATAAATAATTACATAAACTTCCCTGAGGAGAGAGAAGTGGGGCACCGGCACAGGAAACTGACAAAAGATGTTGTTCACAAATTAATTATAACAATAATAAATAAATAAATAAATAAATAAATTAAATAAATAAATAAATAAATAAATAAGTTAAATAAGTTAAATAAATAAATAAATAAATAAATAAATAAATAGATAAATAATTAATAAAATTAAATTAATAAATAAATAAATTAATTAATAAATATATCACAGATGTTAATTAGATAAATATATAGGTATATAATTAAATGAATAAATAGAAAAACAAACAAGTAAATAAATGAATTAATAATTAAGTAAATAGATAAATTACATGCTATTACATGAAATATGACAACAATTGGAAATGAGTCCCCAAGAGGTAACCATTTTATGGAGAATCCTTCTGCAGCTTCGGCTGCTGTAAGCCGCACATCGGATTTGGGGGTGCGGCATCTTTCGTGTACCAGTGTCAATCAAGACGCCATAACAATAAATGAATCGTTAACAAATAGAAGAAGTCTTTTAAGAAGAGCAAATGATACTTTTGGCTACCGCATACGTACGAAAATCGGAGCATGGAACGTTCGATCCTTGTACGGCGAAGGTAGATACGAGCAGGTTGAGCGTGAAATGCTTCACCTTAAGATCAGTATCCTGGGCATCAGTGAAACTAGGTGGAGAGGAAGAGCCGAATACAGAGCTGACTCTGGGCAAACGAGAATGCTGTATTCCGGGGAGGATGAAAGAGAGGGTGGCCAAAGGCTGCATGGTGTCGGAATTATGTTGAACGAAGAAGCAAGGCGTAGTCTTATATCCTGGGCGCCCATTTCTGCAAGAATAATGACAGCAAGGTTCCGTTCAAAAATTCGCAACGTCACAATAATTCAGTGCTACGCCCCCACAAATGAAGCGACCGAGGAAGACAAAACCGCTTTCTACACTCATCTTAACTCAGTTTACAGTGGTGTTCCAAGAGCCGACATCATAATTGTCATGGGAGATCTCAATGCCCAAGTCGGATCAGACAACTACGGTCTGGAACGCGTCATGGGGAAAAATGGCTTGGGGTCACGAAATGAAAATGGCGATTTGCTGGTCGATTTTTGTAACGCTAATCGTCTTGTACTGGGTGGAACTGTGTTTAAACATAAGACTTGCAACAAAATCACCTGGGTACATCCGGATGGTCAAACTGAAAACCAAATTGACCACATCATGATTCAGCAGCGATGGAGGAAGTCAATGTGCGATGTTCGGAGCATAAGAAATGCCGACATTGGAAGCGACCATCATTTGGTTCTCATGAGTCTCAAGCTACGAACGGCAGCTGTACAACGTCAATCACAGGGTGCAGCAAGGAATTCGAAGTTCAATACAAATGCTTTAAGTCAGCTATACTCAACCTGCGGCCCGCGGGCCGCATGTGGCCCGTCGAGCTTTTTCAGTGGCCCAGCTAGCGCATATTTACATAAATATGCGATTTTTTAGAAAAACTTAATACCATAATTCAAAATTTACAGCCGTTTGGGAAATTTGGAAAAAAGACTGAACATTTTGAATGATATTTCCTGATTCCATCGTCTTCTTTTATAAACTGAACCAATGCCCGAAAAATCAATCAAATGGGAAATAAAGCCCAAAATAGGAAACATTTCCAAACAAAAAGTGTTGTCAGTCATCAAATTTGAAAGACAAGTGGAAATAGCTCCATCGAAAAAAGGAATTGTCACTTTGCCCTTTCGTTTTCAAGATTAGTCACAGCATTTTCGTTTCAAATGCTTCTGAAAAAGTTCATTTGGCACTTGATGACAGTTCATCTTCTGAAAAGAAGAGAGCATCGATTCTGAATTTGAAGAAAGAATTAAAACCAGAAGGACGCATTCATGCGCACAATTGAAACGTGAAAATTGTCAAATATTATTTTTATTTAATTTTGGAATTGCCATTGTGCATTTTGATTATACTTAAATTTGGAGTTAAAAGCAAACAGTTATGAAAAAAAACTGATAGGCCAAACATTCATCCTCTCCATTATCGTCATCTTCATACCTTGCTGTAGAATTTTTGCTTAGGAAAGGAGTTAACTCAAAATAAAAACCCAAGGTTGAGACATTCGTTGCTGTTATTGAGGAGTATCAATATTCAGAGAGCAGCTGTGCGAACGTTTTATCAACCAAATGCAACAACCAAGTTCACAATTAGGTACAAACAAATCCAAACTTCAGAATCAAGGAAAGGGCTTCAATTTGTTCGTTTGGCATTCTGTAATAGAGCTGTGTAAATCGTTCAATTCAAATGATAGAATCGTTCAAGAATCGATCACCAAAATGATTCGATCATTTCAATCAATTGATCATTTACATTTCACAGAATTTACTATCGATTCAATTTTCATTTCGATTTTGATTTCGATGGAATAAAATTTCTCCGATGGAACGAACTGTACCGATTTTGATCGAATACAAAATAATACAATTTGGATGGATTAAAAAGCTAAAAAAAAATGAAATGAATAACTGCTCCGGAAAAAGTTGATTTTATGTCAATTGGTTGACATTTGGATCCAAATATACTTTTTGTGAAAATTCGGCCCCTATCCGTCAAGACATAAAATATCAAATTCCATTGAAGGATGGATACGATGTCGATGGACTAAAAAACATCTAAGAAATCACAAGTTTTTGAAAAGAAAATCGAGATTCATCGAAATGATTGAGATTGGGGTGGAAAATCGAGAATCAACAAAATGATTGAGATTGGGATGGACAATCGAGAAACGAGAATCCTCAAAATGATTGAGTGGATCTAAAATCGAGAATCATCGAAATGATTGAAAGCAGTGAATGCATCTGACACATGTATTAGAAAATCACCACAATTTGACGAAGTGGTGAATTTGGTGAAGTGATAAATACTGGAAAGGTATCATATCTTTTTTAATAAGAAAAGTCATCAAACGGACAAGTTGTCTATCCGTGGGCCAGTTAACACGTGTGTTAAGGAGCGGATACCAGTTTTCTGCAGCTGTAAGAATGTAAAATGAGTGACCACAACATAAATTTTCCTCCTTCTTCTTGGGGTAATATAGATGATGTTCCTGACAGAAAAAAAAGTAAGAAAGCCGACGCTGGAATGAAAATTAACATTTTGGATCAACATACGTTTGGGAATCATCATTTTCATATATGCTCAATAGAGCGATGATTAGCCACTTGGTGGAAGTTTATTGTTCTGAACATTTTTAACAAAAAAAATGATTAATAAAACACTTGTTAATTTCCACAATTTAAATATATGTATTTATTTGATATTTTTAATAGAAAGCCAACGCGTTTCGTCTTCTTAGGACATCTTCAGGACATGCAGGAAGAAGCCAGATCTTGAAAGTGTTCTAAATTTCAGAAATCAAATTAAGTTTTATATTAAAATGTATAAACCCTTCAATCTAAATTACTTTACACCTAAGTGCAAAAAATACTTCATGTTGCGGCCCGAGGCAACATAGCTGAAACGTCTTTGTGGCCCTTTTGAAAGAAAGGTTGAGTATGGCTGCTTTAAGTGATCCCAACATATGTCGTAACTATGTCACCAACCTTAACGACAGAGCTTCGTCATTAAACGGAATACAACATTCAACAATTGATGAGATGTGGGGTGATATAAAAAGTGTTTTTATGGATGCTGGATCCGAAACTGTACCCAAGCAGTCGAGAGTTAGAGACTCTTGGATATCCCAAGACACCTGGGATAAAATCGAACTTCGCAAATCGTTGAAGATGCAAATAAATGCCGAAGCAGATGCTCAACGAAAGGCTGAATTGCGAAGAGAGTATCGCTTAGCACATAAGATGGTCTATCGCTGTGTGAGACGAGACAAGAGGATGAGGTTAGACGTTCTCGCAGAAAATGCGGAAAACGCTGCAAGAGGAGGAGACATGAGGGAATTGTACCAAATATCCAAGGAAGTTGTCGGGAAGAAAACCAACACCAATCATCCTGTAATGGATGTGGATTGCACACTTTTGGTATCAATCGAGGATCAGCTGCGCAGGTGGAAGGAGCACTTTTGTGCCTTGCTTAATGAGGATTCTGTCAAGCAGAGTGCTGAAGTGCCCCAGCTTAACGAGATGCGTAGATCATATAGGGGTATTGACATCGAGCCCCCTACAGTACTGGAAATTCAATCTTCGATAAATCTTCTCAAAAACAACAAAGCAGCTGGACTTGATGGTATACCAGCCGAGTTCCTGAAAGCTGCCCTGTCAGAACGGCTAGTATTCTACACCCGTTGATACAAGCTGTGTGGGAAAATGAAATCTATCCCAGCGACTGGAAGGATGGTGTAATTGTTAAGTTGCCAAAGAAAGGTGATCTTAAGAATTGCAACAATTGGCGAGGTATTACAGTTTTGTCCGTTTTTCCAAAATTAATGACAACCATCATTCTGGAGCGGATAAAGGTTAGAATCGAGTCTACACTCAAGAGGCATCAAGCTGGTTCCCGCAGTGGGCGGTCTTGTGTCGACCATATCAACACTCTGCGTATCGTTCTTGAGCAGTCTGCGGAGTTTCAATCACCGCTTTACCTCATGTTTGTGGATTTTGAGAAGGCCTTTGACCGAGTAAACCGTGAATGTATATGGAGATCACTTCTTGGTAGAGGAATTCCCCCAAAAATTGTTGCCATTATAAGAGAGTCCTATAACAACGCAAGATGCTTTGTTTTACACAATGGGCAGCTATCCGACTCTTTCGAAGTGCGGCAGGGTGTGAGACAGGGAGATGTTGTATCGCCAATTCTCTTTCTACTGGCGATTGACGATGTCTTGACGGCCAGCGTTGGAACATCAGAGAGGCAGGGCATTCAATGGAGACCGTTTGAAAGGCTTAGCCACTTAGACTATGCCGATGATATATGTCTCTTGGCAAATAACATCAGCGGGCTGAACGGGATGTGTCAAGCTCTGAAGGTAAAAGGAGAGGCGAGTGGTCTGAAAATAAATAGCAAAAAGACAAAAATAATGCTCACAGGCCGCTCCACACATCAGCGTATTTTAATACAGGAGACGCCAGTTGAAGAGGTTGAACAATTTAACTACCTTGGAAGTATTGTTTCAGCAAATGGTGGTACTGATCTGGACGTTCAAAGTAGAATAAATAAAGCTCGCGCAGCCTTCGGTTCTCTCTCCCAAATTTGGAAATCATGTCAAATCTCCTTGCGCACAAAGTTGAGATTTTTCGAATCCAATGTCAAATCCGTGCTGTTATATGCTTGCGAAACCTGGAAAGTCACGACTACCATCTCAAAGAAATTGCAGGCTTTTGTGAACCGTTGTCTACGCCATATTCTAAAAATTCGCTGGCCACAAATTATATCAAACGAGGAATTGTGGCGCAGGACAAGCCAGGAGCGGCTGGACGTTGACATAAGAAAGCGTAAATGGCAATGGATTGGTCACACACTGAGGAAACCAAACGATGAAATTGCAAAGCAGTCATTTGAATGGAATCCTCAGGGTGCACGGCGGGATGGAAGACCAAGAGCAACATGGAAATCAACAGTTCTAGCAGAAGCAGACTCCCAGAGAAAGACGTGGCCACAGTTAAAATATCTATCTGCAGACCGAGAAGGATGAAAACGATTTGTTGGCGCCCTATGCCCCAACCGGGGTTACAGGACTTGATGATGATGAAATAGATAAATAAATAAATTAATAAACAAACAAATAAATATATAATTAAATGTATCATAGATGTTCAAATTAAATAAATATATGGTTGAATAAACAAATGAATAAATTAATAAACAAAATAATAAATAAATAAATAGATAAACCAAATAAATAGGAAGAAACAAAAGTAAATGAACAAACAAATAAGTAAATAAATAGATACAAAATAAATAAATAAATAAATTATAAACAATATAAACATTATTAATCAATTAAATATGTAAATGAAAAACATAATGTAAGGTTTTTACAAAATATACATAAACATGTTAATGGGAACATTAACAACACCATAGGTAGCTAAGTTTGAGATCAATTCATTGTCTGAGCAACTGCATGCTAATATATATCTTTCATATTGCTTCGAAATTTGATATGGTACTTTTGCTATTTGTGCTTTATTATGAAGATCTTCTGGGGAGAAGTGCCAGGTGAACCGTATAACATTATACTTTGAAAAATTGTTTTATAAATAATTAATTTATTTTCAACACTCAATTTAGATTTTCGGTTTATAAAAGGATAAAGAGTTCGTATCACAATACTAAGTTTATTAATGGTTTGCTGAATGTGCATACTGAAGGTTAAGGTTTTGTCCAGGTGTACCCCAAGATATTTTGCGCTGGACTTCCATTCTGTTTGGACACCTTCCAATAAAAGTGCGTTGCTTGGCAAAGAACAGGGCTTTCTTTTCCTTGTAAAAAAGAGAGCCTGAGTCTTGGAAGCATTAATCTTTATTTTCCAACTGCTGAAATAGGTTTGGACAGAAAAGAGAGCAGATTGCAAATTGGTTTCTATATTTAAACCAATTGAATCTGTTGAATATATGCAGGTATCATCTGCGAAGATAGCAGTTTTGCAATTCCGAAGTTTTGGAAAATCACTTGTGAAGATAACATACAGAAGTGGTCCAAGAACAGAACCTTGGGGAACACCGGCCACAACATTTATTTCATCAGAATACCAATTATTAACAGAAACCTTAAAGGTTCGATTTGTAAGAAAGGACAGTATTATTTTTACAATATATAAGGGAAACCTTAAAGAAATAAGTTTATGGATCAACCTTTCATGCCATACGGTGTCAAACACTTTTTCAATGTCTAGAAGGACCATTCTTGTGCTGTTTCCTGCTGCAAGGTTTTCTTTTATGTCTCTAGTTATTCTGTGAACTTGATTAACAGTGCTATGGTGACTACGAAATCCAAACTGTTCTGGTTGTAAGATGTCATTTTCCTCAACATGTGTAACTAGTTTCATTATAATTAATTTTTCTAAGCACTTGCTCAAGGAACTTAATAAACTTATTGGTCGGTAATTACATGGCATGCTAGCATTTTTCCCAGGTTTAGGTATAGGGATTATTTTTCCCGTTTTCCATTGATTTGGAAAATATCCTGGTTTGAAACATCCATTGAACAACGTTCTAAGAAACCTAACGCCTATAATAGGAAGTTGCTTTAGGTATAGATATTTCATTCCATCAAATCCAGGAGATTTAGTGGTTTTTAAAGTTTGTAAAATATATTGTATATTATTGACTGATACGAAATCATTTAATACTTCAAAAGAATTAGAAAAAAGAAATTGCATAGATTGATTTACAGCACTTTCTATTTGAATATTGCTTGTGAGATTACGGGTTGTTAAATTGTTAGCACAGAATTCACGAGCTAATGCATTTGCTTTTTCTTCTTTAGAAAGTAGAACTGTATCATTAACTTTAAAAGCAGGAATATGTACATTTTTCTTTCTTACTACTTTCACTATATTCCAAAATAGCTTACTACCTTTACTCAAGCTCTGAAGTTTATTGTTCCACCTTTGGTTTCTAAATCTTACTATCGAAGATTTAATGATCTCGTTCAGCACCTTCACTTCACGAAAGAATTGCTGGTCCCTGGTCCTAGTCCACAAAGTTCTGTATCTATTTCTTAATTTAATTGCTTCTACTACTAGATTTTATAACGTCCCTTATCTTGGCGGACACTTTTTGGCGGAATCGAATAATTTTGATATCTGAATTTGTAGCTAATTAAATGCTAATTTGTTGCTCAAACCAAAAATTTGTAGCTCGAGTACTTTTCGAGTTATTCAATTTTCCGCTAAAATAAGTCTGAAGTTAGCGGTAAAAATTTAAAATAACACTAATTTTACTTTCTATTTGTACTTTTTATTTGTAAAAAAATAGATTTTCAATGTTTTTTTTTTTGCAAAAATGTGTAGCATATCCTATGCTAATTTGTTGCTCTTACTAAAAATTTGTAGAGCTACAAATTTTTAGTTAGATTAACAAATTAGCATAGGATATGCTACACATTTTCGCAAAAAAAAAACATTGAAAATCTATTTTTTTAAGATTCCGCTGGCATTTTTCCGAGCCTATGTTAGTGAAACCGGAAATGCTCATTTTTGAATTTGAATTTCAAATAAAAAACGAACTATTCAAGGTACAAAATTAATTTTTGCGCAACAAATTTTAATTTAAAAAGCTACAAATTCTGACATAAAAAAAATTTTAATAAATTTTTTTTTTTTTAATTTTGTCCGTTACACAGGGGGTAATGTCTTATTTTAGCGGGAAATTGAATGCAAAGAAAACCAAGCGAGCTACAAAATCGCGGTTTGGTGACTTATCTAGTTGGAGGAGTCTTCAAATTTTGGCAAAAAAAAATTTTGGATTTTGTCATTTTTTTAGATTTTTAGGGCTTGATTTTTAGCTAACTTTTTAGCTAGCGGGAAATTGTGTACCAAAAAAACTGTTAGAGCTACAAATTTTTAGTAAGAGCGACAAATTAGCATAGGATATGCTACACATTTTTGCAAAAAAAAAACATTGAAAATCTATCTTTTTGAGATTCCGCTGGCATTTTTCCGAGCCTATGTTAGTGAAACCGGAAATGCTCATTTTTGAATTTGAATTTCAAATAAAAAACGAACTATTCAAGGTACAAAATTAATTTTTGCGCAACAAATTTTAATTTAAAAAGCTACAAATTCTGACATAAAAAAAAATTTTAATTTTTTTTTTTTTTTAATTTTGTCCGTTACACAGGGGGTAATGCCTTATTTTAGCGGGAAATTGAATGCAAAGAAAACCAAGCGAGCTACAAAATCGCAGTTCGGTGACTTATCTAGTTAGAGGAGTCATCAAATTTTGGCAAAAAAAAATTTTGGATTTTGTCATTTTTTTAAGATTTTAAGGGCTTGATTTTTAGCTAACTTTTTAGCTAGCGGGAAATTGTGTACCAAAAAAACCGTTAGAGCTACAAATTTTTAGTAAGAGCAACAAATTAGCATAGGGTATGCTACACATTTTTGCAAAAAAAAAAACATTGAAAATCTATCTTTTTAAGATTCCGCTGGCATTTTTCCGAGCCTATGTTAGTGAAACCGGATATACTCATTTTTGAATTTGAATTTCAAATAAAAAACGAACTTTTCAAGGTACAAAATTAATTTTTGCGCAACAAATTTTAATTTAAAAAGCTTCAAATTCTGACATAAAAAAAAAATTTTAATTAATTTTTTTTTTAATTTTGTCCGTTACACAGTGGGTAATGTCTTATTTTAGCGGGAAATTGAATGCAAAGAAAACCAAGTGAGCTACAAAATCGCGGTTTGGTGACTTATCTAGTTAGAGGAGTCTTCAAATTTTGGCAAAAAAAAATTTTGGATTTTGTCATTTTTTTAGATTTTAAGGGCTTGATTTTTAGCTAACTTTTTAGCTAGCGGGAAATTGTGTACCAAAAAAACCGTTAGAGCTACAAATTTTTAGTTAGAGCAACAAATTAGCATAGGAAATGCTACACATTTTTGCAAAAAAAAACATTGAAAATCTATTTTTTTAAGATTCCGCCGGCATTTTTCCGAGCCTATGTTAGTGAAACCGGAAATGCACTTTTTTAAACCTTAACTGTAAATAAAAAATTATCCATAAAAGATACAAAATTTATTTTTGCGCAACAAATTAGCATTCAAAAAGCTACAATTTTGGGCATTAACACAATTATGATTTTCAAATTTTCGTCCGCTAACTTCAGTCTTATTTTAGCGGAATTTTGAATATTTGAAAAACCGTTAGAGCTACAAAATCGGGGTTTGAGCAACAAATTAGCATTTAATTAGCTACAAATTCAGGTTACAAATAAAAAGTAAATTAGTGTTATTTTAAATTTTTACCGCTAACTTCAGACTTATTTTAGCGGAAAATTGAATAACTCGAAAAGTACTCAAGCTACAAATTTTTGGTTTGAGCAACAAATAAGCATTTAATTAGCTACAAATTCAGATATCAAAATTATTCGATTCTGCCAAAAAGTGTCCGCCAAGATAAGGGACGTGATTTTATATGGAATGAATTCGGGATTTTTGGCATTCGGGATTCTGTCCATTCGGGATTTTGTCCGTTCGGAATTTTGTCCATTCGGGATTTTTATGGCATTCGGGAGATTGTTTTTTTGCAATTAGGGATTTTGGCATTCGGGTTTTTGTACCCTTCCCTCAAATGTCACTAATAGCAAAAATAAAACCGGCAAATGCAAACAAGCGCATCGTATATACATGAAATGTATTCTGTCTGTAAAAAGAATGGGATAATTTCCAAATCATCTAAAGAATAATCAATCCTGGCCGTATAACAGAGTACTGCAGAAGCAAAGTCAAAACGGCTATTTTCATTTATGATCTCATGTGTCAGTTTTTATGGATTCCTTCATCACGTGAGAAGATCTTTAAGAACGATTTCATGATATTCTCCAATTTCTTCAATAGCGTTGAATTTTTTCACCAATAAATATATTAACTAAGAAGCTTGCTTCTGAAAATTATACACAAGTCAAAACCTTTACTTTAGGCTGATATTTGCTTATAACATATTTGAGAAATTAAAATACTTATATTGTTTCAAAAAGGAATTATTAAAAACTTTTATTTTTAAACCAGGAAATTATACTTATAATTTAATATCCAAAACAAACTGAGTACAAACTTTCTTAAACATAAGAATAGCTTTTATTTTCACCTTGAAAAATTTATTCTGTCAGTCTCTGGGGCCCCAAACCTTCGGGGCCCTGGGGCGCTGCCCCAGTTTGCCCCTTGGTAGCTACGCCACTGGTACCTACATACCTACCGAAAGGGTTTCCTTAAAAAGAGATTACAATTAAATGGGTTAGCTACACAAACAAAATAAAACTTACTGCTAAGTATTCTTTAAACATTATAACTGTCAAGCAAATAGATGCGTGCTTTCCATATTTTTAGGCGCAAATGCTTACAATAGTTTTTATTATTTAAACCTCAAACACAAAGCTTAACACAGTCAAATAGAAGTCTTAAATAACGCTAACTGATCTTCATTAGCAAAGTGAAAATTTAAACAAAATCACAAGATTGTCATATAAATTCTCTAATCAGTAGCCACACGGGTGATGCTTATCATTTGTCGTTGTTTATACACACCAAGATTATTTAAATCTATCAAATTAATGGTAAAGATCCCCGTGTGTGAAAAACCACAGTCTTTTTGCAAGAAAAAAAAAAAAACAAATTATATACAAGCCAAAGCCAAACGAAGCCGTAACACTCAGTCTTAAATCTGAAATGATCAGTAGTTTTGTTGTAACAAGTTCATTTTGGTTACTCACGACGCGTCGCCGAAACAGGTAGATGGTAGATTGGTGGACAATAAAAATTCGCATGCGATGGTTTTGATGTAAGTATTTGTATAAGGGAAGTGATGGCCATGCGCTAAATGAAACCATTTCGCTATAATATTACCGTCATTCGATTATGCGTTAATTGCTGAAAAACCCCCAGACAAGGCTCACACAACCAATATTAGTGGCAAACACACAAATTTCGCTAAAAAATTTAAACCTCATCTGTATGACTGGCAGATCGCATTCGTATCTGGAGCTCCGACGCGATCACTTCATATGCGAACAGTAGTGTGTCTGTATAGTAAGATACTAGCATTTGCTCAGGCAGACCTATACCTGCTTCTGCTTATAGGTACTACTACTTAGTTAATTCACCTACGCGGTAGTGCACCTGAAATCGTTACCTTTATCTACGCGCCTTCCCTTAAAGTCTAGATCGGTTTGGTTCAAGCTAATTTCTATTATCACTCGCATTCGCTTCTAGTTTGTTGGATATCGAGCACGAAGTAGCTTCGGTCGTAGATATTGATATGTTGTTGTCACCCAATTTATAGTTTAAACCTTACTTAATGCCGGTTAGTCGCGAAAAAGAAATTTACCAAAGCAAATAAACTCAACATAGGTGCCATTTGAAGTTCTTGTATATTTTTGTTTTAATCCTAATATATCTATGAACATACTCGAAGATACTAAACATTAAAGAGAATTTGCCATCTAAGATCTAATGATATAATAGATTAAACTAAGTTTTGTGTTATTGGTTTATGGTGAATAACAAAATAAATAGTTTATTTTTGTTTTGCGAACGAACGAAAGTTATTTTGCTGTTGTGATTTTCAAATGAGTACATAACTGTTGCATGTAAAAAGTGTCATAAAAATTTAAAAAATAAAGTGCACGGGAAAATTTAATTTCGTATTTATATTATATTGACAATATAGAAGGTAACGTCCTTATATGGACCTAACTAATTAAACTTCAAATTGTGTTTTTGAACGGCAAGCTATTTATTTTGTATTTGTATACCTAATTAATTAAGTAATAAAGGTAGAGGAAGTGCTGAAAAGTTTGTTTTGACAATATTAAGATACCTACAAAATTAATTCCTAAAATTTTCGTTTTATATTGAATACTTTTGAATGAACAACAACAACTTATGTGTGTTACCACCAAGTTTATAGGCTGGAGTAAGAGTTATAGCTATTTCACGAGAGCCACCTCGATCATCAGACTCCTTTAGTGGTGCTTAGTCTGGTTATGCTAGTATTAATTGAAAAACTCTTTGCCGTCATATGGGAGCGAACCATGAACCTTGCGATTCGTTTTGTTGTAAAATGCGGACTTTATTGATTAATAAACGATTTTATTGTTAACATTTTTTATTAACAGAAATTTATTAACTAAAATTTTAAAACAATAATAAATTATCACGATATTGCTAATATTCTATTGGACATATATGTGTTTGTGTATGCATAACATATCCGCAGTAATAACTGGAAAAACAAAACAGCTATCATATTCTGAAAACTCACTGAAACAGAACGTGGGCGGGTGGTATTTTGCACATTTAGTGGAGTTTCGTCTTTTGCGCTTGAATATAGTTGTGTTGCTATAATTGTTCTATGATATTTTATTACATACAAATTACGTTGTTTAACACCCATCTTCACTAAGTCAGTCATAAAGCTGATAAAAACACAAAACCTTCAAATGAAACTAAGATTTCTTACATATTTTAAATTCATTGAAAGTTCTTCCATATTTTAAATTCATAGAAAGTTTTGTCGTACTTTCAAAAAATCTTTTGATAATACAAAAATAATTATACCTATTATAATATTTCACACCAAAACTCGAATTTTAATTCCGATAACTTTCCGAAACAGGTCCGGTAAGATTGCAAAATACCTCAGTGTACGGTGCGACCGGCGCGGCGGCGGCGTGGTGGTTTGTATAGAATGCATACTTGCATACCACTTTCTCTGACGTTGAACACGGGCTGCATTCGAAATTCAAGTTTCAAGAATGGGTTTTAACAAAGGGAATCTTAGAACTCCGAACGGGGGTAGAATCGGTAAAGGTGAAATTTGATAGTTCACAGTCAAAAGCATGATTTTCCCTACATATAAGATAATTCTGATTATTAAGTTGATTATAGCTAATTCACACATTATTTCATGTAACACCTACATCTTTAGGTGTCGCTTTCATAAATTGATTGGCATTTTTATATGATTTTGACTTTGACTGCATATAGAAATTAAAAATTTAAACGTATTAAAAAGTTTATAGGTATGAATAAATAACTTCAATTTTCTCACTCAAGAAACTAGTTTTGTATTTTATTGAAGTACCTATGTACATTCCTACATACATATTTATTTATTTACTATATGATTTTCACATTTCAAGGATTATGAGTAAGGCTTTAACACCGCTCAAGTGTTAAATGGTATAATTTAATAACTGAAAAAACTTCAAGAATTGTATAGGGTTTATTCTGGATCACTCTACAAAGAGCAAAGAATATTTGATTACCAAAAACGACAGTCAAAATAGTATCACTCAACTATCTACGATTCCACCCTTGTTTCTTTATAAGGGCTTAATATTCGATTTGTTTTAGTTTTCCGGATAAAAGCATCAAATCAGTAAGTGGGTAAACCATATTACGCTGCTGAAGTGAAACGAAAATTTTCTAGGATCTCCAAATCGACAGCAAAAAGATTGCCGAATAACATGAAAAATTTTAAATTTCAGATGTAAAATAAATAAAAGTAGTACAAAGTTCAAAAACTTTCATTTGTCATTTGAAAAAATATCAACATTTTTAAATGATGTATCAGCATCATTACATGGCTTAAGTTTCTTGTTGAGCTTTATCACCACTAAAAAAACTAAAAATTTGGTCCATTTCTTCATTTTCTTCCTTACTTACTTACTTTACTTTAGATGGCACTCACATTACATTCCAGGGTGGAATACGGCCAGCCTCAACCAACAAGCCCCTCCGCCTCCAGCCAGCTTGGCCCCTAGCTAGCTGCCCGCAGTTGCGCACTCCAAGTTGGTTGAGGTCTTTCTCTCTTCCTCTATAACATTATTTTCTGCTATATTTTTTTTTATAAAATTCAAATAAAAAAAAACATCAACTGTCAAATTTTCGTTAGCAATGGCCGTTTTCCTTTGGAGGTGGCAAAGTACTTATGAGTAGATGAAAACCCTAATCTAGTACTACCCACTGCACATGCTCTCATGTGCGAGCAGATACATTTTACATGGGAAAGCAGTTTGATGTGTTCCATTGAAAAAAGCTAGCAAAGTACTTGCAAGTACTTCGCCACCTCCAAAGGAAAACGCCTAATATGTGATGCCAAATAAATTTCATGCGCAAAAAAGTGGAGACTTGGAGGTAATAATCTACTACAAATTTTCATTCAATTGATACTTATTTCGCTATCGAACTGCGTACTTGAGAACAAAAAACATAATGAAATTTTTCGTTTATGATTTCGTTGTGTTAAATTTTGTATAGAACTTTTCATTTCGCTTCAGCTGTGTGCTGTGCTTAAGTTATGAAAATTTGAAAAAAATCTTAACAATAAAGCATAGTACGCACCTGAAGCGAAACGAAAATGTCCATACAGAAACTGACACTACGAAAAATTTCGTAGTGATGTAGTATGTAGTACGCAGTTCGACAGTGAAATGTCAATAGAACAGAAAATCATAGTCAATACTAGAACCAAGTCTCCACTTATCTTTCGTACACAATTAATTGACCAGAACATTATTTCAGACGAAAATTTGACAGCTTGTTATATTTTGCTGTTGAGTTTTATTTGGAAATGAAAATGGAAGAAAATACCGTCGAAATGAACTGCAGAATACAATTATTTGGAACCCTTTGCACCACAACGGACGACACGAAAAAAAAAAAAAAATTGACATCAGACGAGAAAAAATTGACTTAAGGTCTTGAACTGTTTTTTTTTTACTATTTTGACATCTTTCTAATAAAACTCTCCATAAACCCCAGAAAATTTTCGTCTCACCTCAGCAGCGTACTAGGCTTAAATAATTTCCTAATTTATTTTTTGTCTCTAATTCAACCTATGAGTACGAGTACCTTACCTATGAAGATAGTTTTTCTGTAGAAATCTGTACAGTACCGAACAAATGAAATTAGGCGTGTTCGGGAGAATGAGATCTCCGAAGGCTAAAGCGGGGCATTCACGTTAAGACTGTCACAGAGGCTGTCGATCCGACTGTTGCAACGACTGTCGAAAGTACGCACACACGTTGCGAACCAGTATTACGAACAGTGTGTCAAAAATTCATTCAATTTGTTTTTTATTTATTTCGTCTCGTAGTTCGGTCGCAAGGACTGTCTCAAAAACTGCCATTCACTATACGACAATTTGGTCGTGTCGCAAGGTTCGTTGAAATTTTCAACGGACGATGTACAACAAGGACATTCACGGTAGAACCTGTCGTATACGACTCAAATTTGTCGAACAGTCCTTACGACAGTTTTAACGTGAATGGCCCGCTTAAGTGTCAAAAACTGAGCAGGCCAATCCAATATTTTCTTTCTTTAGTTATTTGACAGTCAAATTTCTGAAGCGGGCCATTCACGTTAAGACTGTCGCACAGTCTGTCGATCGGACTGTTGCAACGACTGTCGAAAGTACGCACACATGTTGCGAACCAGTTTTACGAACAGTGTGTCAAAAAATTCCTTAAATTAGTTTTTTATTTATTTCATCTCTAGAAACAAAATAAAAACTATGAAGATTATTCGTAGACTGAGTAGTTCGGTCGCAAGGACTGTCTCAAAAACTGCCATTCACTATACGACCATTCTGTCGTGTCGCAAGGTTCGTTGAAATTTTCAACGGACTTCCAACCTGTCGTTAGTCGCACGGTCCGATGTACAACAAGGACACTCACGGTAGAACCTGTCGCATACGACTGAAACTTGTCGAACAGTCCTTACGACAGTTTTAACGTGAATGGCCCGCTTGAGGAATCCTGTTCAAGAGACTGAGGGCGGTATTCACCGACGGTTCATAACTTATGAGGCTCATAAACCTATTCACCAAGCAATAATAGTGAATATTTATGAGCGCTCATAAGACTTATGAGTGGTCCTGACCACTCATAAAGTTATGAGCGCTCTCTCCGAAAACTAGTTCGAAAACCTTCAAAGTAACCCTTCAAGAAAATTCACTGACTCATTTTGTCAGTTCTTTTTGGATCCTTACAAAAATGAGTCTCGCACGCACACATATTGTAAATCCTTTTGTCTTCAGAAATTTTATTTTTTGTTTCAATTTTTTAAGTTCTTTTTGTAATTCACGCGATGAAGATAATTCTTTTGTCCGTTTGCTGTGAAAATTTGAAAAAATAGGATAATAAAAGGTGTATATAATGAATCTGTTCCGGATAGAAAATTACAGAAAAGTACAGGATTGTGTACTCCATGAGTTCTTCATTTTGTTCTTCATTTTGTCACCATGATGTTTTTGAGAACAGTTTAGAAAAATATTTCCTGCACCTACTTTTGTGGTCGAGAAAGTGAGTGAGATATGTCGAAGTACCAGTACCAGTTGATTTGTTTGCCTGGAAATTAAAATTTATCACAGAAAAACTTTTTGCTTAAGCGTAGTACGCAGATCGAGCTAAAATTTCGCTCCCATACAAAATTCTCTCCAAAATTTAGCCAAGCTAAAATTTAGCCAAGCATTTTAGCCGAGAGGTACGCAGCTCCAGCTAAAAATCAAATTTTCGTTTCTTACTGTACAGCTCTTATCTGTCAAAATTTAGCGCGTGAAATAATTGTTCGGCACATTAATTCTCGAGCTAAATAGTGTCATCTTCTTTTATTTACTAGATTTGTGTGAATTTTACTTTGTGGAAATTAAAATTGAGAACGAGAAATATTCATGGACAAACGATTTATCAATGCCAAAGGGAAAAATCTATTTTATTTGATTAGATTCACTTGAAATATTGAAATAAAATTCTATGAAATTATTAAATAATATTTCTTTTCAGAGAACAGCTGTTTTCTGTGATGTTATGTCCACAAAAATCTTGTGTCAAAATTTAGCTTGGATATTAGCTGGTGTTTGGAGAGAAATGTGGGAGCAAAATTTTCGCTCGATCTGCGTACTAGGCTTTAAATCTGACAGTTTTCACACATTTAAGGCTCTCCCAAACCAATGCGAAATCATAGCGAATCATTCGCAAAGGCGGTTTTTTGTTGTTGTTAAGCATTGTGTATCTTTCATATTTTGTGCTATTGTGAATGATTTCGCGTCGTCCACGAATGTTTTGCGTTGGTTTGGGGGAGCCTTTAAACTGTTCTGGGGCCCAATTTCGCAAGGGTGACTGATTGTAAATAAATGTAAATAAATTTGTTTAATTGTGCATGCGTTATCTGTCAAAAACTTAAAACTCACTCTTGCCGAATCGCAAAAATCGATGTGTAAACGAATTTCTGTGTACACACAAAAAACTCACTCTTGTGGAATTGGGCCCCTGAAGTAGTTTTTCTTAATTTAACACAGCTAATATAAACCAACGTTTGACGTCTATCTCCCCTTCAAGTGAACGAGTCCATTTTGGGTCCGCAAAAGTAGTAGACAATGTACGAACGAAATAATTAGCGAAACCAAAAAGTAAAGTAAGAACATTTCCCTATATGAAACAAACTAAAACGTGCAATGATCTTCACCCCGAGACAAAACTAAGAAAATAAGTAGAAAGAAATTAAAATCACTGTAGTCACAAGGAATTTATTTATGTGTATGCAACACTCATTTTTTCAAGGATCCAAGAAGTAGCGACAAAGTGCGGTCATTTTTGAAAACAGTTTGATTTCACAGTTTGGGGGTACCTGGAGAAGAGAGAGTTGTTCTCATTTTCGAACTTCGAAAAAGAGCTATGAGTGGTTGGTGAATAGTACAAATATTATTTGAGTTAGGAGCCTCATAAACTTAAGAGCCGTTTATGAGTGCTCGGTGAATACCGCCCTGAGATTGCTGAGGGCTCTGATATCTCATTTTCCTGAACGTAAGTGAGTTCTTATAATAGGTGTGTTCAGGAAAATGAGATCTCCGACGGCTCAGTGTCAAAAACTGAGCAAGTGAATCCAATATTTTCTTTCCTCAGTTATTTGACAGCAAAATTTCTGAGGAATCCTGTTCACGAGACTGAGATTGCTGAGGGCTCTGAGATCCCATTTTCCTGAACTCGTCTAGTAATTGAAAAAAAATAGGTTGATAATTCAAATTACAACAGAAAATATCAAGACATGACACATGAACAATAAGGTTTAACTGAATTCCAGACAATGATCACATATTTTAACCTACATAACTTAAATTCTCTCTAAGAGAAAACAATCAAGCTCAACCTCGAAAATAACCATAAAAAAGACTAGGTACATTTTAGAAATTGCAACATGATTGTATCTCCTCATACAAAATAATTTACCTATAAAATACAACGATTCCCCTTATTTAGCTGCTTTAAAAACCTTTGCTTATAGCTTATGAACTAAGCGGATCTAAAATAGAATTGCAGCTACTTTAACTGCTATAATAGTAATAAAGGTGTTTTTTGTGCACTTTTTTTAGCGAGGAAGTGGGTACAAACAGTATACCTACAATTAATTGCAACTTTGCAGAAAAAAAAATCAATAGAAATTATTAATTGCATAGTTATCTTTTTGTATTCAAAAAATATACACCTAGGTATCATTAAATTGTAGTTAAATATCTCATCATTAACTTGACAGTCTTGACAAAAGTATTAAGTGGAAAAGCCGAATTTGGTATTAAAGCTTTTTTTAATTTCCCATTTTGCTTTGTACCTAGTTATCTTAAAAAGTCCCAAAATTCTAATTGCGGGCTTTGGCCGTTTTTAAAATGTGCCACAACACGATTTATGGTAGGTATTTAGTTAGAATTTGACTTCTTCAAAAAGTTTTAACCTATAAAAATGATCTTAAAAATCAATTGATTATCTACTTATTCATAACTAACTTAAATCAAGCTTTACGATTTCTCCAATTAAATTTAATTACTTTTAAATTACTATCATTACTTCTTATTACAAACTCTTGGTTGTAAACTTTTCTGAATTAAAATATACATTTTTATGACACTAATTGTATATACCTACCTCTGTTTTGAAGCTAGCTACACTCCTGGGTATCTATTGAATGTTAATTGAACACAACACAGGTATAGTTTCTAATTTTATGTATTTTAGATAACAGGGAGTGAAAAAAGGGTCGGAAACTATATCGCTTAGGTAAGACAAAAATAAAATAAAAGCTATAAATTTTTATTAGCTGCCACAACCGTAATAGTTTTTATTTGTATGTTGTAGGATTGTAGGTCTAGGTATAGGAATTAAGTGAAGTAAATCATTAGGTTTTTTGGTCTCCAAATATTGAGTTTTTTTCCTCTAAATTTTTCAATATGCTTTCAGAGATATTTCTTACTTAAAATTTATGAATTTTGTCTTTTAAGGGAATTATGAAAGTACACTTAGAAAAAAGCCAAGTCTGTTTAAGATGAAACAAATTAGAGATATCGTCGGCTTTCTGTCAAAACCTCGTAAGTCTTAAAATGCCATTTTAATGTATTTCAGATCAAAACAAATCACTGAATTCAAATATTAATGTCTTGTAACTATGTACATCATGGTTCCTTTTGGTTCTATCAACCAGTTTAAAAACCTTTTACGATCTAAGAAATCCATGTTATTACTTTTTAAATCGGTTCTTTGTGTCTTCTAAGTAAATTTTCAAAACAGACTTTGACAGAAAGCCGACGATATAGAAAATGGAAACATTGGTACCAACATTGATGCCGTAAAGAATTTTTCCGAAACAAATCATTACGAGGTGTGACATAAGCTCTAATAGGTACTTGCATTGTAAACTTTTTTTTCAAACTTATAGATTAATTATGTTATCGACAGCCTACACTAGAACCAATAATTAAGCAATTTGAGTCCCAAAAGTGGAGAGTCATGGGATATTTTATTCCAAGAAGGAATATTTGGATTGTTTCAGCATTCGTTTTCTTTGTACAGCCTCATAGTTGGATACCAAAGTACCCAAACGGGTTTCAGTATACTGTTCTCAGTAGTGTCCCCAAAACACACTACTGTTCTCGTATAACATTATTTTGTGCTGGACAGTTCTGAGTTATTCCCTTGCAACTATCAGCAATTCTAAACTTCCCATTGGAAGTTATTGTAATTGGTCTGATTTGTCAAATCGAAAATTTTGACATATCTTCACGTTTCGAGCTCCCTAGATTGGAATCCATCATTTTTACAAAGATGTCTGTGTTTGTACGTACGTTCCATCGCTTTTTTTCGTCCACCATATCTCAAGAACGAATAAAGATATGTATCGACTTCGGATGAATTTTATTTTATAGATAGAAGTTTCATTACGTGCTGAAAGGAGTTTTAAAAATATTAAATGAGTGGTTTTTTTTACTATAGCAGTTTAAAAAAATAGTTGTGGAATTTCTTCAGTCTTGAATATCTTGAGAACGAATCATGCTATCGACTTCGGGTTAATTTTATTCTATGCATATTGACGTAATAAGGAATTGGTAAAAATATAAAAACATATCAACCCATAGTTTTTTTTTTTATAAAAAAAAATTAAAAATTGTTGAAAAAAGTTGTTTGGCTTAAATATCTCGAGAACAAACAATGATACTGCCTTCGAAAGTGAAAAAAAACTGCAAGCAATTTTATCAATAATTGTTGAAAACTTGTTTTTTGCCTCAAACACCTTGAGAACTAACAATGATATTGGCTTCGGGGTAATTTCATTCTTTATACTAGATTATAATAAATTGATAAAGGATAAGTTTTGCAAAAAAAAAAAATCAATAAACTGTTTTTTTAAGCGAAAAAATACAAGAAACTTTACCTACCAAAAATTGTTGAACATTTTTTTAGTCTCAAATATCTTTAGAACAGACTTTATGATGGGCATTGGGATAATTTTACTCTACATACTATGTAGTTAAATTTTGTAAAAAAAAAATAACAAACAATTTTTTTATAGAAAAAGGTTACACATATATTTTTCTCTAATATCTCGAATCTTTGGTCTTCACTTGATTGCCTATTGAACACCTGATAAAGTTTTCGAAGATCGAGAATCGGCGATTTTTTAATAAAAAAAACATTGGGCCTCTAGCTTCCGAGGGCACCAATGGGAAGTTACTAGTGTGGGTCGCACCCAGCCTCTTTTTTTTAATTCATCTCCTTTCTTTTTGATCTGCTCTTTTCAGTTAAGCTTTGCATCCAAGACCATTGTTATATGTATGTAGTTAGCATTATTTGGAATAGGGATTGTTACATAATTTTATGTTTTTATTTGAAAAGTTTATGCTCCACCTTGCTTCAGCTTCCTTAACAACGCATTTATCAGGCACCAATATCGAATTAAAATTTTTTGATTTTAAATAAACTCGAGTCAACCAGTCAAAATTAATTGTTGTTGTATTTCAATAAAACAAATGTAATATATTTGAGACATCGTAATTGCCCGCCTGGAAAAACAATCCAGGCCCTAAAAAAAAGTCTTTCATTGATGTTAGCAAAGGCATTACAAGGGTAAATATCAAAATCTTCTAAGACCTCTACTACGCTATGTAACCTTTTTCCTCAAGAAGCAACAAAAATAGAAAAAAAATGTTTTTTTTTTGTATCTAGTATTCGATCCTAAGATCTTTTGTTTACCAACAAGACTACTAACAACTTAAAAAATGTCGAATGCAATTTTTTTAGTACTATTTCAATAGATAGGTACATACTTTCGAAGAAAGCGACTTGCTATATTTGGCTTGACTTCTGTTCATTTTTTGATCTCGAATGCAAACATTTCGAACGCACAAAAATCTAGAATGTGCAAAATTCATGAAGTTTAAAATCAAATATCTTAAGTAGAGTTAAATCGAAACAACTGCAAATTATGACAGTAATTTGGTATTTAATGATTACTGATCAAAATTTGGTGCATTAACTTAGTAAGTTTACTCTTAATTACTTACTTAATCACAAATTTATAATGTATGAAAACTTGGCCAGTGAACCCACAGTAATCATTAAATACCAAATATTTGTCATAATTTGTAGTTGTATCGATATTACTCTACTTAAGAAAATAGATATTTTAAACTTCCTGAACTTTAAACTTGACATATTATATTAAGGGCCAGTTTCAAATGTTCCGGTTGAAGTCTCGGATAGCCTATCCGGGACTTATCCGCAAGATAAACTTCAACTTTTCGTTTCAAATGTCTCGGATAGTGATATCCGACAGATAAAGTTTCGGATAGCCTAACCGCCGGTTCATGTGGCTGTTAAAGCTTTTATCCAGAAGATAAAAAATATATTAGTTTGAAGCAATATAAAAATAAAGTTTCAGACCATTTCTTCGATGAAGAGCACGGAATGCGGTCAAAAGAAGTGTCCTGGATTTATGTTAATTTTTAAAGACGAATTTGTGTAAATATCCTACATAAAAAAGCAAGCCACTCAACCAAATAAGGCCACTTCTAGTTGCGTCTAACCCGTAGTTTTTTTTTTTTTTGAAATCAATGAATAAACGGACACATGAGATGTTTATAATGCATTATATATTTATTGAAGAATATTATAATTTATTACAGCTTTTTATATACAAACATACATACATCTTAACCATATTCAAATATTTTAAACCGCAATGCATTGTTGAAAGGATGTTTGTCCATAGTGACACCTCTTGTGGTCTCTTCTTTTCTTCTTTATTTTCGAATAGGGGTATATTTTTCTTCTTGAATGCAGGCCGAAATCCTGGTTCCAACGTTTAGAATGGGTAACTGCTACGCGTATCCGTTGAAATATTGCGAATTTCGATTTTAATCGATCCGTCGCGGTTCGAACTGAATTCAAATCTTTAAAATCAATGAAAATTTAAATCAAAACGACAATTTTGTTTTGTTTTGACAGCAAAAAAATTAATTTTCAGTATGTTTTTGATGTTTTATGTTGTTCTCAAACTGTAAGTGTCTGGTAAATTTATCCACCGGTTAGTTTATCCGAGACTTTGACGATGAAACAGAAAATAAAAAACAGCAACTTTTATCTACTGGATAGGGTTATGTGTCGGATATCTATCCGAAACTTTAACCGGAACATTTGAAACTGGCCCTTAGGATCTCAATCCTTTTTGTGGCTGACTTTTTACGCACAGGTTTTTCGCGCATATAAGAACTTTGGCTCTCTTTCAAAAACCACCCACTGAGTAACTTTTGTTTTTGCTATCATTTACTTCGTCTACTCAGAGTTTTATTTCATATGTGGGGTCCAATGAGCCCTACAAGTAACAATATAATGTAAGTAGCTTTTGGTTTTATTGTAGAGTTGGCCATTCTGAGCGGTATCTTATTTTTCGCTCCTATAATTCCTGAGGAGGTAATTGAGTTCTTGCAGCCGATGGATCCAGCGCTTGTCATTAAATCACCTATCGGTTCCTCCAGCAGGTAACACTTGGAAGGAATTATGCCATTTGTATATTGTATACCTATACAAATACATATTTGGAGCGACTAACGTTGAAACTGCAATTTGTTTTGAAAAGTGCTAAGACATTTGAAATATTACAGTTAAAATATTTGGAATTTCAGGTTTTATAATAAAAAAATAGTTTTGAAAACATTTAAGTCAAACTCCCGATAAATGATTTCAATGGCTATTTAAGATAAGTCTGTAGGCACCTAGACCTATTTAACTACCTACTAAACTACAAATAGCATTATTTTTCTCTAGCACGTTCACTAACTATTGTATTTAACATATTATTCGGTGCAAGTACTTTAAAGCTAATTTATGTACCTACAACAACATGTTTTGAGTTCAAAACAATGACAACAATACAGTACAAAACAAATAAACGTAAATAACTTGAAAGAAATAAGTTATTAGGTACTAATTGACAATAAACAATTTTTACCAATAGCTATGTATTTTGTTTTTCTCTGTTACATCAAGCTTAACTATGATTGTGATGTAATGAAGATTGCTTCTAGCTAATTGACTTCTTACTAAAAATATACCTAATTAAAGAAAAATGTAGGTGTATACCTACATATGTGTATGTTCATATGTATAAAATAATAGAGTTGGTGCGTCACTCAAGAAAAAAAAATTAAAAAAAAAACCTTTTGTAGCTCTTTCTTAAGTCAAAAACAGAAATACGTGTACATATGTATGTAGTAAGTAGGGATTTAAGATAGATTTTGATTTTAGAAACAAAGATACAAACTCTGTGAAACTTAATCATATCTTATCATTATCAGTCAGTTACCATATCACATAACGATCTGCAAATATTAACTAAACTAATTATAGTATATTTCTATCTTTCCAGAGAAACTAGATGCTTTTATTATTATTTGACTTGTCAAATAAAATTTGGCCTTGTTTATCATCTAATCGTACACTTAACTGACGTCCCTTAAAGAATTGTAGATATAAATACTGATACAAAATTGGTACCTACTGATATTTCAGAAATTGCAAATTTGACAACCTGACAAAAATATTCCATGTGAATAAAAATAGCACTTGTCCAATTATTTTTATACTCGTTATCCTTTGACGTAACTTAATTTTATATTTTCTTTTCTTTGCAAACAGATGACATATCACATTAATTGCTGTCAAATTAAATAGGAATTTTTGAATGTTTGTCACCAAAAAGACATATTATTAAGTGATCTTGAAAATCAATGCAAAAGGGTAAATATTTAGCTATCTTCCAAATCCAAACGCTATCGTTTTGACGAAAACATTTTGAAGATTATCGACTTACGTGAAACAAAATATATGTACCTATGTATTTGATCATTAGAACGTGATCGTCCAGATGGTAGTTATTTTCAATCTTAAGTGACGCAAAACTTTTTTGAATGTCGAAAAGTTATCGCCTGGTGATAATCAGGTTACGGAATTAGTAACCAGTTCAATTTTGTTGGTTTAGGTCTGTTACATATTAATTAAAGTAATACGAACAAGTTTTCAAATGTGCTACCTTACGAGCACCTTAAATCCCTACACATATTTATAATTCTCTATTTACTTTATTTTTAGCATCACACCATTCTCTGACCAGTTATTCATTTACTCATTTAATCCTATGTTCTTATATACCTAAACTTAAGCTAGATTTATATGGGAGTTAGTTTGGTCTCTCTTACTGCAACCACCGAACAGACAACACCTTTTAATAAAGTTATATGTATATTGTAAGTAAAATAAAGAACAAACGTGTTTTATTTTTAATTAATGTTGTAAAGAACATTAAAAGGACAATGTTTTTTATAGAACATTTTATTATTTTACAATTTCTCAACACTAGTTATCTATAATTAGGATAGGACTTACTGGCACAAAAGAGGGGCCTGGTTTATTACATTGTATTTTTATTTTCAAGTTTAATTATGCATTGAATTATCGTTACAATTAATTTATTATCTTTTGATGTCACTAGTTTCGGATTTTTCGGATCCAGTTGTCATTGTTGCGTTCTATATTAGATCCACTCCACGGTGTCCCATTGCCTTCTTGTTAATATATGTATATTTTTTGGTCATACTGTAGCATATTATGGGAAAGCCTGATGAGTTATGAGCAGGGGCGTCTTAGGACAATTGGGGGCCCTGGGCCCTTGAGGATATGGAGGCCTTTTAAACAAATTTGTATTGAAAACTATTTCATATTAAGAGTCTTACCATAATTTTTATTAAATTTACTTTTTAAATACCTATTTCGGGAGTATCAAAATAACCTATTAAATAGACCGGAAAATGTACAAAGGTACAAAGTACGAGCAAGGGTTTTTATTTTTGAAAATGTTTGTTTGTTTCATAAACATTCTTAAAACCGAAAATGCTACAAAATTCACGCATGCATTTCTGAGAGAATGGTCACACTGAACACTTTTCAATATTTTTGGTATAACTCGAAAACTAAGCCGAACTTGACAATTTTACTTTTAAAACTTTTTGTTCAAAATTAGATTTTCGGTTGAAATGAATAGTTCAAAAAATTTTATAAAAAAAAATTTAAGCAAGAAAAGTTAACAAAAATCATCCTAATAAAAACCAAAAAAAAAAAATTAAGGATTTCTAAATTTTTTAATAAATTGTATTTTTTTGAAGCAATGATAGGGTCTAGACTAGCATAGCGAAAATAAGGCAGTTACAAAAGATTTTGATATGGCATGCTTAAAAAGTAATATTTGTTCAAAATTTACAGAGATATGCCCCTTCAAACTTTACTATTTCTTATAATTTTTCACAGTTATGGGGCGAAATCCCCTTTTTCGGTACAATATGCCAAATTTCACATTCGTAAAAATGATCGAAATCAATATTTTGATATAACATTATGTTACGACAATAGAGAATATTTAAAAAGTATGTTAGTTCGCAATTTTTTTTCGGCTATTTTTAAATGCTTTCAGATCTACAGACCGGACGGCTTGTCCGATTAATTTTGAATCTTTTATAACTAGAATTCGATTAAATGAATGTTATCTGCATTTTTCACGCGACACTCAATACTTCTTTTTTCGATTATAGAAATGTGGTTTCATGGTTTTTTCATCCTAAAGCGGCTTACAAAGCAGAAATATGCATAGAGGCTTTTGTTAGTCAAGTGTCGAAAGATGTCTGTATAACGATCAATGGAAAAATTACGTTCTTGTTTTTGCAAATAAAATTGATAAAATTAAGTTCTGACCCTGGTGCTCTTTACAAACGTATACAGACAGTTCTCACGAGATTTTGTGTTCAAAGCAAATTTTATTTTCATGTGACCTTGAAAAAAATACTTTAAAAAATTGTATAAAAGAATCCAAAGCTGACCAATTACTGAAAGTAGCTGACCTTTTATAAAGATCTTAGGGCCATTCAGGTGGTATAAAATTTTTGTAAATTTCCCATAAATGAGGTGCCAAAAATCGCTATGACCTTTAAATTTTTAAAAATTCATTAAAAAAAATCTATACCTGACCAATTACTGAAACTAGCTGACCTTTTTGATAGATCTAGAGATCTTTCAGATGGTACACTTTTTTTGCAATTTTCCCTAAAATGAGGTGCCAAAAATCGTTTTGACCTTGAAATTTGTTTTGAAATTCTTTAAATATTCATAAAAATAAAACCAATGGCTGACCAATTACTGAAAATAGCTGACTTTTTACAACCTTGAAAGGCCTTAGGTTAGGTTAGGTTAGGAGGGGTGTGCACAGCACAGAGGCTGTTGCGTACACGGGGGCCTGTTGGTCCATTGTGATCCCCTTACAAAAAGAAAGCAGAGATGCTCCTAAACTAATGATTCAGATAGACTGGCTCATTAACGAACCAGCCTGTGCTCTCTATGAATTTCCTCATATTTGCCATTGAGACCTGCGCTAGATCATCCAGTTCTCCAACAAACCTGTTTCCCAAGTAACGGAGGCGGCTTGTTTGGAGGTTTGGACAATCGCAGAGCTGGTGTTTAATGGATTCTACTTCTTCAACACCCTGACAGCTCCTACAGCAGTCGGGTGCGAGTACACCCAATCTGGTGGCCATTGTGCCAATGGCGCAGTGACCCGTTAGTACACCTATCAAGATTCTAATGTTCTTTTTACTCAGCGAAAGAATATACTGAGATTCCTTTTCATTAATTCTAGGCCATAGACTTCTAGAGATAACGCAATCGTTCCTGGAAATCCAGGATTTATTGATTCGCTCTTTCGTTATTAGGTCCATTTTCGTTTTAATTACCCCGATCGGGATGTCTAGTCCCATGTCTAATTGGCTACTACTGTTTCTATTTGATAATGACCCCTTCCTTGCTAGTTCATCTGCTATATCATTCCCTTCTATATTGCTATGTCCAGGAACCCAACAGAGTTTGACTTGGTTAGTGTTGCAAATTTTGTTCAGTATGCCTCGACATTTTACCACTGTTTTGGATCTTATGGTCTCACTGGCTATTGCTTTGATCGCAGCTTGGCTGTCCACGAAAAATGTGATCTCCGACGAGATCAGTTTTTTCTTGTGTACCAATTCTGCCGCTTTTAGAATAGCGTAAATCTCAGCCTGAAAGACACTACACTCATCTGGGAGTTTATATGACTCTCTAATATTAAGGGCTTCACAGAACACCCCCGCACCTGTTCCTTCTTCCATTTTAGACCCGTCAGTGTAGAAGGGGATACCCTGTTCACTAATTAGTGATTTGGGTTCCCATCCATGTCTTTCGGGTATTGAAATAGAGAAGTGTTTGTTGAAATCCATAAAAGGAGGAATATAATCAGTCTTCACATCAAGTGCAGCCACTGTGTCATACCTTTGTAGGATAGACCCATGACCATAGGTGCTGTGCTTCCAAGAGCCCAGTTCTTTGAGTCGAAATGCGCTTTTGGCTGCTGTGCATCTAGTGTACTCGTTTAGGGGTGGAAGATTTAAAATAATTTCCAAACCTGCCTGTGGCGTAGACCTCTGTGCCCCCGTTATTCCTATACAGGCTAGTCTCTGTACCTTATTCAGGTTTTTGAGATAGCTTACTAATATATGCAATTTGAAAGGCCTTTCGAATTGCATTTTTTTTTTTAAATAACCCAAATGAGGTGCCAAAAGTTTTTTTTGTGACCTTGAAACGAACTTCAAAAATTCATAGAAAAAAATCTATGGCTGACCAATTACTGAAAATAGTTGACCTTTAATCACGATCTAGAAATCTTTCGGATGGTATTTTTTTTTGCAAATTTGCCTTAAATAAGGTGCCAAAAATCGCGCGTGACCTTGAGAAAGTTTAAGCCTTTATTACAAGTTATCTAGGGCTGACCAATTTCTGGGACCACTTGACCTTTTCTGACCAATTAGATGGCATCTTTTTTATCAAATTTCCCTCATATGAGGTGCCAAAGGTCCGAAGCGTTTGAGAGTTGGTATTAATTGGTCTTTCATTATAAGGATGAAAAAATAATGCTCTATCACTTATTTTATTAGAGCCAGATAAATCCAATCTAAACTTCGCATACCTACTTTCAAAAATGAACATCGGTTGGTATACTGGGGCTGTTTAGGAGGCCCCCTAAATCGCGGGGCCCTGGGCCCTGGCCCACCGGGCCCATGCCTAAAGATGTCACTGGTTATGAGCTTATGCTGGGAGAGCTGCATCTTTAGACAGCGACCATTTTTTTCCGCATCAGGGACGAAATCGTTGAAAGTCGAAACTGGGGGTTAAAACGGGAGAGTCCGTTGGGTTGTAGGTACTCCCAGTCCCAGTTCATGTATACCTACTTGTCTCTTTTAGTTGGAAGTAGTTTCATAGTCCCATATTACACGATGACTCAAAATTCATTGAATGCGATGGTGAAATTAGATTATTTTTCTCCTTATTTTCACTCATGAAAATTCGAATAGTCAGATTCAAAGAATAACCGTGTAGTAGGTTACTTACCATCGGGTAAATTAATCTTGATTTTTCTGCAGTTTTGCATTTTTAGGTCGGAGCTGGTTTTGATGCCCCCATCGCCTTGCCGCGCGCCGGCTAAAGAAAGAATCTCTGTATTTCACAGTGTATAAGTCCGAAGTAGGACTCGAGGATAAACTGATGTGCGTTCCTAAAAGTGCGAGTTCGTCAATTGGTATTATCTACCCTAAAAAACTTGAATAATTATAACCTCAACTTTATTTGGTCAAAACCACATTCACATTGCATTTTATTATCAGGTTCATAAATGGAATTTGTGAAATTAATAAGCTGAATAGTTTGTTTTTCTGGTTAAATAAAATACATAATACATGTATAAGTGTCCAAAACCTTCTCGCAGCAATTTATATTACATATAAATGTCAAAATGTTAATTTTTATTACAGATACATTAAAAAATAATAATTTAAAATAAAAATATGTATTTTTCATTTATAGGACTCTCTGAGTATTTAGCAAAATGTATATAAAATATAATGAAGCTTATGCAAATAATAAACAAGTTTTTTTTGTGGGGAGATTTTGGAGATCATGATGCTTTTAAAACGAATGAATCAGGAATATATACACTTTATGTATTTATACCTAAATACCAAAACCCGAAATTTAATATTTATACAAATCCAGTTAAAAACAACTTTTTTGTTTTACCTATTTATTTATTTAGTGATAAGTAAAAAAAATATTTTTATTGATTTTAACACATCCATGTTAAAATATTCACTCAACTAAAAAGTTGATATCGATAGACAAACCAAAACAATCATATTTATTATTATTATTTTAAATGGTTAGAACTACCTAATCATTTGATATAATATGTTCACATACAGTATGTATACAAAATTAGTTTTTGTTCAATTATTTGACAATCTCTGTGAAATGAATTATAAAAAAAAATCTTTTATTATATTTAATAAGTAGATATTTATGTAGTTAAGAGGTTAAAAGTGCTTTAAGACTTGTTCAATGTAAAAATTGGAAAAAGGGCCTCTACGGTCACAGAACCATAATGAATTTTATAGACATAGACATTCAAACAGACTACGTTTCACCGCACATAGATTTCAACCCAGTAACCATAACGGATATCCCAACCAGGGAACTCTGGAATGAAAACAGGGTCATAAATGCAAATCATGTTTCGGTCTTCACTGACGGTTCCAAAACCTCGGAGGGGGTTGGGTCAGGCATCTATTCAGATAACCCACCCATAAATAGATCTTTAAAGCTTCCAAACTTTTGCAGTGTTTTCCAAGCGGAAGTGCTGGCAGTTTGCAAAGCCGCGAAACATCTTTCCTCAATCAGTGAATTAGTCAACAACAATATTGACATTTTCATAGACAGCCAGGCGGCAATTAAAGCCATTTCCTCAATCACCACAAAGTCCAAACTGGTCGATCGCTGTCGGAATGAGCTAAGAGTACTCAATGCGACGAACACAGTTACCCTTAGATGGGTCCCAGGACATAGGGATATTCATGGGAACGAAATGGCAGATGAACTGGCCAAAATCGGGTCATCTCTTGATCCGAGCCAAATCGAAGCCTCTGTGCTCATGCCACTGGAACAAGAAAAAGGTAGAATACACCAGAGTTTCTTGGAAGCTGCAAATGTCAGATGGTCATCCATCGACACTTGTCGGGTTTCAAGGAATCTATGGCCAAATATTTCAAAGAAAAAAACGGATTACTTACTTAAGCTAAGCAGGCCTCAATTATCTCTCATGGTTGGTGTCCTTACGGGCCACAACTCAATGGGAACCCACATGAACAGAATGGGCATCAGCTCATCGGATCTATGTAGAGGGTGTCATGATGAAGAGGCAGAGGAGGGCTCCCCCCACTTCCTTTGCGAATGCCCTAGCCTAGCTAGAACTAGAAAAGAAGCCCTTGGAGAATACTTCTTCGATGAACTGGGCGACATCTCTGTCTTGCCACTAAAGAACATCCTGAAATTCATTCAGAACTCAGGATGGTTCAGGGAGGCCCCCCAAACCTAAAACTTCTCCTTAACTCCCTCCCTATCCCTCCTAACTAACCACCTATCCCCTGGGGAGCACAATGGATCCACTGAGATCCGAGTGAGATGGTGCGGCTTGCCGCATTATCACCCCTTACAACCTAACCTAAGAGGTTAAATTTCGTAACAGATATTTTTGTTGATAAATTTGGAAGGTCATAGTTAATAATGTATATATTGCCATTTTATTTTTACTCTGCTATTAAAGTTCATCAAAAAAGATTATAAGAATAATTGATTTGAAATAACACTTTTGATTTTTATCTTTAAACACCGTACGGTATTTATTATTTCCTATCATAAAAATATAATTCATTAAATTTAAAAACGTCATAAATTTCTTTCATAAAGTTCATCGAAAAGATGGAAAGAAAATAAATTTCTAATTGAAATGGGGGTTTTGTAAAATAATGATTACCAAATCAATTAAGTAATATAGGATATTTAAATGAAACAACAAGTTAAGTGTAATACCACCATGTTTTGGTTATCAATTATGGAAAATTTATGAGGGATAACCCGATCATTAGACAAAGTGTTACAAAGGTCGATTTTAATTGAAAATAAATATCTAATATGTATGCATGTTCATAGGTAGGTATCAGGTCTCAGGTGTGTTTTTGTGCGAGCAAAATAAAAAAAAAATGGTGGCGAACCAGGGCCAGTGACTTAAAACTCTCAGCCATTCCTGTGTGCGTGTTGTTGGCAGGAATAGAGAGGACTTAAAATTTTTTGCCGAGCCCGAACGGCTAGATGAGAATCACTTATTCATGACAAGAATAGTCTTGGATTGGAGGATAGTGTTGCTTAAACATCGATAGTTTCTATTTCCGATAGTATCGATATTTTTACAAAAAACTATCGATAGTATCGATACTATCGATAGTTTTACCAAATGAATTACACACATTTTTAATATGCCGTATTGCAAAATCCATTGAATTATAAAATGAGTTATGATTTTTGAAAAGAAAAAAAGATATTTTGCTATAAAAAGTTCTCAAAATTTCTTTTTAAAAATTGAATTTAAATGATAGTAATTATTTAGTTTTAGCTCATTCAAAACTACAGTAGACGCTCGATATAGTGTAGTAATAAAAACCAAGGCTGTTCACTCTTTCGAGATTGTTCTCTTTTCGAGCGGGAGCTTTAAAGGGCTTTCTAAAGATGAATTCGATCAAAAGTGCACATTTGTTCGATGTGAATTTCAAATTTATTTTAGAGTTTAAGCTGTTTACGAGGTTTAAACAAAAAAAAATGAAAACAACTCCTCAGTGATATTAAGCAATGTTTAATGTTTGCGAGTAATTTGTATACAAAATACATTTTTATATAAAATTTTGTGTGCATTATTGTGGATAGTTCACTATTTGGAGTTTCACAAATAAAACGTCTACTGTATTTTCACTTAATGTTTTTTTGCCATTTTAAGAGTTTCAAGTACCTATATAACTTATCTTTGGTTTCAACTATTCACATATTTGATGTCTTGTAGCTCTTAACCAACAGAACCATAGTCTTATGTCGTTTTCGATTGGACGTTCGGAGTACGCCTTCTACTCCATTTTCACTCCATCTACTCCAAAAGCTTTCAATTGGCTGTTCGGAGTACTGTTTTCAGAGTGTTTTTCTATTCCCGATTTGAAGAAGGAGTAGATTTGAAACACACGCATACACATACAGTTTTTCGTCGCACTACTTGTCAACAGTGATGAATGCTTGAAGAAAGCATTTTATAATATGGTAGTGTGGTGTAGTGTGTGTGTAAATTTGACAATACGATGTTTCATATTCTATTGGACTCAAAAAGGAGTAGAACAGTCAGAAAATCCAATCGAAAACGACATTAATGTCAGGATTTCAGTATAAAAATAATGATGGAGACAACAGACAGCCTTAAAATATCATACGTTTTCGCTTTAAATTTTATGGTCACAAGCCTTTCATTACACAATTTGGAATTTTTGAAACTATCGATAGTTTTTTCAAAACTATCGATGTACGCGATAGTTTTTTACTATCGATACTATCGATAGACTATCGATGTTTAAGCAACACTATTGGAGGATTAGTCAGTTCCTCGCAAGAGGCAGTACCTCGAAAAAAAACATTTCTTTTTCCAGGTGGCAGCGGCTGGGAATTGAACCTAGATTTTCGGCATACAGTCCAACACACTAACCATTATGCCACGAGGTACCAACTACATTTTTGGGCGAGTATCTTCGCTTCAAAAATAATTTCCATGCAAGTACATATGTACATAGGTAAAATACAACAAATCCGCTAAACCCTTAACCACCTACCACCGCTTTCAGAGATACCAACGAATCTTCAAATTCAAATATTTCAATGTGTGCGTGTCGTGTAGGAGAGTCCATCCATGATTGATAATCCGGGATTGAAGGAAAAAGATTTATGTGATGTTTCCATCGGATGAAAGGATTAAAAAGATGATTAACTCTGACAGCACACTTCAAAAGCAAATGGGGTTTTATTTTTTCTTATGAAGTGGAAGTGAGATAGAATATATTTTTTTTGTGTCAAACAATGAAGAACTGAATCCAGCCACTAATGAATCCTTCAGCGCCATATAAGAATAGGTTAGTGCGATTTGTTAAGCTATTTGCCGTAGGGGGATTTAACAAGATTAATTTTTAATATTGTAGATTACCAAAAAAACTTTTGTATGGTAAGTCTTGGAGATTTGAAGAAGATTTGAGGTAAATCTAATTAAATATCGGTTAAGCGTTTGGTGAAAACGTAGTTTTACAGATCAACTTGTATCGCCTATGAGCTAGGAGAGTGAACAGGTGCACGCGTTTGGCCTAGGTTAGTAAAAATATGTCGTCAACGGTCTCCAAGACCGCTCGTAGGTGGTTTTTTTGTTTTTATTTTTTTGTATTTATTAAGTACTGTTATTCTATTGTCAAAATGAATATACGTGACGAAAATGTTGAAATATTGATACGGCGAGATACAGACAGGGTTTGTTGTGACATGGAACCTGCTACGACCGAGGATTTCGCGATATTTCGAAAAAAAATGTGGGGTAACTACTGCGAAAAATTGTGAATGTTAATGGGCTGCAACTTTATCGAAGTTTTTATTTTAAATTCGGTTTTTTTTATTTTTATTTTATTGCTTGGTTCCGAAATTTATAAGAACTGTTACCAAGAAGTTGAAATTTTAAGTTACTACATCTACAGAAATTACTGTATGAGCATAGCCATTTGTATGTGCTAATAGAGTTAGTTTACGAAGATTTCAAGAATTTTACGTAGGTGGTAAGCGAACTGAAATAGGTGGTAGGTGATTAAGCCTAGTACGCTGCTGATGCGAAACGAAATTTTTAGTTGGTCTCCAACAAGACAACGAAATGCTTACGAAAACGAAGCGGAAAAATATTAATTGACAGTTGCACAAATTCAAAAAATTAAAACAAATGCAAATGCAAAAAAAATCACAAGCATCCATGCTGTAATGAAAGAAAAAATAACAAAAATAAACAAAAAAACACAAAATGTCATTTTTTCGCACACAATAAATGGTCTGGGTGATTAATTGTGTGCGAAAAAAGAGTGTAGACTTCTCCAAATAATCTGCTACAATTATCAATTTCGCTCTTCGAACAGCGTACTGCAGAACGAAAAGTAGAACTAAATTTTTAGTTTATGATTTCGTTGTGTCATTTTTGTATGGGATTTTTCGTTTCGCATCAGCAGCGTACTAGGCTTTAGTTCATGATTTCGTTGTGTCATTTTTGTATGGAATTTTTCGTTTCGCATCAGCAGCGTACTAGGCTTTAAAAGTTAGTAAGCGAAACTAAACACCTCCGCTTATAAACTAATAGCCTTTTCAAACCGAACCAAAATTCAAGATTTCAAGCCAAAAACCCAAAACCTCATCAAAATCAACTGGATTTCCCATACATTTTAAGATTTCGTAATAGTAGATTACTACGAAATCTTTTTAAAATCTAATCGGCCTATTCACAATCACACTTTATTACTCATTTATTCTCCTCCGCATAACATTTTACCCATATACCCAGATTGTGGGCATTCTTATGTTTTTTTTTAATAGAAAAAGAGAAAAAAAAGTGAAATTGTGTCTTGGGACTTTGGCTAATGGCAAGGGATCTTTTTTTTCGAGTCACTTTGAACACTTAAATTCTTTCAAAATGTCAAAAAAACAAACAAATTATATCTAATTAATTACCATAACTGTTATACATAAGGTTAGAGTTGCCAGCGTTGTTTTGTGCACTTTAAATTTAAACAAAGAAGTGGGCACAAATATCACCTATTCACACAAATGTTCTGTTTTGAATTGAAATCATCACATTAATTTAATTAAGTTTGGAATGCTGACACGAGTATTCATGATCGAAAAATAATAACAATACACCAAAATTTTACTTTCGAGCACTTTTTCGAAAAGTTGAAACAATAATTACTTGATATTTGCGCCTAGAATTGCTAAAACAAATTTATCTGACGCGAATATAAAACAATTATCCTAACTCAGAAACACTCCCAGAGTTACTTAAACGCTTGTTCCGCAAATTTTTAATTATACAAAAATGAATGGAATTTGAGTTTGCATAGTACCTACCTATCTACCGTTATCCGAATTCTAAGATTGATTATAAGGATATTAGAAGATTAGAAATAAAATACACAACAGGGTTTTTTTTATCAGTACTTAGCCATATGAACCAAAGGCGTGCTTTATTAGAAAGTATGTAGTTAATAAATATAATAAATTAATAGCAATCCTTACCCTTAGATAAACCGGACTCTATTGAAAAAAGCTAATCTGATAATTAGGTTGAAAATGTCTAAATTATCCACTGACTGAAGTAATTTCAAAAGCCGTTATATTATAAACATTTACACAAATGTAGGTAAGGTTAGGTTAGGAGGGGTGTGCACAGCACAGAGGCTGTTGCGTACACGGGGGCCTGTTGGTCCATTGTGATCCCCTTACAAAAAGAAAGCAGAGATGCTCCTAAACTAATGATTCAGATAGACTGGCTCATTAACGAACCAGCCTGTGCTCTCTATGAATTTCCTCATATTTGCCATTGAGACCTGCGCTAGATCATCCAGTTCTCCAACAAACCTGTTTCCCAAGTAACGGAGGCGGCTTGTTTGGAGGTTTGGACAATCGCAGAGCAGGTGTTTAATGGATTCTACTTCTTCAACATCCTGACAGCTCCTACAGCAGTCGGGTGCGAGTACACCCAATCTGGTGGCCATTGTGCCAATGGCGCAGTGACCCGTTAGTACACCTATCAAGATTCTAATGTTCTTTTTACTCAGCGAAAGAATATACTGAGATTCCTTTTCATTAATTCTAGGCCATAGACTTCTAGAGATAACGCAATCGTTCCTGGTAATCCAGGATTTATTGATTCGCTCTTTCGTTACTAGGTCCATTTTCATTTTAACTACGCCGATCGGGATGTCTAGTCCCATGTCTAATTGGTTACTACTGTTCCTATTTGATAATGACCCCTTCCTTGCTAGTTCATCTGCTATATCATTCCCTTCTATATTGCTATGTCCAGGAACCCAACAGAGTTTGACTTGGTTAGTGTTACAAATTTTGTTCAGTATGCCTCGACATTTTACCACTGTTTTGGATCTTATGGTCTCACTGGCTATTGCTTTGATCGCAGCTTGGCTGTCCACGAAAAATGTGATCTCCGACGAGATCAGTTTTTTCTTGTGTACCAATTCTGCCGCTTTTTGAATAGCGTAAATCTCAGCCTGAAAGACACTACACTCATCTGGGAGTTTATATGACTCTCTTATATTAAGGGCTTCACAGAACACCCCCGCACCTGTTCCTTCTTCCATTTTAGACCCGTCAGTGTAGAAGGGGATACCCTGTTCACTAATTAGTGATTTGGGTTCCCATCCATGTCTTTCGGGTATTGAAATAGAGAAGTGTTTGTTAAAATCCATTACAGGAGGAATATAATCAGTCTTCACATCAAGTGCAGCCACTGTGTCATACCTTTGTAGGATAGACCCATGACCATAGGTGCTGTGCTTCCAAGAGCCCAGTTCTTTGAGTCGAAATGCGCTTTTGGCTGCTGTGCATCTAGTGTACTCGTTTAGGGGTGGAAGATTTAAAATAATTTCCAAACCTGCCTGTGGCGTAGACCTCTGTGCCCCCGTTATTCCTATACAGGCTAGTCTCTGTACCTTATTCAGGTTTTTGAGATAGCTTACTTTTTCAACAGCTTTCCACCACACTATAGATCCATAGGTAAGTATGGGGCGAACAATCGTCGTGTACATCCACTGGATAACCTGCGGACGCATACCCCACCGTGTACCAAAGGTCTTTTTGCATGTGTAGAAGGCGCATAGTGCTTTTTTCATTCTTTCCTCTGTGTTACGTTTCCATGTTAGCTTGGAATCAAGGATAACTCCAAGATATTTAGCTTCCTTGGAAAGTTTCAGAGGAATGTCATTAAGTCTGGGAGGAGTAAAATCTCCTAATTTCTTTTTATTCGTGAACAGAACTAGTTCGGTTTTTGTAGGGTTAACCCCGAGACCGTTTTGTGTTGCCCAAGAAGATAGTTCTTTAAGTGCGGATTCCATAATATCTTTGATGGTGGTAAGATACTTACCCGATATCAAAATTACTATGTCGTCTGCATAGGCCACAATTTTAATGCCCTGATTCCTAAATCTTGTAAGAATTTTATTAACAACTAGGATCCAAAGGAGAGGTGAGATTACCCCTCCTTGTGGCGTGCCTCTTGTAACTGTTTTCTCAACAATAGTATCTCCTAGTCGCGAGTTTATGATTCTGCCATTGAGCATGGTATAAATCCAGTCTACAATGACAGGCTCAACTCCAACCTCTTCCAGAGCAGATTTAATGGACTCCGTCTTTACGTTGTTAAACGCTCCCTCAATGTCCAAAAATGCTGCCAGGGTATGTTCTTTGTGCTCGAAACTTTTCTCAATTTGTGAAACGACCTCATGCAACGCAGTCTCCACTGACTAACCCTTAAGGTAAGCGTGTTGGTAGTTGCATAAAATGTTTGGATTGAGAAGGTCTCTAACATGCAGATCAATAATTCTCTCCAACGTCTTGAGGAGGAACGAAGAGAGACTTATTGGTCTGTAATCTTTTGCTGTCGAGTGTGTCGGTTTCCCAGCTTTTGGAATAAACACAACTTTAACTTTTCTCCAGCTGGTAGGGACGTATCTAAGTTTAACACAACTTTTAAAGATTACCCTAAGCCATGGGGTGATTATCTGTAGAGCATGTTGAAGAAATGCCGGAATTATCTCGTCTGGTCCAGCTGATTTAAAGGGTTTGAACGAGTTTATTGCCCACATAATCTTCTGCTCTGTGATAACCTGATCCAATTCAGGTGCTGATTGTAGAGCTTCTAAGGAGTCTGGTTGTTTATAAACAGAGTCCTCAGGGCTCTTACAGTCAGGAAAATGCGTTTCCATAAAGAGTTCAAGTGTTTCTTGGCTCGAGTTCGACCACGATCCATCGGGATGTTTAATATATCCTGGAATCGTGGGGTTATGGGCAAGGACCTTTCGAAGTCTCGCCGCCTCACTTGTGTTCTCAATGGATTCACAGTGTCTAGCCCATGAATCCTTTTTGGCCCGTCTTAGCTCCTTGGTGTATGAGTTAAGTTCAGCTCTATAAGAATTCCAGTCTACATCTAATTTACTCAGTTTGGCCTTATTGAAAAGTTTTCTGACCCCTGTTCTTCGTTTCTTAAGTTCACTGTTCCACCAGGGTGGGCTAGTGGGTTTAATGTTACGAGATATAGGGCAGTTTCTTTCGAAGGCCGTTCTCATTTCACTAGTAAGGTTTTGAACAACAGTATCTATGGTTGAGGTTGCCGAAAGCGTTTCTTCCTCTGGTGGGTCGATACGATCGTTCAACCATTTTGTGTACTCTGTCCAATTTGTTCTAGTTGGGTTTCTAAAGGGCTTAATCTCATTATTATTCCTGTCTAGAGTAAAGAGTATCCTGAAGTGATCTGAGAAAGATTCCTCAGGTGAGACTCTCCAATTCCCTACAGAAATTTTATCGTTATTGCTCTTAAGAGTGAGATCTAGAATCTCTTCCCTGTTTTTGTTCCTAAATGTTGGGTGATTACCCTTATTACATAACATAAGGTTTGAACAGAGAATGTATTCAAAAATTGACTCACCCCTTTTGTTAACATCTTTACCTCCCCATTGAGTGTGGTGGGCGTTAGCATCGCATCCCAAAACCAAAGGTGTCCCTCTTGCTGCGGTGTGACCCACAAGATCGCGGACTGTTTTTGATGGTGGGTTTTCCTCTTCGTACGGCATGTACGTTGACGCCAAGACGAAGTTACCTTCCCTGGACTCAACGCTGATTGCCACGTTGTCCTTGTTGCTGTACCTAGATAAAAAGAAAGCATTAATCGACTTTTTCGCTAGAATACAACTTCTTATTTCACCTTCTGACGTGGAGTGGAACAGATTATAGTTTTTTGACCTTAATCCTTGTACCTGATTCTTACGAATCCATGGTTCTTGGATTAAGGCCACATCCACGGCCTCCTGAGACATGTAGAGCATTAGGTCGTGCGTCGCTGCTTTAGCGTGATGCAAATTAATTTGCACCACCAGCAGCTTTTGACTCCCCTTTGCTAACATGCCTCCTTACCTTTACGGTTCCGAGACCATATCTCAACACGTCTTCGTTCCCTTTAAGAAGAAGGTCAGATTTCTTGTCAATAACGAACAAGAGGTCCTTTCCTTCCCCTCTAAGACTCTTCTTGGAATGAAGAAGTTTCCATTCTAGTATGGGCAGCTCCTTATTCTGTTTCGCCAGCAGTTTAATCACGGATGCATCCTCATGCATGGCAGGAGGAGGGATCCATATATTAACCTGCTGGCGAAGTGGCAGAGCTGTGACGGGAAGAATCCCAAGAGATGCCCCCTCCCACAGTTCGCCAATATTGGTGATTGTGTGAGTGAGGAACTCCTGGGATTTCTTGTCCCCACAGCAAACCACTTTTACTCCCTTTCGCCAACCAGCTCCATCAAAGGTGTAGTCCTCAGAACTATCATCCTCGGATGTCACCATCATGGCTTTGATGATTTCATTTTCTACAAGTAACCAATTTTTTGCCGTGATTTTCCCATCCGGGTCGTCTCGACTTATTATGGCTACCTGTAGATCGATCGGGGTGGTGTCAAAACTGTTGGTTTTAAGCTTTTTATAACCTTCAGTCTTGGTTGCCTCCTCCGATCTTGCCCTCTTAGATGAACCTGGATTCGTCCCAGAAGAGTTGCCTACCTGTGCTTTCTCGTTCCTTTTCAGGTTCGATGAAGCGTTGGCCTGCTGTTTCTTGCTGGAGGTCTCCAGTTTCGTCTTTGAGCCGGTACTAACGGTAGAGTTATTGCCCGCCTGTTCACGGTTTATCTTTTTAGGGATAGACCTAGATGCGGCAGCAATTACTTTTTCGCTTTCTGGCTTTTTGGCGTTCAATAGAGGTTGGGAGGAAACAATGGGTGCAGTGGCGGTCGTTGCCGACTGACGTTCATAATTCCTCACCAATTTCCTATGCTTTTTCAAAAGGGCCTTGTCTCTCGAACTGAGAGTATTTGGGTCCTTTTTCTCAGTAGCACTCACGAATCTTTTAGAGGATCTGTAGTTACTGCGTTGCCTCGAAGCTTTGAGGGGTGCAGTAGGCTTCAGCGTGGTCTCTTCTTGACTCGAGTCTTGCAACAACTCGTCCTCGGTTTGACTTCCTATAGAGGGAGGTCTGTTCGAGGTCTCCCTACCTTCAATAGCTAAGCTATCTAGAGCAGGAAGAAGAGATGCTGCAAGGTTGTGCACGTTCGGTTGTCTATTTAAGACGGGTTTGGTCGGGTTTTCTAGATTTTTTGTCACTGGCGACTTAGCTTCTTGCGAAGCCAAGCCCTCGCCGACAGCCGTGACTTCTGTCGACACTTGAGCGTATATCCCCGCTCGGATTTCATTATTTTTTGGACTTTGCATGACCATTCATTTATTGTTTTGGATAAACATCCCTGTTTTTTGTTTGGTTTTTCTTAGTTGTATGCCCCTGCAGCTGGATTGCTGGAGGGTCATAACGTAAGCCCCCTCGCCAACGTCAAGGCGAAAACCACGAGGGGGTTCTTACACAAATGTAAGAACATTTCAAGATTCCTAGAGATCTCGATAACGCTCGGTATTCGAATATCTCACAAACGTGACGTGCTACAACAATATCAGGGCCAGATTCGAACTCAGCGTATCAAAGACCATCAGAAAAGTACATACTAGTTCATGTTGAAGACAAAAATTCAAATTTTGTCAAGCAAAGTAGTTAATTAGTGTTTTCGAGTGGATTTTCGGAAACAGTAAAAATATGTCAATTTTCAACTAGCGCTTGAGTCCAAATGGGTTGTCGCAAAAGAAACCCTTAAACAGAGATTTGTTGGAAGTTGTTTATACTTCCAATTGTACTTTGATGTAGTTAACGAATAATAAACAGTTTTCGAGCCATAAGTAAAAAACTACCAAAAAATGTTTGGTAGTTTTTTTTTGCATTTTTTTCATATTGCGTCACGAAACTTTAGTCGCAAACCTAAGATTTGGATTCAGGTCCCCCAAAGGCATAAAGCAGGGAACAAATCAAAACTACCCCACAATTTGCTCGCTAAGAGCCCTTTTGAACACAAATTGACTGAATTAAATAGAATTTGGTAAAGAATCTTAAACCATTTAAGTTGGGTCTTGTGTGTAAATGGAAATCCACACAAATGCAGTGCATGCTGCGCATTATACATCAATTTATATTGAATAATTTTGAATGAACAACAACAACTTGTGTGTGTTAACACCAAGTTTATAGGCTGGAGTTATAGCTATTTCACGAGAGCCACCTCGATCATCAGACTCCTTTAGTGGTGCTTAGTCTGGTTATGCTCGTATTAATTGAAAAACACTTTGCCGTCATATGAGAGCGAACCATGAACCTTGCGATTCAGAGGCCGATGCACTACACACCACGCCACTGAAGCCACATTTTAAACCATTCTCCTTTTTTAAATCTCAAAAATTGATTAACTGCATCTTCAGGGATAAAATCAATTCCTTTGTGAATATTCAACAAAGCTAATCCATTAAGCCTGGTTCCAGTGTTGTTGAGGTCAACAACTTCGTCTCAAAGTGGAAAACGAACGTTCTGGTTCTGCAGACGTCACTAGCAGCACACAAAGAACTATTGTCTTTATTAAACTAGGATACAAATCCAGATTGCAAAATGGAAATGAAGCTAGAACGCATAATATTCCAGTTATATTGTATCTTTTCCTTGTCCACCATGTCTTAACATTGAAATGAAACAACTTTTTGTAAACAATGCAAAATTCAGCTTTTACTGATGAAATCTTAATGTTTACCAAAGCCGTTTTATTTTTATTTAAAATCAGTTGGTCGCACTAAAAAGTAAAAAGGGTGGAATGGGTTGTTTTGATTTTTCCAAAATAAACATAGCTATTTTCAAAGGAGACCTGGGGCCTATTTCACGGCGCATGCATACATATATCATATTTAAAATAGTCCTCAGATGACTGAGTGCAAATTTTAATTTTTAAAAATTATTCAATTTCTACTTTTTCGCATAGTTTTATTTACACTGAGTCGTATTCTCAAAAGCTGATGATACCAGTTATTACACCTGGGCGGAACCCATTTTGGAGTTGAGTTGATTTGAACTTCTAATTGAATTATATTCCAACCACTCTATACTGGGACAGAAGAACTTTCTCTAAAATTTTCTTCATGTTTAATATAATTAAAGTTTAAGGCGCCACCAGTTATGTTATCATTGAAGCTCATCATTGGACATTTTAATGATTGATTTTGAGACGTTTGGAAATTAAAATCAGTGTTTCATGCAAAAATAAAGCTTTTGCTTTCAATATTATTTTTAGTCAAAAAATCAAAAATGTTGGCCCAGAATTCCACATAAAATGACTTTTATTATTTCAAGGATTGAACTACCTTAGGGGTCAGTTATAGGATAGCGATCAGGAAAACGGAACAGGACAAATTTTCGAATGAATTATTAACGATGTTTTTATTTCATTTGAAAAGCTAATCAATGCCAATTAACTCAAAGATTTTTTTTGCCAGTAAAATTTTCAATTGAACAATTATTTATTGTTTAAAATGTATTTATAAATTTTCTTGATGTAAATTCATATTTCGTGCCAGCTGATTGACATATCAAACAAAATGGAACAAATCGTTCCAAAGTTTTAGGCTCAAATTTTTTCCTCTTCCACTGACAGAATTGCGGACGAAAAAATTGTTTGTATGCTTTTCAATCAGGAAAATTTGTTTGGTAGGTTGTATGTGTGCATATATTTATATTCACATGCTTGCAGTTTCCAACTGACATTTTTTTCCTGTTCGCTATAAACGACCACCAGGAAAAAATATTAAATTTCATACTGTTTCAACTTTTCCTGATGATTTTTCCTAATCGCTATAACTGGCCCAAGACCAATGATCATTGAAATATTCACTGTCATTTTATGTGGGAGGCTGGGTCAAAATTAATTCTTTTTTTTTGAATGGAAATAATAATGAAAGCAAGAGCTTTCGACCATCAACCCCCTGCCAGGGTCTCTTTAAACCAAGATGGCGGGAAAACCTACAAAGGGTTGATGGTCAGTAATTTGGATTTAAGCTTCCTATTAAGTACTCTGAGATGACCAGAAGAAAATTTCTTCCCCTATAATGTTTTATTAAATTCCCATAGGAGCTATTACTAAATAAACTGCGGACTAAAAACCGCTTCAACGATTTTTCGATACATTCATATTTTTTCAAGTATATTCAGATACCATTTCTTCACCTCAAACAATTTTTGTTTTAGTGAATTTACAAAATTATCGAATTTCATGCTTTTAATTTTTGTTCTCTCTTAGAGCAAGTACGTGGGACCTAGTCGTGCATTTTATTTATTTCTATTTTTATATTTGTTCCGGGATTTTAACCTTCTTAAATTTTGTTTAAATAGAATGAAATATGTAAAATTCAAGTGAATTTTTTTATGAATGAGTTCCATAATTGAAATCCTGCGCACGCCCTTGTTTGAAGCTGTTTTAACATTTATAAATACAACAAAATTAATAATTCAACAATAACTTTTTAATTTAGGCTAGCATATGTTTATAATTGAGAGCTTAGAAACATTCAAACTGGAAACTAAATCGTAGAACTCGTGGTAGTGATTATGTTAATCAAGAGAGAAATTAACGTTTTTATTTACGTTTGAAAAAACAATAATTAGCCTATTACGAATGAGTTGTTTTCTCTTAAAGATGATGCAAACTAAAAATAATCCTCAAATATGTATTTGTATAAACAAATTAGAATTTAAATGTCGCGTATTAAAAATTTCTTTTAAATATAAACAAAATAAAATTTTAATACACATTGACATTATTAAGCTAATATTAAATCACATATTATGCGAGGTCACTTTTTTACCAACCAAATAAATGATCCACTGGAAAACAACAAAGGTGTAGCTAGGCTTTAAAAGGTAAATGATAAACTTTTGGATTCCAGTAAAATTCTAGGTACATTACCAAATATATTTTATCGAATTATCTTCCGGTTTTTTGAAAATACTGATATATACTCGTGAATGCTTACGTCGTTAAAGAAACTGTAATTTTAATTGCCACCATCAACCTCCTTAAGAGCAGCTGTGTGTTAAATTTAAATTTTTCGCTTGTTTATTTATGTATTTATTGAAGCTCAGTTCGTTAACTCTCTTCAAGAAATGTGACATTATCCAGTTTTAATTTCATACTTCAGTAAATTTCCGATAACAAAACAGTTATATTTATAGAAATGAATTTTGTTTACATAATGAAACAACAACAAATTATATTTTTCTTCTTCCGAGTCACAAAAATAATAATTAGCATCGTACATTGGTGACTGCCGGCAATGTCACCAGTGGTAGTGTTTTAAAGGTACAGTAAAACCCGTTTACAAATACATCGCTGAAGACCACATTCCGCTTTATGTTATATTACACTGGTGAAATTTGATGGGATCAAAACAAAAATAACCGCCTAAGAGCAGAGTATATACATTAGGGTGGTCCTTATTTGTACGGAGGAAAACAAAAATTGTTTGTTTTTACTGAGCACCATTTTTTTTCTTCTATATTTAAATCGTGTACAAACCAAATTTGAGGGCAATCGAATTGTATTACACGTGCCGCAATGAGTTTGAAAATTTGAATGTGATTTTTCATAAAAATTACCAAAACCGGGGACTATTAAAAGTTTTATTTACAGGATCAATGAAGTGCATTTTCAAATCTGTTACCTACGCTTGCTTAGAAAAAATAAAGGGACGACTGGGTCGCACGTGCTTGCTCAAAAAGTACAAATTGCTTGGAAATTAAGAATTTTTGAAATGTTTCGATTAATTATACAAACATATTTAGAATTTGTATTAAAATCGTTTGAGCCGTTTTTGAGGCTAATATGCTTTTTACTATTGGTTGTATAGCAAGTAACGTTGTTTTAGGAACTAAAAAAGGATTTAAATAGGCCTTAACTCTCACAGGAGCGTCAACTTTAAGCTCAGTGCGGCACTTGTTAACGTGGCTTAAAAAATACAAAAAAAATAGGGTAGTGTTTTAAGATGTCAATGAACATAAAAATGGGTGCTCAAAACTTTTTAAAATAAGGACCACCCTAATATACATATTGCTTGTGTTTAATTTGTATATGTCAAGCTTAAACCTCTAAAACGATAATTGATTAAAAGAAACCGTTCATATCACGCACATACGATAGTATGTCACCAACGCCAACGTCCACGGACCGAAAATAAGATTGTGGTATTAAAACGACCGCATCTCGATGAGAAAAATGAACAAAATCCACTGTCCGAATTTCGGTTAGTGGCTGTTTGCAAAAACGACCACACGACACAACGCCAAATGGTAAACACAATATGTCAAAACCCGTTTTGGGATTTCTTTAATCAGCATTCAAACCGCCAGATTTATGTCGTTTTCAATTGGGTTTTCTGACTGTTCTACTACTTTTTGATTCCAATAGAATATGAAAACATCGTGTTGTCAAATTTACACACACTCTACTGAATGACGCCATATTATAAAATGGCTTCTTCAAGCATTCATCACTTTTCACAAGTAGTGCGACGAAAAACTGTATGTGTATGCGTGTGTTCCAAATCTACTCCTTCTTCAAATCGGGAACAGAAAAATACTCCGAAAATAGTACTCCGAACAGCCAATCGAAGGCTTTTGGGGTAGATGGAGTGAAAATGGAAGGAACTCTGCTTTTAAAAACTCTCTGAACATTCGAACATGGTGCGAGTGGAAGTGGATATGGGGTGACGTGAAATAACGCCAAACGAAATAAAGCCGAAATTAAAAAATTTGGTCTTATTACGTTTTCAAAAACGAAATAAGACCAAATTTTAAATTTGGTTTTATTTCATTAATGAAACCGAAATAAGACCAATTTGGCTTTATTTCGTTTTCAACTTATTTCATATTTTCAAACAATTCTGCCGAAACTGAAATTTTGTTTCCTGACATAAGGAGAGTATTGAAAAGAAGTGTATTGGTAGAATAAATTCGAAGTTTCCAGATTATTTCAATGCAAAAGAAACTTTGCATACACTCACCTCGCACCCACCCCAAATCCTATAGTGAGCCCAAGCAGGGGGGTTGCAGGGGGGCAGCATGCCCCCCCATACATACCTCACTGTTTATTCGCGTATTTTTAAGTTTCACAAACCTAATAAATCCTCTCCTTTATTTGGTTTGTGAAATTTTAAAATTCACGAATAAACAGTGAGGTATGTATGGGGGGGCATGCTGCCCCCCTGCAACCCCCCTGCTTGGGCTCGATATAGGATTTGGAGTGGGTGCGAGGTTGGGTGAATGCAAAATTTCTTTTGCATTTAAAGAATCTGTATTTTATGAAACTTTGAATAATATAGCCGAAATAACGATTCTCAAGAAATATTTGGCCTTAATTCTGTTTTCGCATTGCAATAAAGCCAAAAAACTGCTTGCGATAGATTTGGTTTTATTTCGATTATTTTTTTTTGTGTTATTTCCATCGGGCATAAGAAATAACACCAATTTGGCGTTATTTCGTTTTCGAGATGGAAATAAGGCCAAATTCAAAATTTGGCTATATTTCGTTTGGTGTTATTTCACGTCACCTGGATATGGTAATGGTTCGAGTAGGTATACAATAGTCATTTTCGATTGGATTTTCTGGCTGTTCTACTCCTTTTTGATTCCAATCGAATATGAAAATACCATTTTGTCAAATTTACACACGCACTACTGAATGACGCCATTTTATAAAATGGCTTCTTCAAGCATTTATCACTTTTGCCAAGTAGTCCGACGAAAAACTGAATACATATTCAGTTCCGTGTTCCAAATCTACTACTTCTTGAAATCGGAAACAGAAAAAGACTCCAAAAACTTTACTTGGAACAGCCAATCGAAGGCGTTTGGAGTAGTAGGAGTTAAAATGGAAATAACAAACCTACATGGACGATAAAACCGAAGCTCTAAATGCAGCTTTACACCACCCAATTTATTTTTATAATTTAACATCGTCCGCAAACATCAAACAGTCCGAAAAATTAAGAACTTGCGGAATATCATTTATGAATAAATTGAACAAAATTGGTCCAATGTGACTACCTTGGGGAAGACCTGAATCAACCTGAATGAAGTTTGATGAAAAACCTTCAATCTGAACGACTTGTTTTCGGTTCGACAAGTAGGAACTCAACCAATTCAAAAAATTAGCATTCAAACCCAGTTTCCGAAGTTTTTGGAGCAATAGTCCGTGATGAACTCTATCGAAAGCCTTGACGAAATCTGTGTACAAGACGTCCACTTGCTTTCTATCTTCCATAGATCTTAAAAAGAATTGAGAAAAAAGGCACAAATTAGTCGAAGTTGAACGACCACTAACAAACCCATGTTGTTTTGGCGTTATAGATTCCTTGACTGAAAAAAATAGCCTCTGGGTAACCAACTTTTCAAATAACTTTGGCACAGCAGAGAGTTTTGATATTGGTCTGTAATTTTTAACCAGGTGTTTTAGGCCACTTTTAAAAATTGGATTTACATAAGATATTTTCGAATCTTCAATAAAAACACCAGTTGATAAGGATTTATTAAAAATTATTTTTGACGCGTTTCAAAGTGATGGGGCACAATTAGATAATAAGGATGGCGGAATATTGTCAACTCCAGCTTTTTTATTCGAATCGAGTTCAATCAAACCATCAAGAACATCTTGGCCTGAAAAACACTTTAAATCAAAATCTATAATAGGAGAAATAGATGGATATAAATAATCAACAATATTTAAAATAACGTCTTTATTATAGTTAGATTGAAAGTATTTTGCAAATAGATTGTAAGATGATTTTATATCGCATGACTTTTCGTTATCAAGTTCCATTTCTAAAGGCAAAAAAGAACTTTTTTTTTTGGAATTTAAAAAGAACCAAAATGATTTGCTGTTCCTTTTAAAATTACTCTCAATAGCACTTATATGTTGATGATACAAAAATGTATTCAAAAAAGCAAATTCTCTCGGAAGCTGAAGAAAGCGAGCATGATCCTCAGGTTTACCTGATTTTTTCCAACGTTTAAAAGCCTTGTTTTTAACATTTCCTAAATTTTTCAGTCTTTTATTAAACCATGGGAGCTTAGAACATGATTTTTTCCTTAAAACCGGAACAAACTGTTCAATACCATACAAAATTATTTCTTTAAAAACTACACACATATCATTAACTGATCTATTGCAGAGTCTAAATTCCCAATCAATTCAGCTATAGAAATTGTTTAGTCCTGTGAAGTCGGCCTTATTAAAATTAAAGTTAACGCAATTAACAGTTGCACATTTCTGGTTGAATTCATAAAATTCAAAAATTACATAAACTGCCTTATGATGAGGTTGGTTATTAACCAAAGGAAAAACTGATTCACATAGTATTTAATATCATTGTTGCAAAAAATAAGATCCAATGTTCTACCTAATATATTTTTGGAATAATTTATTTGAATTAAGCCTAGCGAAGCTACAGAGTCAACAACTTCAGTTTCTATATCTGATGTAACATTAAATGGGACCAGAATTTGTTCATCAGCCAAATAGCACCAGTCTATGTCACCAACGTTGAAGTCACCTAACACACATGGAAACTGGCCAATTGTTAACTCATTCACCACTACGTTAATATTTGACATAAGTTGAGCATATAATTGAAAACTACTATTCGGTCTAATATAACTTACAGTAAAGCAAAATTCATGATCTTTAGTGATGAAATGCACACAAAGTTGCTCGAAGAATGATGAGTATGTAAGTAAATCACACTGCCGACTAGCTAACGAAGAACGAACAGCGATTAATAGCCCTATTCTCCCCATCGTCACTGATACCTCACACGTCACAAGAAGTGGTGAAACTGATTTTGTGACTTTTTCGTATTCTCCCCCTAAAGTCACAACTTGTGAGAGTCATAAAAACAAGCGAAATTGTGATCTCCTCCAGAGCAGGTCACAACCAGGGCTGTCGAAGTACTGCAATTGAAGCATTTGTACTGCTTTTTGAAACTCCGTACTGCCGTACTGCTAATACGACCAAAGTACTGCTTTTTTTGAAAATTTTTTCACACAACATTTTCAAATAATAATCGTATCCAAAAAGTTTTAGTCCTTTTTATCTAATGTTTTCTTTTATAAACAAAACAGATAAAATTGTATAGAATACGCTCACTATGTATATAGATGTATTGAGAAAGATCTCGAGTTCCATTTTTTACGAGTGCGTAGTTTGCAATATAGGCATAGCCTGTATATCACAAGTAAAAAATTCGTAATTCTGGAATTTTTCAGATTTTCTTTTCTGATCCGAAAAAAGGAAGTTTAAGGATATTTTGATGCCATTTGGAACGAAATATTCCACACACGTCAAAATGTAGTTTTTTCACCCAACTGTCAAAAGCAATGTTAAATTATACTAATGGAGCTCTAGCCCATGAAATTTAGATTTTAACGTACTTCGACAAAACTCCTACAAAGTTGAATTTTGGTGGGGCTTTGTTTTGACGTCTTGAGCAATTTCCAATTTCTAAATTTTGGCTGGAAAAAAGAATTTTTGGAGGAGTAAAAAGTTGTAAAGTTCAGTTTTTTGCTAATTTTTCGAAAATTATCAACTTTTTGGTATGAAATAAACAAGGTAAAAGTTGCAGCTTATTCAATTTTATAAAAAATACAAATTACATGTTTTTTTGATGCATTCAATAGTTTTAGAGTAAATCATTGAGCCAATTTATGGAGTGGCAAATTTTGTCAAAAAATTAATTAAAATTGCATCAATCGATGAGCAATATTTTTTGTACTATATGCGCTAAATCTTCTCATTATAAACCACGTTATTGTGGTGCCCAGGGTAAGTTAGGCCATCAACTGGAAAATTTATTGGCTTTAATTTATTTAAATAATTTTGAGAAAAACGTGCACAAACACAACAATAGTTCTGTAGGTAATGAAATAATGAATACCACCATTGCAGTGCGCTAGAGTTAAATAGGTAATTGGCGGGTATGTGATAATTTTTAATGAACAATATTTGCATTTAAACAAAATTAAATGCATTAACAATTATGTTGTTATATATTTTATTGCCGTACTGCAGTGTACTGCAATTTTTTTCTTGGAGGTACTGCTTTCTGTGAAATTGAAACGACAGCCCTGGTCACAACTCAAAATTTACTTGAGTTTCTACAAATCATTGAATTATATTCTTGCATTATGTTCTCTGTGCGAAAGAGAACAAAATATATGTATACTTTCATATCTTTACCAAAGAATAGGACAAAGGTGCGATATTATTTTGCTTTGTATTAATGAGACAGAGAAACATGAATACATATTGTGGGTGTGTTGGTTTAGTTCGTTGCGATTACTTGTAGAGTTGTTGATGTGTGCGCTCGTCGGTCAAAAAGCTACCAACAAAATGCTGTGGTGAGTTTCGTTGTGAGTTTTCTTGTGACTATTAGGGGGAGAATACCAAAATGTTATCGAATCACAACAATCCTCACAAGGAGTAGTCACAAGAGCTTGTGACTTGTGATTCCTCACAAGGGGGAGAATCGGGCTATAAAACTCCACCTTCACGTTGCATTCCAGATTCAATCGGACGATTGCATTACATTGATTACATTGCTGAACTACAAAGAAATATAAGCCTTGCGTCAAATTTATTTATATTTTAGTGTGACATGTGCCGCTTATATTTATATTGCTTGTATTGTCATGCATAGATACATAATGTACATTTTATACAAAAAATGTAAATGTTTTTGATACCACATAGGCTTTCAAACACAACTTTTATATACATACCTATCTATCACCAAAAAATTCTATTTATAAGCCAAGTTAGTGGAATTCTATTTGCTTTTTTAAGGTAAAACAATAACTCAAGAACAGTTACAGTACTACGGTTTCTTTTATCACAGCAAAATAAAAAGTTGCCAGTTGTCATAGGTTGTCAATATTTGGGCTCGTGTTCCCATATTTGAATGAAAAAATATATTGATAACTCCTCTCGCATATAAACTCAATAAAAAACAGTGTGTGTACTTACGTGCGGGGCGTTAGAAGTCATACTTCTTTGGCGTGATAAAATACATTTGGGCATATCCATATGTTGTTTAAGCTGTTGCTAGGCAAATGTGGAGCTTATCATATTGGGACATCAGTAGGAAAACTCATGTTTTTTTTAGCAACTGCTTCAACGGTATCTATGAATATTCCCCATTACTATTTTTTGGCCATAGTACTGTAATTTGTATCCAGTTTATATTTCTTAAGCACTCAGTAATTTTCCTCCGTCTGTTGACAGAGCAGAAAAAAGAAGTGTATGTATCTAAACAGGATCTTCAAAACACTCATCTTGGAGATAATTTGTTCATGTCCAAACGGTCATGCGAGTTCCGAATAACGCTGTCACTAGAAATAGGTACATAATTGTCAGATCTATGTTAGCTATTTTACCAAACTTGACCCGGTGATCTAAAACAATATCCTGTCATTTTTGACCATTTCTTGGGTCGAGTCAATCAAGTAAAAGTCCTGGGCGTTCAGAGTTCCTTGTTCTTAGGTAATGGCACCTATAATAACTTGTGATTCGCCGAGTCGAACGTTCGAATATGACTATGTGGAATTACCCTTTGCGGCACGCCAGAACTAGGTTCGCCTTTAATGGCTTAAACTTGGAAAATTTGAATGTCACTCAACGCCTTTAGCAAACTTTCGCCTCTATCGTCGATGTCGAACAGAAATTCGTGGTGAAATAAATAAATAAATTGGGTGGCGCAACAGCTCGTGGAGAACCAGGGCCTAGTGACTTACAACTCTCAATGGAGGGGCCTACAGTTTTTTGCCGTGTCCGAACGGCTAAATGAGAAGCACTTTTTCATGGCAAGTATACTCTTGGAGGATTTGTTAGTTCCTCGCAAGAGGCAGTACCTTGAATAAAACATTTCTGATTTTAGGTGGGACGGCTGGTGACTTTGAACAAAATCGCAGTTTTTATTTTTGAAAAGTCGAACGTTCGAGTTGAGTCGAACGTTCGACTCGGCGAATTGCAAGTCATAATAGGGGCCTAGGTTATAAGTGGGGTGATAAAGCTGCAAGCCGCATCTCCTCACTCGGATGGGCAGGGTAAGAGGAAGGATTAAGTGGAAGTCTTAGGTATGTGGTGCCTGGTGCCTCCCTGAACCATCCCGATTTCTGAATGAAGTTAAATATGCTTTAAAGATCTGGCTTGGCTGGGGAATTCACAAAGGAAATGAGATGAGCCCTCTTCCACCTTCCTCGTCCTGTCCTGACACCCTCTGCATATTTCTTAGTCAGATGTGCTGTTGATGTGGGTTCCCATTGGGTTGTGACCGTAAGGATTCCACCAACCAAGAGAAACAGTTGAGGTCTGCCAAGCTTCAGTAAATAAATCTATTGTTGTCTATCCGTGTGTTAGGGAGCGGATATCAGTTTTCATATTAAAACTGCTCTTCATTTATGTCAGATCTATTTGACTTTTGTTTGTCTAGGCATAAATAGAAACAAAATTTTCGAAAAAAAAGTCCCTCATGTGATTCGAGTGTCATCTATGTTTGAAGTGACTGACTTAATGAAAAACCCCGCGAAAAGTTACAGCAGTATTAATAAAAAAAACTATTATCCGCTCCCTAGCACACGTGTTAACTTGCACACAGACAACTTGTCCGTTTGATAACTTTTCTTATTAAAAAAGATATGATTATATCTTCCAGTATTTATGTATCACCTCACCAAATTCACCACTTCATCAAAGTGTGGTGTTTTTCCAATACATGTGTCACATACATACATGCACTGATTACGAAGTGTATACTTTGTGGAAGTAAGCGGTTCTATCAAATGCGTGCATATAGTGTAAAGAAGTTATCCGCTCTTTGAACGCAGAATTTGTCGAATCAAAGTTATTCGTTCGTTAGCATACGTCACAGACGTTTTCACATTTATAATTTATAGATAAGAATGGAAAATTAAGACATGTATAAATGCTAACAAGTTGTTTTCCGTCGTTTATTAATATGGAAGTTAATATAGGTATGTATATTAGGCGTGTTTTGCTGAGCTCCTAAATGTGAACATTAAAATACGTGCCACATTCTGCCATAGATTTAAGTGCCTTTCATATGAGCTGCGACCTGCGAATGCAAATAAATTTCTTCAGGCAATTCCAAACGCAAAAATCCACAAATTCTTATTTTAACTTTTCGACAAAGTGAATAAACGATCCTATCTACAATTTTAAAAAGAAAATACGGCCTAAAATTAGTTTAAATTTTAAAATCTATCATTTTTATATTTTATACGCGACCAACAAGAATTTTCTGCGAACTGTGAAGCACTTATTCGCATTCAAAACCATCAGGACGCATTCCACACGTGTATTGATAATTTAGGACATTCAAACAAAAAATCGACTAAAGTGTTCTAATAAAAATCACAAATTTCTTACTAAAGCCAGTTTCTATCCAGAGTAACCATGAACTCATTATCAATAGAAAACGTTATCTAAAACCTATTTTGATGCTAAAATAAAATCGGAATAAAAACAAACTTGACATTGCATACCTTTAAAACTAGAAAATCTAATTCCTCCAATCAAAATTAAAACTGGTGCTTGCAACAACTATTACTAATTGCTTTTTTGAAATGATAGTTTTGTTTCTACCAATTGCATACACAAAAAAAAAAGATAAAATTTATCACGGTAATGACCACTCGCATGCACATGCACATGAGCTTCTCTTAAGGTGAACATGTGAATTATATGTAGACAGACACCCGCGATTACATTGATTTTGATTGCTTTAAGCAAGTCATTGCGGGAAATCACATGGAAGGTAAATAGCCATTTTCATATGTATAAAAATACAAGCTTGCGCTGGGGAGTCCGTAATTTTAAAAGTCTCAATCTATCGAAGACGGAAATCAATCACGGGAATTCAAAATTCAACGGTGTTGCTTATAAAATAATAGCTTCACTTGCATGGCGACATTATTTGATTCCTTTATACGATTGTCAACTGAAATTAGTTAAAGTCTAGATGAAAAGATTTAGTAAGCGCATAGAAGAAAAGCATGTACAATGAACATGCACGCTGCACGCATCTTCACGCTTGAAAACGTCTTGTTTAGTTTCAGCACTTAGATGGTTACGGGTGGCGATAAGGAGACGAAGATTATGTAGGTGCACACCACCGAATAAAGTTATAAGTTGTCTACCTAGACGAGTTTGAATTACTTTGAGGGAACTTAATGAGCTTGACTATCGATTTACCATTACCAGTTGCGGATAATCATGACAGTGATGGGCTTTAACTGCGCTATGTCACGGTCAATGGTGGCATTTGGTTATGACAATGCTATATATTTAGTAGGTATTGGTAACTTACATTAAGTTGAACTTTATACGTATTGATATTCAAATGAGTAGTTAATATTAATGAAGAGGAAATTCATACACATATCCTGTCAAATTATTAATTTGAAATACATGCATACGTCGCACGCCTTCGGTACAAATTAAGCTGGATTTACACCTTCGTTCTTCATTCGGTGAACGTTTTTCCACAAACAACGAACAACGTGTAAAGTTCATCCAAAAACGGCTTTGAATTTCTTCGTTGTTCGTGTTCGGTGTTATTGTTTACACCTTTGCTGTTTCGCGTACATGCAAAAACGAACAACGTACAAGGACCATAACACTTACTTACTTACTTACTTAAGGTGGCGCTATAGTCTGGGGTGGACCAGGGCCTCAACCAACAAGCTTCTTCCAGCCGGATCGGTTGGTTGAGGTCCTCTTCCACTTGCGTGCGCCACCTTTTACGCTGTCCACCTACTGTGTTATCCCACGGGGTTGGATTCAAAGACTTTCCGGGCCGGAGCATTGGTGTCCATTCGCTCTAGGTGACCCAGCCATCTTAGTCGTTGGCTTTTCACTTTTGTGGCTAAGTCGGTGTCGCTGTACAGCCCATACAGTTCGTTGTTGTATCTTTTTCTCCATTCCCCATCTATGCAGACGAGACCAAAAATCACCCGGAGAATTTTCCTCTCAAAACAGCCTAACGCGTTCTCATCCACCGTTAGCATTGTCCATGCCTCTGCACCATACATCAGGACCGGGATGATAAGCGTCTTATACAGGGACAGACAAGGATGATAACAACGAAGGTGTAAATCCAGCTTAATAAAAGACAAACATATTGTTCAGTTTCTTGACGTTTGACAGAAGAATGTTTGCATGTATGGGTGAATGCCGTATGCGGATCAAATTTTTAAACCTAGAAATATCGGATCATTCTTTTTGAATTTCATCTAGAGTGCATCTTTTTTTTAATAAAACGTGAAAAATGCAAAATTTGCGAAATTCGCAAAAAGATCAAATATTTTTATGCATTAAAGATCGTGGCATGATGGTTATGCTACATTTCCACCTGACGCTAATGTGAGATTTAATAAGATTTGCCTCAAATCTCCTTCAAATCTCGGAGATTTACCATACAAATTTATTTTGTAAATCCTGAAGATTAGAAATTAATCTTGTTAAATCTTCAAAGGACAAATAGTTTTACAAATCGAACTAACTTTTTCTTAAATGGTGCTGAACGATTCATTCGAGACTCGCACTCAGTTCTTCATTGGCCACGTTCAAACACCGAACTAAAGCGATCTGGATAGGTTTGTGTTGTTGTAATCCCATGTTAAAACACAGCTGATGACGAAACAGCTGTTGGCAGAAAAGAGATCCCAAGCTATCCTAAAAATTTTAGGATACAAAGCTATCCTATGAGAAATGTCAACAACAGCTGACTTGCGTTCAAACACATAAATGGATACAAAGCTATCCTAGATAGGCTATCTATTCAAACATTGAACGCGCCCATTGTTTCTCACGAATCAAACATTCTGTCTCATTAGCACTTCATAAGAAAAATTGGAACGCCATTTGCATTTTTGAAGGTGCTGTCAAATTTAATCTTTTTTAAATCTTTTTGTGCGGTGAAAACACCAAAAAGATTTATTAAATCTAATCTGATATGAACCTTTGGTTGAAACATGGCATTAGTGTGTAGGACTGTCATGCCGAAGGTGTGGGTTCGATTCCCAGCCGTGCCACCTAAAAACAGAAGTGTTTTATTCGAGGTACTGCCTCTACTACGAATCTACTGACAAATCCTCCAAGAGTATACTATGTCATGAAAAAGTGCTTCTCATTTAGCCGTTTGGACTTGGCAAAAAACTGTAGGTCCCCTCTATACCTGTCAACTAAAACACGCACACAGGATTGGTTGAGAGTCACTAGGCCCTGGTTCTCCACGAGCTGTTGCGCCACCCAATTTATTTATATAATTTTATGCATTAAAAATTTCATGGTACAGTTATCTCTCGCGGAGGTGTTGTGAATAGACGTAAAGATCGTAAGATTTGACCCCGTTAGATTGATTCTTGTGGGCTTTTCAGAAGTCGCAGATCTATGCCAATAATCCAGAATAAACCGATGACTTCAAAGTCATCATAAACACTCAAATTAGACCGAGTCTGTGCGGCTGAACAGAATGGAGACGGAGCTGCAACTGGAGCTGCAACTGGAATAGCTGTCAAAATTTTGAATACACACAAATTCAATGATACGAACAGAACACGACGCAACTGCAGACGGAGCTGCAGACGCAGCTGGACAAGTTGGCCAACTTTTAACTTTTGCTTGCAGCTTTTTTGACGTTTCAAAATTGCGAACAAAACGAAGTGTTTACATGTGGGTTAAAGTGATTTTTAAACTCTTTTCAATCACTCATAAAGACGTAAAGTAATTTAAGCTTCTTTTTCATCATTATTCATTTTTATTTTTGTTTTCATCTTTATTTTCGATACTAAAATGTCAGAAAGCTGTACAGCTGCATTGTGGGCGCGGAAAAAAAATCACGTACGACACTTTTTGACAGCTATTCCAGTTGCAGCTGCAGCTCCAGTTGCAGCACTCTATTCTGTTCAGCCAGTAATTCGTTATAACTGAATATAGGAATGTGCGGCAATTAAACCGCCGGCGCCGTTATAACTGAATATAGAAATTATTGTATTTACTTAACTATTTTTTTTTGTTTGCACAACTGTGAGCTCTCAAGTAGATTTTTTGATGTTATTGATTCATTAAGCGAACAAAAATACCTACAGAAATATTAGGAAGTGTGTTTTTTATTCTTTCTTTACTCAACAGAATATTCCGGATAAATCATCCTGTTTTTTCTTTATTCAATCTGCTTGGTGGTGGAAAGTATTTATTTAAAAAACAAAGAAGTATGCGTTTAATGAATATTTTCATCCATTTTGCGCTAGAAATAAATAATTACGCAAGTCAAAAATAAATGTTTTTTCAATTGTTTTTACATATCACCGAAAAACCATATTGGGCATTTCCACCAGGCGTTAAAAAAGCAAACTTATTATTTAATATCTACAAAAGTCAGAAAAAGTATTTTGACAAAAAAAAAAATCGCTATTTTCCTTATATCTTTTTTTATTGATAGGAAAAATCTGAAAAAATATATTATAATGGTATCAAGATGAGCTTCCAAAAAAACATACAAAAGTAAATTTCATAGTTTTTAAAATAAAAATTGTATTTCCAAAACGTATGGGGGAAAAATATTTTGACAAAATTAAAAAGGCTCCCAATTACCGGCTAACTTTTTGTTTTTTTAGTATACTTTTGGATACAGAATTCAAATCCGTCATCCGTTTGTGGCTATCAGCTCGTTTTTTCAAGAAATTGCCCTTATAAAATGACCAAAAATAATAATAATTGTTTGCAATATTTGAGACCTTGAAACATCTAGAAATAATTTTTTTTTTTCAAACAAATTTCGAAACTGTCTAAAAGCACAAATTTTCTCCTTCCATATCAGTCTATATCTTTCCAATATCTTCTTTCCTATCTGACCAATCTTTTATTGAAATGTAGCTATGCATTTGGCATATTTTACCATACACGATTTATTTTACATTAAGAAACATCGAATGAAGACTAATATCTAGCTAAGAATTTCTCGGAAAGTAAGTGTGAAATTGAAAAGATTTAAACTAATATTTGAAGGAAAAGATTATTGCTTTCAGATAATTTCGAATTTTGTTTTGAAAAATAATTATTTCTAGATGTTACGATTACGAGGTCTCAAAAACTGCAAAAAAAATGATTTTTGGTCATTTTAACGGCAATTTCTTGAAAACCCAAACTGAAAGCCACAAACGGATGACGGATTTGAATTCTGCACCCAAAAGTATACTAAAAAAACAATCCTCACTGCCTGTACTAAAAAGTTAACCGGTAATTGTGAGCCTTTTTAATTTTGTCAAAATACTTTTTCCCCCATACGTTTTTGAAATGAAATACAATTTTTATTTTCAAAACTATAATTATGAATCTAACTCTTGTATGTTTTTTTGGAAGCTTATCTTGATACCATTACAGTATATTTTTTCAGATTTTTTCTGTAAATAAAAAGGAAGATATAAACAAAAATGCGATTTTTTTTGTCAAAATACTTTTTCCGACTATTGTATGCCAACTCATGAGCACCCGCAGGGGGGCAGAGGGGGCATTTGACAGCCCCCCCCCCCCCCCTTCCCCCCTAGAATATCAAGCTTTTACTTTTGTTCTGTACATTAATTTTATTTTAATGTCCAGGACTACGGTGTGGTTCAATTTTTAGAATCGGAAAAAGATATAAAAAACATGTAGGTATCCTACCAACCTACCACTAATGCAATTCAATTTTTGTCACTCAATAATCGAATATCCAACAAAAAAATATTTTTTTGCCTCTCATGAAATTATTTGCAAAAGTTGACCTAAGTAATGTTTACCTACCTTAGCACATACACATGTTTTAGAAAACATTTTTTTTTCATTATAGGAAGAAATTTGTTTTAATCCTGTCCCTGCAATGAGCCAGCAATGATCGATTCAGCGGCCTTTGTATACTTTCTTCACATAGAAATCGGATATCTACTCAAGTCGCAAGAGCATTCTTTGAAAAAAGTGTGCTAGACAGATTTTCTAGGGAGGCACCAAGAAGGCTACAACTTCTCTTGCGATAAAAAGAATAAATACAATATTTCATGCATGGTCTTAATTTGTAGGTCTATTTGATAAGTTTTTGTCTTATTCATAAACCCTTAACTGCAGTCCTGAAAATTATGTACACTTCTATAGTCGAGGGTCCACTGAACCCAGCTATTTTTAAATGTTAATAAGAATTAAAGTATGAATTATTAATTTTTTTTTCCGCCGAACTTTAAGAATGATCACGAATATATGTAGCTTTAAGAAAAAATCAACAATAAGAACTTGCATTAAATTTTTAATTTTCAATGAAAACAATAGGTTGCAATTCACCTGGTCTGGAAACATATTATCTAAAAAATATATGCAAAATAGTAAAAAAAGAATTAAAATCTTAAGAAATATTTTTCCTAGACTTTAAAACATCCTCTTTAGAATTCCTGAAACAAAAACTTAAAATGTTTTTGTAAGAAATTCTGACAGGTCAAATAAAATAAAATATACAGGGTGTCCCGCACCTGAGTGGAAGTATTTCAGGGGGTGATTCTTTGGGTTATTCTAAGAAAAAAACACTTTTCGTGTTCGTTCTTTTTGCATAGCGCGTGGCATCGTGTCAGTCCATTGTCGGTGTGACTAATTTTTTTTCCGTAAATTTCTCCAACAAAAAACCATTTAAACAAAATGAAATTGTTCAAGGACCTCATCTCCGGCGACGAAATGTTTTCAGACACCTACAAAATGAAACTCGTCGATGATGTAATCTACGAAGTTTACGGATCTCTAGTCAGTCGCTCCCAGGATGACATCAAAATCGAGGGTTTCAATCCATCTGCCGAGGAAGCCGACGAAGGAACTGATAGCAGCGTTGAAACTGGCGTCGATATCGTTCTCAATCATCGCCTACAAGAGTGCTTCGCTTTCGGCGACAAAAAGTCCTACACCCTCTACCTTAAGGACTACATGAAGAAACTCATCGCTAAACTGGAAGAGAACTCGCCCGACCAAGTGGACATTTTCAAGACCAACATGAACAAAGTCATGAAGGAGATCCTCGGCCGCTTCAAGGACTTGCAGTTCTTCACCGGCGAATCTATGGACTGCGATGGCATGGTAGCTATGTGTGAATATCGCGATATCAATGGAAAGAGTACACCCGTTTTCATGTTCTACAAACACGGTCTCGAAGAGGAGAAATTATAAGGCAAGCACAATGGCTGAACTACCATCATGATAAATTATATTTAAAAAAAACTTATTTCAATTAAAATTTTTTTTTTTTAATTTTCACAACATACTCTATTCAATTTTTATTTTATTTTTTTCGTTTAATTTTTTATACACATACGATGAAGCTACTCAAATATTTAATAAACAAGCGATTAAAAAAATGTACCGTGATTGTAGATGAAACAAAATACTTTTTATTGTAAAACAACTGTTCATCGATATTGATTGATATAAAATTCATAATGAGAACGAAAAAAAAAATTGTATAGGGGGAAAGTTGTATCTCCCCTCCCTGAGGCAGGGAGGGGCAGTTTCTGAAACATTGACTTCAAATGCAAAACAAATATTAAAAATCAACGAAAACACATTTAATAATGTGCTATAATTTTTTTGAAAGCTAATACTCCACTCTTGTATTTGGTTGTTAGATAAAGTTGTTTAAACGAATAGCTTTTGAGAAATTAAATTTCAAAGTCAAAATTTAAAAAAAAAATTGTGATTTTTTTTTCTTAAGTCGATATTTTTCAAAATTTTACGTAATTAAGGGCATTTTTTGAGTTCAGTATTCAATGCCCTCATTATTTTTTAGTCCATTACCGAACACCAAATGTAAAAATCTTTCTTAGTTTTTGAGAAATTAAGAAAAAACCAAAAGGTACTTTTCCCGAATAAGCCTGAAAAAATGAATTTATTCATGAATTATCCATAATTTAACCCTTTTTCGGGCCTTTGTGGTAAAAGTACCTTTTGTTTTTTCTTAATTTCTCAAAAACTAAGAAAGATTTTTACATTTGGTTTTCGGTAATGGACTAAAAAATAATGAGGGCATTGAATATTGAACACAAAAAATGCCCTTAATTACGTAAAATTTTGAAAAATATCGACTTAAGAAAAAAAAAATTACAATTTTTTTTTTAATTTTGACTTTGAAATTTAATTTCTCAAAAATTATTCGCTTAAACAACTTGATTTAAAAACCAAATACAAGAATGGAGTATTAACTTTCAAAAATATTATAGTATATTATAGTATATAGTATATTATAGCAAATTATTAAACACATTTGATTTTTAATGTTTCTTTTTGCATTTGAAGTCAATGTTTCAGAAACTGCCCCTCCCTGCCTCAGGGAGGGGAGATACAACTTTCCCCCCATACAATTTTTTTCTTAGAATAACCCAAAGAACCACCCCCTGAAATACTTCCACTCAGGTCCGGGACACCCTGTATAAAATACTGGCGCAGAGCAAATCATACTTTTTGCACTTGCCATTTGATTAAAATTTGAATTTTGGCTATTTTCGTCATCGTCGCTTCACTTTTTAGCAATTAGCTATTGCTCGATTCCCTGAATGACTTATTAAATTTTTCTCTGCAAAAATTTGAATTAGAACTCGAAAACTAAATTAGTAACACCAGGAACAAATATATCACAGACCCAAGCGTATGCTGATACTGACCTATGAGAGCAGCGAGCGGAACGCGTCCGTCACACTGCACTTACGTCGAAGGTACTAGAAGTGGGAGGGAGCTGAGGTAACCGCGGCGTTTTTTACACGCGTTTAAAGGTTGAGTATGGGTCCATTGAACCAACGACTGCAGTTAAGGGTTAGAAAACATTATTAAGATAAATAAATAATATTTTGTATACATATATCTAACGGGTGCTTGTATATTATATGCCATTATATTTTTTGCAACAATGCCTTATTTAGAATTTTAATTTTTTAAAGGTAGGTACATTTTACTTCTGCCCCCCCCCCAGCGAAAATCCTGCGGGCGCCCATGTGCCAACTGATATCTTCACTGGTCGCACAAGCTTTATCTGGTGGCAATGATTTGAAAATAGATACTTTTCAGGTTGCATGTTCGGCTAATTGTACCTTAGCAACTTCTATAAATGTGCTATCAAATGGAAGCTCTACATCTACCTGATACCAATGGATGGACAGACTCTTTTTGGTTATTGCGACGAGTTCGACCATTTTTATAAAAAATATGGTCTTTTATTTAAACATTGCGTTTTATAATAGGGGAAACTGATGGGTAAATCATATCATGCAGCTAAGAAAGTGGCCTGGCCTTAACCACTTTTTTTCTCATTTTTATCAAAGTATTAATATTATCCCTAATTTTGCCAAAGTAATGGTTTTTCCACCACTCATCTCAGGTTAAATAAATCTATTTGGTGTTTCCACAGCATGGAAGCTTTCAAAATGCAAATGGTGTTTAGCAAGCTTATATTTCTTGAGCGCTCAAAAATTATCCTCCATTCTTTGACCGAGCAGGAAAATGAAATATAAACAGGATCCCTCACATATGTATAAGTCAAAACAATTCTCTTCTTGTGTAATTTACTGCGGCAAAAAATAATTGAGCAAGTGAATCCTGAGTCCTCTGAGCACTCTGAGATTTCAGGAATAGGAACTTGAACTGGCAAATTTTTTCTTATGAAATGAAAGTGAGATAGAATGTAAAACTTGTGTTAAAAAATGAAGGACTGAAAGCAGCCACGAAAGAATCCTTCGGCGCCATATAAAAATAGGTTCATTCCATTTACAAAACTATTTGTCTTAAGAAGATTTATCAAGATTAATTCTAGTTTTACGAAATAAATTTGTATGGTAAGTCTTCGAGATTTGGAGAAGATTTGAGGTAAGTCTGAATAAATCTCGGTTAAGTGTTTGGTGAAAATGTAGTATTAAGTGGAGTGGAAATGTATAGTAGATGTACATGTAGACAATCCTCGCGTTCCAATGTTTATTCGCTATGTTATCTTGTTATCCCAAAAATTTCGAGATAACTTGAATTGTTGTTGTGCCAGCGGTCATCAGCTTTTTTTTAACATGGGATTACTACAACACAAAGCTATCCGGATAACTGAGAATTAACATTGGAACGTGCCCAATTTGTAATTGTATCTTTTCTATTACCCTTGGGCATATCCAATAATTCCACAAATATTTGAATGTTTCTTTCAAAACCATTTCTAGGTAAAGGCTCTCCCAAACCAACGTGAAAGATTCGTTAAGAAATTAATCGGTCATTTCAAAAACAACTTAATTCAACCTACAAAAAAATAGGACCACACTGAGTTAAAGGTCGAAACGAATGACGAAGCCACCATAAATCACATTGCACTAAATTGCACCGTTATTAAAATTTATGCGAAAAGGTATTTTGAGGGTCTAACAGAGCAATGCGCGGGTGTAGGAAGAAAAATAAGGGCTTACTGCAAAAAAAAATATTGGAAAAAAACATTACTTTAGTGGCTTTTGAAATGACCGATTCAAATATTTTCCTGTCAAAATGGATGGAGGATAAAAACGTTGTCAACAACGAAAGTTTCGTTATGTTTGCGATGTCATTATTCGTTTAAAAACTTATTTTTATTTTTTTGAGTACAAATTGCTAATTATGGAGGACAACCACTATATCTCTATCCACTTTTAAACCAGTTTATCGTATTTACCTACTGTCCTATCAGATTACATATTATTTGACTCACGTTTAATCCAAATTCATTATATTTTCGCTCGTGCATTATTTATTTTACCTATATTTCTCCCTTTTTGCATACCATCATTCATTGAATGGATTGACTTGTATTTCTATCTTGCAATTGGTAAGCTAATTTTTTTTATGTTGCACTAAAAAAACGATAGAAAATTTGCATGAATAATCGTTCATTGTAGCATTTATATAGAAACAATATTGTTTGAATTTAATTCACGTTCACAAAAATGAAAGAACTCCGCATGGCTTGCTGTTGGTGGTCACTATTTCCACATTTTGTCTATACCGATAGTAAGATCAGAAGATAGATAGCAACCAAAAATATGAGGATTAATACAATAACAAAGGTTTACAAATAACGGTTAACCTTTTGACATGAAAAGTGAATAATATTTTTAATCATACTTTAACTTTTGGACGCTGAGCTAAATCAAATCCTTCGTCCATGTTTCGCTATCAGCTCGGGTTTCGAGATATTCCCGTTAGAAAAAAACGAGTTTTTCGCCATTTTTGAGGTTGTGAGAGGTTACTTTTTTTTACAATAAAGTTAGCAATAATGATTCCTAAGAGCAATATCGTTTATCTTCAAAACTTGGTTAACATTTTTTTGTTAATATCCTTGTTATTCTCCGATATATCCTTTGTTAAATGTTAGTCGCCACCGTTTATTAACTATTTTTGAGGTGATGTAACTACCCTATAAAATGTTTGTTCGACAAAATTTGTAAAGATTCCTGAAAGAAACAGTTTTTCTTCTTCCAAATTCAGTTTAAACTTTAAATCTTTTCAATATATTTTGTATTTTATGAGAAATCCCTTGTTGAAATGTATGTTTTAAGCATATTAAACCTCATTTTACCCTTCTTATTGAATTATGTACAAGAGCAGATGAAGACTAACAACTATAACTGAGGATTTCTCGAATACTTAAACAGATATTGGAAAGATTAAAACTGAAGAAGAAGATTAGTACTTTCAGGACAGGAGTCATTGTAAATTATTTTTAAAAGTGTACAGCTAGTTGGATGTGTAACCTCAAAAATAACGAAAAATATAATTTTTCAAATTTTATAACGGGAATTTTTCAAAAACTAGACCTTATAGCAGAAAACGGATGACGGATTTGGATTCAGCGCAAAAATTACATTTAGGACGAGTCTTACCTACCCGTGTCAAAATCCGTGTTAGCATGTGTAATTTGCAAAGTAATTCTTAAGCTCTTACCACAAAATAAATTCTTAAACTTTTAGCACAAGAGAATGTATGTTATAGTATACCTACCTTTACAAATATTTAATCACAATCTTCATGATCATTATAATAAAACGTCAAACATGAAAGCAGAATGGGCATAACTGTATGAGTTGCATCGCATCGTTGTAACACTTTATGACCTATATCATTGGAAAGGTCTTAATGAGTACTATTTTTTTTTGTACAGTAATAAGCCTGTATCTCGTGCAGGGAAAGTTTAATAGCCCAATAACTCTTGCACTGAACTATCTATAACTCTTCCCCTGCGTCCCAAGTGTGGTACTGGTAACACTTTCTGACCTATATCATTGGAAAGGTCTTAATGAGTGCTATTTTGTGTTGTTTGGACATAGGTTCAGGGCCGGATTAAGATGTGTGGAGGCCCTGGGACAGCAAAGGAGTGGGGACTCCCTGGCCCCTCATTATTTTGTTCTTCGATATTGAGGTGCTAAGGAAAAAAATCATTTACTATTTTGATAGAGGATTGAAGCTCAAGACTAAATAATTATTTCTAGCCAAAAAAAGTTTCAAATATGTCCATCCTGCCACATAAAAAGTCTGAATATTTGAATGATCATTGGTATAAGGGAGTTAAATCCTTGAAATAATAAAACTCATTTTATATCGAAGGCTGGGCCAAAATAATTTTTTTTACTAGAAAAAATAATAAAGGCAGGAAGCTTTGTTTTGGCATCAAAATCATGGTATAAAAATACAAGGTATGTTGTATATGAGATGAAGGGTCGCCATATTTTGTTTTGTGTGACGTCATAGCGAGTGTTCACCAACACATAGCTTTAAAAAATAAATTATTTATTGTTTTACTTGAAATTTAACAAAACATAACTTCAAAACATAAATAATCTATTGTTTTACTTTGAGTTTTAATAGCAAATTGCTTCAAAATATAAACAATTTCTGTTTACTTTCTTTGCCATAAATGACAAACATTTGAGATCATTCACTCGCAATGACGTCACGAGTCAACTGCCTGAGCTGTCAAGCATACCTTGTTATTCTTATACCATGCATCAAAATAATCGATGATTTCGCCTTTTAGTCGTCTCGCAATCAATTATTAAAAATTTCAATGATGAGTTTCAATGATAGCTATAACTAGAGTCTTATTTCACTGTCACCTCGAAAGGCTAATCCTCATTCAGCAATGAATTTGATAGTAGGTACAAACTATAATTCTGATATCTGAGAAATTTTTGTGCCTCTTGCTCTTGATCTATTTGGTCTGTGACTTTTCCCTGTTGCGCTAAACTCATTACTGATTTCAAATGAGTCTTTACAATTCGTATTCGTTAAGATGATCAGATACATGCCTTCTCACCCAGTTTGATGTTTTGAGTGGACATTAACTAAACATGCTTAACAATATATTTTCTCCGTAGTTGTGGCGTGTAAACAAATCCTTTGAACATTTCCGAAGAAAGTTCAAACTTGTTCGCGATACTTCATCGCAATTTAGAAGTTCTGTGGAACCTTTTTCAGCCTAATATTCCATTTTTTCATTTATTACTTGATTCTGATAAGCAGTTATAGAAAAAGAGAATAAAAAGTAAGAAAAGATGCATCTGGAAAAGCCCAGAGCCGATAACAAAATATGTAGTAATTAAAGAGGAAACACAAAAAGGGCTATGGAGGTTAAGAATAGTGCACATGGAAAAATGAGATGAGTAGAGAAGCTGCGAGGTATGTATTAAAACTGTCAAGCAACGTGCATGCAATAAGAGATAAAAGCAGGAGTGAATTGAAGGAAATTATTTCAAATTTGAATTAACAAATATTATTACCTTTTGATTATAATATTCCAGTCCCATAAATAATTGAATACATTAAAGCAGAACTTAACAAACGCACTATAATTATTAATTAATCACAACCTCTCCGTAACCCTTTTTTATGTTCTTGTTCTGAGGACTTGCATTTGTTTATTACTTGTAGCCCCGGCTGCCCTCCCCTAAATCCGGCACTGCAAAGGTTTATACCTCATGCAGGGAAAGTGTAATTGCCCATAACAACTTTTGCACTGCGCTATAACTCCTTTCCAGGACTAATTGCTTCTTAAGTATTTTAACACTTTCTGACCTACATATATCATTGGAAAAGTCTCGATGAGTGCTATTTTGTGTTGTATGCTCATATGTCTGTGTATCGTGCAGGCAAAATGTAAAAGCCCATAATATTTTTGGCACTGCACTATAAATATCTTTCCCTGCAGAAGTTGCATCCCAAGTGTTGTAACACCTTCTGACCTACATATATCAATGGAAAAGTCTCAATGAGTTATTTTTTCTTGTGTCGTTATAAGTCTGTATCTCGTGCAGGAAAATGGTAATTGCACATACTGACTGTTCCACTGCACTATAACTCTTTCCCTTATTATCGATTTCTTCTCTGACCAAAATCGCAAAAGAGAAGAAATTATTTAATGAAGGTAATTTTAGAATTTTATAACCATCGACAGTTTCACAAATTCAAAATATTAAAACAAATACAAAAATATCACTGTAATGAACAACAAAACTGAAATAACAAAATTAAACACGAAAAAACGCAAATAGTAAATCCCGAATTAACTGGTATTTTTAAACCTACTAAATTTGGTTAGGTAACTCCGGGGTAACTGAAGAAATATAAGGTTCGTTCGTTGAAGTTTACCCAGGTTTGACCCAGGTTTTCTTGACAACACCTAGAATTGTCAAAAAAAAACTGGGTTTTTTGGATATGAAAAAACACCAAAGGGCTCTCAATTGTAATGTTGAGATAAGCAAAAAACAAAATTTGTATTAATAATTAATAAAAACAAACAATAGTTTTCATTTTCTTATTCTATTTGTTATTATTAAAGTATTTGTTTACTCCTTGAATTTCTGTTTAAAAACAAAAAAGAATTACGTCCGGCACGTGAATCCACAGCAAAAAATTGCTTCAGAGCTCATGCCAACTTGACAGTTTTTTCTTTACTTCAACTCGGCCCAGGAAAAACGTAGTTCTACTTCAGGATGAGTTCAGGGCGACCCCAGGTTTCAAAAAACTCAGAATTGGCTCGTCAGGTTAAGTTCAGGTTTTTTAAAAAACGTTTTGGGGCGAGCCCAGGGTGGCTTCAGGGCTCAACGAACCAACACATAAAATTATGTAGGTTGGTATTTTTATTGAAATAGCAAACAAATAATTAATTTATGTGCAGGGCTTAACTCAGAAATTAAGAGACACTAAAGTTGTTAATTTTGTGCGAAAATATTTAAATGTTAAGCTATTACGTATTATTAATTTTTAATTATTTTTTTTTATTTTTTGCAGTGTTCTTCACGTGGATATGATCTCAACTGAAGTCTAATCAGGATTTTTTACAACATCGAAATATTGAGTTGCTTTCAAGATGACGTTTGTTTTGCTACCTTGCCTAAAGGGGTGTAAGTATATTATCTGTCATTTGAATTTTAATCAATTATTAAAATAGGCCTATTTTGCCACATCCGTTATTCTGTTATGAATCGTGAAAGATTTTTACCATAAAAAGATGTTTGAACTTTTATAAAAGCAAACAGAGACCTACCTAGTCAGATTTTAATCCGGTAGCCCTAACAGATATTCCCACAAGGACACTCTGGACGGAAAACCGGGTCATAAACAATAATCATGTTTCGGTCTTCACGGAAGGCTCCAAAACTAACGAAGGGGTAGGGTCAGGCATCTTTTCAGTTAACCCACCCCTAGACAGAACAATAAAGCTTCCAGATTTCTGCAGTGTCTTCCAAGCGAAAGTGTAATTGCCCAACAGTTTGTGAGGCTGCAAAGAGCCTTTAAACGTGTAAGCTGGTTAGTAGAAATATTGACATTTTTATTGATAGCCAGGTGGCAATAAAAGCCATTACCTCAGTTGTGACAAAGTCAAAACTGGTTGTTTGTTGTCGTGATGAGTTGAAATTACTCAGCGAATCAAATACAGTCACCCTTCGATGGGTCCCAGGACATCGTGACATATACGGGAACGAAATGGCAGATGAATTGGCCAAAACCGGGTCATCTCTTGATCCGATCCAAACCGACTGCTCTGTTCTTATGCCACTAGAGCAAGAAAAAAGAAGAATTTGCTAGAATTTCCTCAAAGTTGCCAACGATAGATGGTCAAGAATTGATGCCTGTCGTATTTCGAGGGATATTTCAAAGAAAAAAACTGAGTATCTACTCAAGCTAAGCAGGCCTCAACTATCCCTATTGGTTGGAATCCTAACAGGTCACAACACAATAGGCACCCACTTAAGCAGAATGGGCATCGGCTCATCTGACTTATGTAGAGGGTGTCAGGATGAAGAGGCAGAGGAGAGCTCAATTCACCTCCTCTGTGAATGGCCCAGCCTAGCCAGAACTAGAAAGGCAGACCTCGGAGAATACTTTTTCGACGAACTGGGCGACGTCTCGTTTTTTCCACTAAGAAACATCCTTAAATTCGCTCAGAACTCAGGATGGTTTAGGGAGGCCCCCCATACCTAAACTTCCAACAATCCATTTCCTTCCCCCTCCTTATACCTACCTAAAGCGTGGTACACATTATCAAACCTGAGTGTCACGCGTGCTGGATATCAAACCTGCGTGAAAAGTTTCGCGTACACACTTATCAGTTCTGTTGGGCGTCAGGCAAAGAAATTCCACTACTCTCAGAAAATTGTTTCTTTTTATTTCCAGGCTATTTCCGCCACGAATCATGTTAATTCTTTTTTTACATGACACACATGAGCTTTTTCTTATTTTGTTTGCATTTTTTCCGCTAATTCGCTATAAAAATTCGAGTTTTGTTCCGTGAATGACGGCTCATGAATGAAATTGTGTACACATCATCGAGCAACCACCCAACAAACCGAGGGTTGTCACGCAGTATCAAAAAATTTTGTGAGCAGGCAGTTCTGAGTGTCAAACCATCATTCAGCGTGTACACATTGTCAGTTCTGTTTGATATCCAACATGGCTGACACTCAGGTTTGATAATGTGTACCACGCTTTACCTACACTCAGGGGAGCACAATGGATCCATTGAGATCCGAGTGAGGTGATGCGACCTTCTCGTATCATCACCCCATTTAACCTAACCTAACCTACCTGTTACAAATACTCAAAGGCGTAAAGGCGTGGCGTGACCAACATTCATTTAAGTTTTTTTTTTTTATAATTTAGCTACATTTTGAAAGTGCCGCATTTGTGGTAGGTGATGATTCTATCAATTTTCTCATTAAAATTTTGCAATAAATTTATCCAATTTGAAAAGTTGGGTGAAACGCACATCGTTGACGAAATAAAAGAAGCACTACACCATTTTCACAGGAACAAACTTAGGTACTTTTCGACCCCTTTAACTTCAGTTCCAATAAACTCATAAGCTTCAAATTCGCAGCATTTGCTGAGCTGATCAAACACAGGCGTTTCATTAAATTTTAAGGGCGGTATTCACCGAGCACTCATAAACGGCTCTTAAGTTTATGAGGCTCCTAACTCAAATTATATTTGTGCTATTCACCAACCACTCAGCTCTTTTTCGAAGTTCGAAAATGAGAACAACTCTCTCTTCCCCAGGTACCCCCAAACTGTGAAATCAAACTGTTTTCAGAAATGACCGCACTTTGTCGGTACTTCTTGGATCCTTGAAAAAATGAGTGTTGCATGCACATAAATAAATTCTTTGTGACTACAGTGATTTTAATTTCTTTCCACTTATTTTCTTAGTTTTGTCTCGGGGTGAAGATCATTGCACGTTTTAGTTTGTTTTATATAGGGATATGTTCTTACTTTACTTTTTGGTTTCGCTAATTATTTCGTTCGTACATTGTCTACTACGTTTACGGATCCAAAATGGACTCGTTCGCTTGAAGGGGAGATAGACGTCAAACGTTGGTTTATATTAGCTGTGTTAAATTAAGAAAAACTACATCAGGGGCCCAATTCCACAAGAGTGAGTTTTTTCTGTGTACACAGAAATTCGTGTACACATCGATTTTTGCGATTCGGCAAGAGTGAGTTTTAAGTTTTTGACAGATAACGCATGCACAATCAATCAAATTTATTTACATTTGTTTTGGGTGTGAATAGAATGTGTACACAGAAAATCAGTCACCCTTGCGGAATTGGGACCCAGAACAGTATAAATGTGTGAAAACTGTCAAAGCTGTCAGATTAAGCAAAAAGTTTTTCTGAGATAAATTTTAGCTTATTATTATCCCAGACAAACAAATCAACTGGTACTGGTACTTCGACATTTCTCACTCACTTTCTCGACCACAAAAGTAGGTGCAGGAAAAATTGTTCTTAACTGTTCTCAAAAACATCATGGTTATAGAATGAAGAACAGCTCGGGCAAGGTTTTTACTCATGGAGTACACAATCTTGTACTTTTCTGTAATTTTCTATCCGGAACAGATTCATTACATACACCTTTTATTATCCTATTTTTCCAAATTTTCACCGCATGAATTACAAAAAGAACTTAAGAAATTGAAACAAAAAATAAATTTCCTGAAGACAAAAGGATTTACAATATGTGTGCGTGCGAGACTCATTTTTGTAAGGATCCAAAAAGTACCGACAAAATGAGTCAGTGAATTTTCTTGAAGGGTTACTTCGAAGGTTTTCGAATTAGTTTTCGGAGAGAGCGCTCATAACTTTATGAGTGGTCAGGACCACTCATAAGTCTTATGAGCGCTCATAAATATTCACTATTATTGCTTAGTGAATAGGTTTATGAGCCTCATAAGTTATGAGCCGTCGGTGAATACCACCCTAAATCTTTAAAATTATCGATACCGTAGAAACTTGAAATTTTATATTTTTCAGTCAGGGTGTGTGGCATCCACTCACTTTCCCAAAATTTTATCAATTATATGGGGCACTTGCAGTAGTCGTAAAATGATGGGAAATGGTAGAAAGGTAGGGCTTGAAGTGCATTCCTACATAAAGAAAAATTTGGGATTTTCTGCTCAGGGGGTGTATCATCCACCCATATTTTTAAAATTGTTACCCATTATATACTGCACTGCCGATTTTCGGAGTGCGATTAAAAGAAAAAAAATAAAATGCACGACTGGGTCACACGTACTTGCTCTTGTGTTCAAGACGCTGAGGCATAAAGAAAATTGTATATAACGACATGGAAATTTTGAGGCATGAAAAATACGATATTTAAATTAGCTAAAACAACTCCTTTGATATTTTGAGGTGAAAAAAATGGGTGTAAGTAATTCTTGATTGAATGGAAACAAATTTTAAATCGTTGGAGTTGTTTTTAAAAGAATATGTTTTTATATATCAACTTCTTAAAACATTTTTAAGGAAAATTTATGCAAATCTTAAATAGGTACTTATTTATTTTTATTTGCACATAAAAATAAAACTTCATAAAAAACTGTCAACCCGTTTTGGAGATATCGTTACCGTTATAAAACAAAAAATTAAACTTTTTCTAAAAATTCAAAAATTTTACTTTTGAAAATTTTGATATGCAGTATTAATTTAACTTATTTGAGAAAATTCAAAATTATGAAAAAACGGGTTAGTTGCTAAGCTTATTTTTTTTAAACATTGGTAGGAGATCGCATTTTAGCCGTTTTTAAGAAATAAAAAATGTTTTCCTAAGCGTTTTTTTGACATTTGTAATGAAAGTAACGTTTTTCTTCATTAGCGTAAAATTTATTCTTTAAATATTTTAGGAAGATTGAAGAAACCCCTTAATACAAACCCCTTAATACAAATGGACCACGTAGTTAACTAATTAATTAATTATTTAATAATTGATTCTAAAACCAAATTTTTTGAATATTTTTCAAAAATGTTTGAAAATTTTGATAGAAAAAAAAACTGTTTATATTTTTAATAAGCTGCTGTATACAAAAATTCATTGAAATCAGAATTATCGTTTTGAAGAAATTCGAAAATAAAAAAAATGGTTTCCTTGGTAGGTACCATTAATAATAATTTTTTGAAAAATTTAGCTCCAAAAAAAAAGAAAAACAAAAAGTTTTTGCAAGTGTTTCGATATTACTGTACTTAAGATATTTGATATTAAACTTCATGAACTTTAAACTTGGCATATATTTTAGATCTCATTACTTTTTTTGGCTGACTTTTTACGCACAGGTTTCTTGTACACATAGGAACTTGGCTCCTTTTTTAACATTTATGTTTTTGTTGTGATTTCACTCCTTTTTGCAAAGATTTATTTTGCCAGGTGAAAGTCAAGCCCTACCGCTCTACAAAGTTTCATAATTCTACGACAACCGACAGTGCTCCATACAAATAATAGCAATTCTGATAAAGTGGGTGGATGGCACCCACCCTGAATGGACAATTCCAAATTTTCGATTTTTTTCCTTTCTAAGTACTTCAAGTGCTACCGACCTACCAATTTTCATCGTTCTACAACAATCGGAAGTGCTCCATATAATTTATAAGAATTTTTAAGAATGTGGGTGGATGCCACGCCCCCTGAATGCAAAATTCCAATTTTTCAATTTTTTCTTTCTAAGTACTTTAAGACCTACCAATTTTCATCGTTCTACAACAATCGGAAGTGCTTCATATAATTTATAAGAATTTTTGAGAATGTGGGTGGATGCCACGCCCCCTGAACTGAAACTTCCAATTTTTCGATTTTTGTTCTTTTAAGTACTTCAAGGCCTACCGACCTACCAATTTTCATTATTCTACAACAATCGGAAGTGCTCCATATAATTTATAAGAGTTTTTAAGAAAGTGGGTGGATGCCACGCCCCCTGAATAGAAAATTGCAAATTTTGGATTTTTTCCTTTGTATGTACCACAAGGCCTACCGTTGTGCGAAATTTCAAGTTTCTACGATGTCGGGAAGTGCTCCATAATTTTGATGATCTGTCAGTGAGTCAGTCAGTCAGTGAGTCAGTGAGTCAGTCAGTTACGGTTTTTGCGATTTTGAAGTCCTATATCTTGGGAACTATAATTTGGTACGTACTATTGAATATTCCCTTCATCATAGAGAGTATACCCTGGTTATTTTTTTAGATATTGAAGGTGCTTTCAACAACGTCAGCAATGCTGCAATCTTAACCGCACTTGAGAACTTGAACGTTGATAGCTCACTTAGGGAGTTAATCAGCCTCATGTTGAGAAGTAGAATAATCAACTCAACATTAGGTGACTTCTCTGTTAGAAGATCTGTCAGCAGAGGCACACCGCAAGGTGGAGTCCTATCCCCACTCTTATGGAACATCGTAATTAACGAACTATTAGTTAATTTAGAAGCGGATGGTTTCAAAGTAATTGCATATGCTGATGATGTTGCCATTGCAATATCAGGAAAGCATCTTCAAATCATTATAGAATTAATGCAAACCGCTCTCAACAAACTACTTAAATGGACAGACAAATGTGGACTAGGTGTAAATCCCCACAAAACTGAACTTGTCCTCTTTACAAGGAAATATAAAATTCCGAATATAGACCCTCCATCAATAAATGGTATCCCACATAACTTCTCAGATGAAGCTAAATATCTAGGTCTGATTTTAGACAAAAAGTTGAGTTGGAAACCAAATATACAAGAAAGAGTCAGAAAGGCCTCAGTGGCACTTTTCTCCTGTAAAAAAGCTATTGGAACCAAATGGGGCTTGTCCCCATATATCACCCACTGGCTATACACAGCGGTCATCAGACCGATACTCACTTATGGGGTGGCAGTATGGTAGACTGCTTTAGATAAGTTAAGCAAGGTGCAGAGATCGGCTTGCATGTGTATCAGCGGAGCTCTCCGTTCGACACCTTCCGCTGCCTTAGATATACTGCTTAACATTACACCCCTCGATATATACACTAAACAAGTGGCAGCGAGCACAGCTTTTCGTCTCAGAGCCATCTCTCAATGGTCCAATAACTCCATTGGCCATACTATCATTCTGAACAAATTCGAATCAATCCCTAAACACTCCCACTACACCATCCCTCAGCCGATTTTTGGCAAAAATTTCCAAGTCACAATTCCAACAAGATCCACTTGGGATGATGAGGAATTCTTGAGAGATGAAGCAATTCATTTCTACACGGATGGCTCAAAAACTGAAGAGGGGGTGGGTGGTGGCGTGTACTCAGAACGACTAAACATTATTCTCTCTTTCCGTCTCCCTGATCATTGTAGCGTGTTCCAAGCGGAAATCCTGGCGATAAAAGAAGTTTTATCTTGGCTCAAAGAAAACGTAATATCTACTTTAAATATCCGTATCTTCTCAGATAGCCAAGCGGCCCTTAAATCACTAGGCTCTGTTTCTACAAACTCCGTTACTGCCCGAAATTGTCGATCGTCTCTAATGGAGATGGCAGAACAGTTCAACATTCACCTTTTCTGGGTGCCGGGACACAGAGATATTCCAGGAAACTGTAAAGCCGATGAACTCGCCAGGAAGGGAACTACTACACCAATATTACCTGACAGGGTGAATATTGGAATACCAATCGCTACTTGTACTGTGTGTAGGAAATTTTTTCTTTGACGATCCCAGTGATTTAAATAAAATCGACATTCACAGTCTCCATCGCTTTATTAAAAGCTCCAATTGGTTTAATTAGCGAGGGTCATCTCGCAGTCCTTATGTGGTATCACAATGGGCCTATTCTGGCCTAAGTGTGTCAGTAGTTTTCCTGGCAGCCACCTTAACCTAACCTAACCTAACCTATCTTGGGAACTACTAATGCTAAAGAGTTGAAACTTGGTGAGCCACCTGTGTTTGATCAGTTCAGCAAATACTCCGAATTTGAAGTTTCTGACTTTATTGGTAATGAAGTTAGAGGGGGGTTGAAAATCGCCTTAGTTTGTTCCTGTAAAAAGGGTGTAGTACCGCGAACTTGGCTGGGCACTACCGTGCCCTTTGATAAGGGTAGGGCCCCTGTAGCCGAATTGGTTTGTCACATGCGCAGAACTGAACAAAAATGAAAACGCTTATGATATTACAAACCTTTAATATGTGTACTGTGCATATAAGAACTTGGCCCTTTTTTTAACATTCATGTTTTGTTGGCAAATCAAGATCACGAAGCCGAAGAATGTAATGCTCATTAATTTGCTACAAGACTGGGGCGGCATAATTAAAAAAATCCGAAAACATCACCGCTATTGCGGTGCCTACCTACTGAAAGCAAAAACATCACCGACTGACGTCCGAAGCATTAATTTCAGGAAAATTCAAAATGGAAACACTGGGTTTTCAACCACACTCTTAGGGCCCTATTACAATTGGGGAGCGCTACGATATCACACAAACCAAAATCTCGAATAACGAAATCTCGCATTTTATTAAAAATCTCGAATAACGAAATCTCGAATAACGAAATCTCGCAAATTAAATCCTTGTTTTTGATAATCCCGCAATTACAAAAGTTTGCTTTTTACAATCTCGCATTTACATTTCGAACCTAAGAATCTCGCAAATTTCGTAGCCAACCCTTACGATTTTATCAAATTGATAACTGATCAATTTTAAATTCGACCTTTAAAAACCCTAATACTACACCTATGATGTTTTCACCTGATCTTGCCGGATGAAGTTGGAGTCTTCAAATCCTTAACTGCCTAAATCGCTCAAATCTATCAACTCAATCCACACTGACCAAAAGCAGTTCGAACTTTATGAAAAAGTTTCACACGATTCACAATTAATAACCGTTAAGATTTAAATAGGTAACCAAAAGTGTTCATAAGTTTTCAAATTTTTTCAAATAAATGGGTGTTTTACCCCTACCAAAATATAGAATCAAAAAACATTTGTGAAATTCAATTTTCTCTTACAGCCACTAAAATACTAAGTTTTACCTTTGAATCGATTATATTGAATAGAAGCTGTATACCTATATTAGTTATATTTTTTATGCAGGTAATTGCTCATTTCGTAAACTTAATATGATTTTCACGATCATTTAATTAACGTGTTCCAAATCAGGCACTGAATTACGCGCGTGGTAGATGAAGCACACGAATGTTTTCTAGCATTCAATAGATTACTAGAAAAAAATAACTATGCACCTATTTTTTTCTCAAAATCCAATAACCACAGATTATGAATTGTGCTGAAATAAATGTTGGTGCGAGAAAAAGTTAATTATGTGTGTAATGAGTTTTCCAAGACAAAAGCGTGGACTTAATTATTGCTGATTAAATCGAAAGAACGTATCTATGCTGAGTTAATGCTAGGAGATAGCTAGGCATACCTATTGGATTAAAGAACTTATCATACGATTTCATCATGATTAAACCATATACTAAATAGTAGTACCAATATTTTGGCATTAGCAGTATAGAGAGTAGAAAACCAGGGAAGATGGGCTTACACATAATTATGACGGGCCAAGGTAACTCGTTGCCAAAAATTATTGAAAATTGAGAACATTTATTTGACTTCCAAAACAAAAAAAAAACTGTGCTTTAATGAAAAATAATACAAGAGCCAGCGCTTGGCAGACTTGCGGTATTTCTGATACTTGCAGAGCCTGGAATGGGCATTCAGAATCTCAGCTGCTAGTGCCTCTTAGCTGGAAACGCGTTCCGGGGTCATAAAGATCAACAAAAAAAAATCGAACTTGAAAACTTGATAGCAGTGCATTAAGTATATGCCTGCCTCTATGATTTGTTTTAATTTCGTTTATTAAAAAAAGAAATGATTCGCAGACACATAATTTGTACCGGAATTTTGAAAAATATTTTTGTAAAATCTCTATATTTACAAATTTTCTAAAGCTCAAATATGCGTCAAATATGCCGTTAAAAATAATCTTAAAAGCAAACTGCAAAAGTCAGCTTTTCGAAAACCCAAAACTAAATTTTATGCAAATGCATTATTTTCCATAACGCAGCCTGCTAGAATTTTGTGAAGTTTGTCTCACTATAGATGCTAGACGCAGCTGCGAGTTTGTGTTTTTTACTCAAACACTGAAAAATGCATTCAAAAGCACAAGACATTTAAAACTTATTTTTAAAAGATACCTCATATCAGTGTTTCCGTTGAAAAATCAACAGAAGGGGCCCCAAAAGAGCACGTATAAGAAAATGCCACAAAGGAGAGAATAAAAAGAAACATATTCATTAGGAGCAAGGCATTTGATAAACATTTATTCAAAAACTTGAACAATATTTATTCTAATAAGAAGTTAAAATACGTTTAATTAAAATTACAGCAAAAATATGGATAGCTGTTTTTACTTTCTAAATAAATTCGAAAATAAATTTTAATATTATTCATTTCTTCCTTTAGTTTAAATGCAACTTTTTTTATAAGAAAAATTCAATTTTGAATGACAATCGCATTGAATTCTAAAAAAGGGGCCAATTGGATGATTTTCAAAGAAAAGGAGGCCATGGGTTATGGGTCCCCAACGCAAAATAGGGGTTGTTGGGCCCAGTGGCAACGCTGTACTCGTATGGTTTGAAAATAACAGGTTAATTGGCATTTATCTCGGTTTTTTATTTCAGTTTTCAGATATGTAGATAGGCCCGTTTAAAAATTGTGTGTCCTTTCTTTAAATTGTATTGTTTATTTTTTACGAACGAGTATAAGACCCTATAGTACATGTCGTCGGCTCTCTGTCAAAACATCGTAAGTACAAATTGAAAAATTCCTTAGGAGACATAAAACACCGATTCAAAATATAATAAAATAGAATTCCTAGATCCAGAAAAGTTTTAAAACTGGTTCATATAGCCAAAAATAATAGTGACACAGTAACGAGGCGTTTTTTTTTAATTCAGTGATTTTTGATCTGAAACACATTAAAATGCCATTTAAGGACTTAGGAAGTTTTGAGAGAAAGCCGACGATATGCACATAAAATTTAAGATACGTGTATACATAATGTATGTAATGTATGTACTCGTATGTAGGTACTTTAAGTATTGATGAAATTAATTTTTATTTTTGTATTTTTATAGTCTCAATCCCGAAGAGAATCAACGTTGCGGTGATGCTGTTTATGATGTGCCTCATAGCTTATATGGCCCGAGTTAACTTTTCTATAAATATTATTGCCATGACCAAATCTAAGAACAGTAATGAAACACTTCCCGACGTAAGTGATACATTTATACTTCTTTTTTGCCATTTTTTATTTCAATTTATTTATGTATATAATTATAAAACCCTCTTAGCAAGGACCACGTTATGATTGGAACTCAGATGATCAAGCTTTGCTTTTAGGGGCATATTTTTATGGTTATCTATTAACATCCCTGCCAGGTGGGATGCTTGCTGAAAGATTTGGTGGAAAAGCTGTTGCCGGATACTCTAGTATTTTATCGGCGATTTTGACTGCTTTAACACCTATTGCAGCTTCCTGGGGTATATGGGCAGTCTTTTCAGTCCGTTTTATTATTGGTTTTCTTGGGGTAAGTAATTTCAACCACTTATTTGTATGGAGTTATATGGGATTTTTTTTTCTAAAGGGTGTGATTTATCCATGTTGCCATTGCCTCATATCAAAATGGTCTCCACCAGAAGAAAAAGGTAAATTCGTGGCTGCTTTAATGGGTGGAACATTCGGTACGGTGATCACATGGCCTATTAGTGGTGTAATCGTCGAAGGAATGGGATGGCCCTGGGCTTTTTACATGGTTGCCTTATTCATCGCTATTGTAACCATTGTATGGTTCATTATTGTTGATGATAGTCCAGCACAGCACACAACAATTACAGCCGATGAACGTGACCATATAGAAAAGTCGTTAGGAGATTCTGTATCCACAAAAAAGAAGTTACCACCATTCAAATATGTGGCAATGTCCTTGCCATTCTGGGCATTGTTAATACTTCACTATGGTAGCATGTGGGGACTGTTTTTCCTTATTACAGCGGCACCGAAATTCATGAGTGAGGTAAGTCCTGAAAAAAATATAATCCATACACAAATAACAAGCAACATATTTTTTTTAAACAGGTTCTTGGATTCAACCTTTCATCGGCAGGCTTTTTGTCAAGTCTTCCCCATTTAGCAAGGTTATTGTGTGCGTTTGGATTTGGAGCAATTGTTGATAAAATTCGACGCAAGGAATGGATATCAGTCACAAAAATACGAAAATATTTCTGCATTCCTTGTAAATTTTAACCCTTTTATTTTTATGAATACTGGCTTACTATATAAAATTTCCACAGCCCATATTATCCCTGGAGTATTCCTTATTATATTGGCTTATTTTGGTCGAGATCCTTACGTCTGTGTTGCCATCATGACAATATCCCTTGGGTTTAATGGAGCTGCAACCGTCACAAACTTGGCTAACTCACAGGATTTGGCTCCCAACTATGCAGGAACACTTTACGGAACCATTAACTTTGTAGGAACAACGGCGGGTATTTTTTCACCAATGATCGTAGCATATTTTACGAAAGAACAGGTGATTCTGAAATATTTATTAAACATTTTGTATATAACGTGTCTTAACCGTGTATTTCAAAATTTCATTTACAGAATACAATCGATCAATGGCAAAATATATTCCTCATTGGTGCTGGTGCGTATATTCTTCCTGCGCTTGTATTTTGGGTCTTGGGATCGGGGAAGACTCAAAAATGGAATGAAATCGATAAGGACTCGAACGAAAAAGATATTGTCAATACAAAGTTATAAAAATCTTAAAATGATGTTACTATTAAACATAAGTTTAGATATAAATGTTTAGATAATTATTTAAAGACGACAATTTCTTCTCTATGATTTAATGGATGAGCCATCATCTACTGGTTTTTTTTTAAGTTACATGTTATTTTGAGCCGCTCTTAAAAAATAAAGAGAAGTTAAATGAATCACGTTATTATTAAAAAAGACGTTTCAAAATATTGTAAACTTATTCCCAAGGCTGATGCAGTATTTTTTTATTCCAGAAACAATTCAAAATATAAAAAGAAATTTCAGCTTGTTTTTTTTTTATCAACTTAATCGTTAATCAAGAGCTAAGTCACAATTTATTCTTAATAAAGAAAAATCTTCTACAAATTCTAAACAAAAATCTACTTCTTTCAAAGAGAAGAGGAGAGAGAGAGACCGAAAGTATTAATTATTGAACTAGCAGAATACATAATGTAAATAACAAACTGCATCACTCCTAAACACCTTAATTGTTGTTAGAAAATGGTACTACATTAGGTAATTTTTGGTAAAATTTGATTTAATTGTAAAAAAAAATCACCCACGGATCTACAGTGAGCGTCAAAAAAAAGTGTACAGCTGTGAACTGCGTTTTTGTAACTCTGTTGAAGGAAATAGATTCCATCTTTTAGGAAAATACTTATCTCGTTTTTTGAAGCGGTTAATCTTCAATGAATTGGGATATAAAACTTAACAAAAAATATTATAGTAAAAATTCAATAAAAAAATAACAAAAAATACTTCATTTTTATGGCGTCAAAAGAAAGTGTACACAATTCAATTAAAGCGAAAAACTTAAAACCAATACTTCGTATGCTCTCCTTTCGCCCTTAGGACAGCTTCTATGCGTCTGGGGATTCACTCTACTAGCTTCCCTGTCAATTCAGCTGGGATTTTCTGCCACTCTTCAAACAAAATTGAATTTTGTGCCCTTTTGCTAAATAATTTCTTCTTTTGGATCTGTTTGTACAAATAATGTCACAAATGCTCAATGAGGTCAAGGCCTGGGGATCGCGGAAGGTCTTCTAGTTGCTTAGAATTACCATGGAGTAACCATTCCTTGACCAATTTCGATGTATGCTTGAGGTCGTTGTCTTGTTGGAAGACCCATAAATCAGTTAACCCCAGTTTTGCAACACTAAACGGCAAATTGTCTCTTAAAATATTAAGGTAATCTTCAGTCCTCATTGTATTATCAATAAAGACAAGGTTTGTAATGCTATGTTTCCACCAAAGGTTTATCTCAGATTAGATTTAATAAATCTATTTGGTGTTTCCACCGCACAAAAAGATTTAAAAAAGATTAAATTTGACAGCACCTTCAAAAATGCAAATGGCGTTCCAATTTTTCTTATGAAGTGCGAATGAGACAGAATGTTTGATTCGTGTGAAACAATGAAGAATTGAATGCGAGTCTCGTATGAATCGTTCAGCACCATTTAAGAAAAAGTTAGTTCGATTTGTAAAACTATTTGTCCTTTGAAGATTTAACAAGATTAATTTCTAATCTTCAGGATTTACGAAATAAATTTGTATGGTAAATCTCCGAGATTTGAAGGAGATTTGAGGTAAATCTTATTAAATCTCAGATTAGCGTCAGGTGGAAATGTAGCATAACTCCAGAAGACGTCATTCATCCTCAGACCATTACCAAACCTCCTCCGTGCTTTTTGCAAGAAACCCGCTTAATTCAGTGTTTTTCAGTTGCCATATTTTTGGTGGCTGTCTTGAGCCAAAAATATAGCAATTTTGCTCTTGTCCACTAACAAGATCATTTCCCAGAATGATGAACCGTAATTTTTATATTTTTTGGCATAAAGAAGCTTTCAATTTCGATTTTTTTTCGGAAAGGTATGGCTATACGGCAATGTTTCTGAGACGGTTCGGTGATGGTCTGGGGATTTCTGAGACGGTTTGGTAATGGTCTGGGGATGTATGGCGTCATCTGGTGTTGGAAACCTTGTATTTATTGACAGTACGATGAGGACTGAAGATTGCCTTAATATTTAAATAGACAATTTGCCGTTTAGTGTTGCAAAACTGGGGTTAACTGATTTATGGGTCTTCCAACAAGACAACGACCTTAAGCATACATCGAAATTGGTCAAGGAATGGTTACTCCTCCATGGTACTTCTAAGCAACTAGCAGACCTTCTGCGATCCCCAGGCCTTGACCTCATTGAGCATTTGTGAGATTATTTGTACAAACAGATCCAAAAGAGGAAATTATTTAGCAAAAGGGCACAAAATTCAATTTTGTTTGAAGAGTGGCAAAAAATCCCAGCTGAATTGACAGGAAAGCTAGTAGAGTCAATCCCCAGACGTATAGAAGCTGTCCTAAGGGCGAAAGGAGAGCATACGAAGTATTGGTTTTAAGTTTTTCGCTTTAATTGAATTGTGTACACTTTCTTTTGACGCCATAAAAATGAAGTATTTTTTGTTATTTTTTTATTGATTTTTTACTATAATATTTTTTGTTAAGTTTTATATCCCAATTCATTGAAGATTAACCGCTTCAAAAAACGAGATAAGTATTTTCCTAAAAGATGGAATCTATTTCCTTCAACAGAGTTACAAAAACGCAGTTCACAGCTGTACACTTTTTTTTGACGCTCACTGTACAAATTCAGATATTTGTCAGAAGAAATTAAACATGAATGCATCAGTGTTGCCAAACTTTAACATTTTCGAGTTCCACCACAATCTAATTTATGAGTTTTTTAAAAGCAAAATGTGCTACTATAACATTTTCTTTAGGCTTTGCCAAATTAACAAAAGTATTTAAAGTATCTGTTATAATAAATAATCAATACCATTAAACAAAAGTATTTAAAGCTTAATTAGTCGTTAATCCACCAACTTTTTTCAATTAGTTTATTGCCTTGAATTCTGTTTTATTGATGAAATTTCCCATGATGTAGCTCATTGACTAATAACAATCTGTTATTCTTTAATTGTATCTTCATTTTTACATTTGCTTCTTTGAATTTAGGAATATCTTTTGTTAAATAAAAAATGAAACTTGAAATAAGATATCACTACATTTGTCCTTTTAGTTCTCAAAACATTTCAATTTTAGTCGAAAGCTCTGTCAAAGTTTATATATTTAAAAAAACTAAAATTAGTAGAAATTGAAAGTTATGGGAGGTAAACGAATAGACCTTATATTTCGGCACGTTTTTCAAACTTAATAGCCTATTGAATAGACTTTTTAAAAAGGAACAATTACGTGCAAGGGTTTTATTATTGAATATGTTTGCTGGGCCCATAAGCATGCTTAAAACCACTAAATGCTTAAAACTACTAAATTCACCCATGTGTTTCTGAGAGAATGGTTACACTGTCCACTTTTCACTATTTTAGGTATAACTCGAAAATTAAGCCGAAATTCACAATTTTACACTTAAAAGTTCTTTTATCAAAATTAAATTTTCTACCGAAATGAATATATAGTTTAGAAAATTTCATAAAAAAATTTAAGCAGGAATAGTTAACAAAAACCAACACAAAAAAAATCGAACTGACAGAGACATAACCATTCAAACTTTACCATTTCTCATCGTTTTTTTTTTGCCCAAAAGCCTATTTTCTGGTACTATATCTTATATTAATCACCTTCAGCCCTTCGGTCTGTAGGTCTGAAAGCATTTAAAAACATAGTACAGGTAAAATAGTACGAAAAGTCTTTCGAATAAAAAAAAAAATTAGTACCATCATGAAACTTGGTGAAAACGTCTTATGCATTATGAGAACGAAAAATCAAGAGTCTATAAAAATATTTTGCATGGAAGGGTGTGTTTTGAGGGGGAGAGGGGGGGAAGTTGTGGTGTATCAAACAGAAAAATTAACTTTGGTGCAACATTAGCATATGACACATGTTTTTAAGGTAGTTTTAAATGCTGAATCAAATGACACCAAAACCAAGTCGATACGGCATCCGTGAAAAAAGTTTCTGTCATTTTTATGTAAGGATGACTATATTTTCAGTATAAAAGTAAAATATTACCGAAAACCAGTTGAAAATAATGGTATGTCGATGAAACTTGGCATCAATAGTTCATTTGTCATGAAAATTAATAATAAGAAGAGTCTATAAAAATATCTGTGGTTAAAGGGTGTTTTTTTTGGTGAGTTGGGGTAGTGGTGCCATATTGCCATAAAACCTGTGACAAAAATGGTACCCCCATGAGATTTTGTTAAAATGTGCTATTAACTTATAGAATGAAGAATCAAAAGAGTCTATAGAAATATTTTGCGTGGAAGGGTGTGTTTTTTGAAGATAGGGGGAAGTGTGTGGTTATTTTTCAAAAAAATGGAAAAGGATGGTAACCCTCAAGAAACTTGGTAAAAGTGTTTCATTTACTGCGAGAATGAAGAATTTACGTAGTTTACAAAAATATCAAGGAAGAAAGGGTGTTTTTGTGGGCTTGGGTAAAGGGTGTTATTTGTTTTTGGAAACAATTTTAGTTTTTGGAAAAAGCTTTATACATTCCTTCACCCATAGAAAACATCCTTCTACCATATGAATATTTTTATAGACTCTTTTGATTCTTTATTATGGTAGTTCATACCACATTTTTATAAAGTTTCATGAGGGTACCATTTTTGAAATAGGTTCTATGGCAATAATCCCACCATAACCCCAACACTCACTAAAACCCTCAAAAAAACACTCTTTAACCACAGATTTTTTTATAGACTCTTCTTATTGCTTTTCATGATAAATGAACCATTTATGCCAGGTTTTATCGACGGACCACCATTTTCAACTAATTTTCGGTAATATCTGACTTTTATACTGAAAATATAGTCATCCTAACACAAAAATGACAATAACTTTTTTCACGGAGGTCGTATCGACATGGTTTTGGTGTCATTTGATTCAGCATTTAAAACTACCTTGAAAACATGTGTCATATGCTTAGGTTGCACCAAAGTTTATTTTTCCGTTTGATACACCACAACTTACGCCCCTCCCACTCTCAAAAAAACACCCTTCCATATGAAATATTTTTATAGACTCTTTTGATTCTTCATTCTCAGAGTACATGAAACGTTTTCACCAAGTTTCATGGTGGTACCAACTTTTTGTTTTATTTATCCTATTTTACCTGTACTAAACAGCCGAAAAACAAAATTGCGAACTTTTTAAAAATTCTCTATAGTCGTAATGTCATATTATATCAAAATATTGATTTAGAACATTTTTACGAATGTGAAATTTGCCATACTGGCTTTCGGGTCAAAACTTCATTTTGTCTATATGCTTGTCTTGACCCTATCTTTCCTTCAAAAAACGTTATGCACGAAAATTAGAAATCCTTTATTTTTTTTAAGGTTCGTTTTTCCTGCTTTAATTTTTTTCATAAAATTTTTTGAACTATCCATTTCAATAGAAAATTTACTTTTGAACAAAAAGTCTTAAATGCAAAATTGTCAAATTCGGCTTAGTTTTCTAGTAATAGCAAAAATATTGAAAAGTGGCCAGTGTTACCATTCTCTAAGAACGCATGGGAGAATTTAGTAGCATTTTCGGTTTTAACCATGCTTATGGGCCAAACAAACATATTCAATCATAAGAACCCTTGCACGTAATTGTTCCTTTATACCCCTCATTTCTGGTCTATTCAATAGGCTCTAAGGTGATTTATTTATTTATTTATTACCAACCATATTCATATTATTATAATAGTTAATTAAGTCAATATTTAATTTAAATACAAGTAAATAGACATAAGAAAACAATTATTATTTTTTTTATTCTGTTATAAAAGTCAATCTTGAGCAAGAAATGTCACAAAAACATACATACGTAAGTAGACTTTCATATTCGCTACCTCAAATAATAAACCGGGTCAAATGAGTCCAGAACTCATTTACTTGCTACTTGCATATGCATTACATTAAAGCAAACAAAAAAGGAGGTACCAATTTTATTAAAGATTAAGAATTTAGAAGGACCATTACCCTCTTAAACGTTTTTTTAGCACATTCTCAATTTGAACATACAAATATTTGGAAAGTTGAATGAAAAAAGTTGCCATCAGATGGGCGAACAGTGGGAAAAAATAGTCGATTTGATGGCCAAATACCAAATTGTTCATGTCTTCAAAATACTCAAGTTTCATTATAAGTCAGTAGAAAAATACTCATACGTGCAATATGTAATTTTGTTTCCTAAATATGTTCAGATTTATATTAAAAGCACCTCCAGACTTTGAAAAAAATTGTATTCATGTAAAAGACATTTCCTATCATGCTTTAAAATCACGATTTTTTAAGAAAACCCTTTTAGAAAACGATCGGTTTTGTTATAATGTGAAAAAACGGTAAGCCGGATAGTACTTTTCGATTTTGTAAAACGAATCTTACTTAAAACTAATTTTCGAAGTTCGTTTAAGTGGTACAAAAATTCAAAACTTTTCACAACCTTTATTTATACATGTATTGAAAGTGAGAGTGTGCTCTAAAGAAATTTAAAAAAATCATACCCGCATGAATCCGGCTTTAGAAGTTAGAGCGAACAAAAGTCTGTAAGGCGACTTTCTCTTCGCAAAATTGTACATGAAGTGTACCTTATTATTTTTATTAAGTCCAGTTAACAACTTACAAGTGAGTTTTTACAATAGTTTTCTCTGACCCTACCAAAACTGTGTTCCTACTCTCTTCAAATCGTTATTTTGTTCCGTTACTCTTGCCTAGTAATAGGTTGTTGCAAGCAAGACTGATTTGAAGTTATGTGTAACTAAACTTTTGATAAGCAAAGTGGTGGCTTAAAAGCATTATTATTATAATGTGGACCTACAAACTTCCTTTTGATCGTTTTTGTGAAATAAGTAATTGCTTTAAATATAAAGCTTAGATGGAACATTCAACCAAATAAAGAAAAAATACCAACTGTTGAAACAAAAATTGAATAACTATTTAAAGTGGCTTAAAAATTCTTTTGAACTAAAAAGCGAATTGGATTCAGAAGATCAAAAATGTCCACAAGATGGCTACCAAGAATATTATACTGATAGATCAAATAGACGAATTAGAAATTAATTTGAAGCTAACTGCCCAAGATGTGATGTTAATAAAATTACACACATAATTTTAAAAAAATCACTAACCTGAAAAGGTAGAAATTGTGTATGGATAGAATGCATAACGTAATATTTTCACTAGAAGCTGAGACCACAAAGTTTTCAGCAGAGCAAGCTTAAGGAAATTTTTGGACTTAGGGCTGTCAAAAAATAAATATTTAACATTAAAACGTCACATGAGCAAAAACAAAAATTAATATTATCCACCCTTATTCAGAAACTTCGGGCGAATCAAGTCTCCAAGAATTAATTTTTTTTTTTCAAAAGCTGTTTATTGAATTAACGTTATTTATTTATAAAATAGAAAAATAAGTTTTTGGCATTACATCCCAGTATTGTAAGTGTAATTGTTGTTTTTTTTAGTAATATTCTACACATTTTAAGTTATTTTTATTTGAAAATTACCCCTCACGCATAAACGGGAGGATAAAGACCTCCTCTCCAAAACAATTTTACTTTAGCTTAGAGTTATTTTTTTTATTTTGAAAGAACAAACTCATTCTGTTATTGATCTGAAAATAAAAGTAACAAACATTTTTAAAATAAGGCAGTGTTATTCAATTGGTACTTAAATGAAGTTATTAAAAAAAAAACATAAAAAAATATCGACTGGTTTAAAAGTTATAGATTTTTGGCCACCAAAATAAAGATTTCTGCCCACTGTGCGGTGCACGAACAAAAAACTTGTTAACAGTCAAACTTTAAGTCCAAAAGGATATATGTAAAATGTTTATCCGAGGTACTGCCTCTTGCGAGGAACTCACAAATCCTCCAAGAGTATACTTGTCATGAATAAGTGCTTCTCATCTAGCCGTTCGGATTCGCCAAAAAACTGTAGGTCCCCTCCATTCCTGCCAACAACACGCGTACAGGAATGGTTGAGAGTTGTAACGTCACTAGGCCCTGGTTCTCCACGAGCTGTTGCGCCACCCAATTTATTTAATAATATGTAAGAGGGCGGATGAATTAATTGATGAGTGTTTTGGTGTTTGTTAGATGTTAGTAGTTAGTTACTAAAGTTATTACTCAGGGCAAGACCATCAGGAGTCTTATGCTTTGTCTCCACGAATGGTTTATCTCAGTTTAGATTAAATATATCTTCTTGGTGTTTCCACCGCACAAAAAGATTTAAAAAAGATTAAAGGAGATGACCCATTTTCTTATGGAGCTTGCGCCCAGGGCGTACACTAATGGGATGGGACTAGTACCAAATGAAAGCTAACGTTTAGCCCAATCTATCTGCCAAATATTTTCGAATTCGGCTTCGGAGATTTTTAGATAATTGCGTTTGAGGTTGACCTTTGCTAATTAAAAAAATCTGTTTTTTGCAAACAATTACTTATAAATCCTAAAGTATGGCACGTATGATTAATATTTTGATATCAAATGAAACATCATAAAAATATCTTTCAAATTATGTATAACATTTTTTTCTACACCTGATATATCTATACTAATATATAAAGTAAGACTTTTGTTTGTTTGTCGGTTGTGTGTATATGACCGATAAACTCATAAACAAACAAAAGTCTTACAAAATAAATTAGTACAAATTAAAGCCCTATGCACTGATTGTGCAATAGGCTGTTTAAAAAAAAAAAACAAATAATTATTAGTATAAGAAAACATAATTTAAAATTTGAACTTACCTGAAAAATGTATTTTGTTTATTTAAAATGACAGCCGACTGAAAACTATTTGAAATTTATATTTATTTTGTTTCTATTTATCATTTCGTTTCATTTCATTTCCTCTTCATTCTTCTATTATTATTATAAGGCTCAGCTCATACTTAAGCTGTTGGACCAAGACACTGTTTACACGTAAATTCTTCAACACAATTTTCTGTGCAAAACAAATTTTTAACATCGATATTCAAAAAAGGCATGGATTTCAGTTTCCAATTTCAAAATTTTTGAAATATTGATGTCTGTAAAGGGTGTTCAAAAAAGGAATGGATTTCACTGTATGCACATTGCATAATACTAACTTATGTTCGTAATCTTAATAGCTACTCAAAAAAGTCATGGATTTTTGTTAACACATTGAGTACGATTTTCTGTGCATCAAATGCTCAAAAAGGCAGCGTTTACACATGCATGTTTCTGGCATACAAATTTCGCATAATGAATATTAGGTTCGCTCTTTTGGAAATCTATATGAAGTTCTATGAAAAAAAAACGCCATTGGGCTTTGGAATTTCGTCCCCAAAAATGTCAATAGTTCAACTGAGATAATGAAAAGAAACGTCACGCAAGTTCTTGCGAACGATTTTCTTTGCCAACAGACTTTGCAATATCGATTCATGGATTTAAGTTTACAACTCATGTATGTATGTACATATGTGCATGAAAATTTTGATGTTTGAAAATAATGTCAATTAGTTTAACCAAAATTTTCTCTTAGTACACTATGATTCAACTAGAACTTTCTTCGTTTTTTTCGTTTTCTGAACAATTTTAGAAATGTCCATTCTTACGGAAAGGTTTCGATATGTATTGTAATGCCTTACAAAATTACTTTCGTCAAGTATGTTTGATCTTTTTTTGGTGCAAAAATCATGTTTTAACATCGATGTTTATGTATTTAAATCATCAATGCTCAGGAAGATGCCGTTGACACATGCAGGTTTCTGCTATTTTCTGTGCATGAACATTTTTCATGATGAATATTAAAAAAAGGCACGGATTTCAGTTAACACATTTCACACGATTTTCTGTGCATACAACATTCGCAATTTCGATACTCAAAAAAGTCATGGATATCTATTGAAACATTGAATACGACTTTCTGTGCATGAAATAGCCTGCAATATTGCTAGCGTAATTTTGTTGAATGCTCATTTGTGCAAAAATCAATACTAAAAAAGACAACGTTTACATAATATGCACTTTACACATAAAATGCCCTGCAAAATTGCTTCCGTAAATTTTGTTTGATGTTAATATGTGCAAATCATGTTTTAAAAATACTGTTCACACATGCAAGTTACAGCGAATTTCTGTGCATCAAAATTTCGTAATATCAATGTTCGAAAAATTCATTCATATTCGCTCATAAAAAGCACCAAAACTTTATTTTATACGTACATGAAATAGATGCCTTACAATATGGCGTTCATCAGATTCTTTTCCATACGAAATATTGATTACACTGTTCACACGCAAGTTCTTGCGAACGATTTTATTTTTCTATTCCAATGACGGAAATCCGTAAAATGGAAAAAAGTAATTGCTTTTTCGAACTTTTTTTTGTCAAAAAACAAAAATTCTTCAATTGATTTCCGATCGATTGATACATCATTTGCGTTTCTAGCCAAAAGGAAACATACTAAAAAAACCATTCAAACATTTCCAATGATGCTTTTCAATGATGGCTATAATAAAGGA